>JAABKJ010007545.1:117280669-117613426 GCA_011634705.1 Andricus grossulariae
AAAAATTCACTTTTTATATTTTTAGTTGAAAATGAATTAATTTTGCTGAAAACTCTTTTTTTTTTCTTTTGTTTAAAATTTACTTTTCTAACTGCAAATTGAACATTCTTGGTTTGTAAATTTCTCTTTTTTAGTTGAAAATTTATATATTTTATTAAAACTGTATCTTTTTTTTTGGTAAAAAATTCATCTTTTGTGTCTAAAGTTGAATTATTTTGTTGAGAATTCATTTTTTTAGTTAAAAATTAGTTCTTTTGAATAAAAATGTAATTCTTCTCTTTTCTTTTTTTTTTTTTTTTAAATCATTCTTTTTATGAGAAAGACAAGCTATTTTGTTGAAAATTCATGTTTTTTTTTGGTTGACCATTAATTTTTTTTTTTAAATACAAATTTTTGATGAAAAACACTAACATAAAATTTGCTTAAAATGCTGAAAATTCTTTAAAATGTAATGTTTTTTGTTTAAAATGGCCGATTTCCCGTGAAAAATATCAACGAAACCTAAAATTGTAAATCTTCTTCAAAATTAATACCAATTGCCGATAAAAACAGGAACCTAACCTAAAATTGTTCGAAATTGCTTGTGTTCATTGGAACCTAAAATTAAAAATCTTCTTTCAAATCAATATCGATTTCCGATAAAAACAGGAACATAACCTAAAATTATTTAAAATTTGTTGTGTTCTTTGAAATCCAAGTTTTTTTGATTAAAAATATCGATTTCCGGTATAAAACGCCAACTCACAATTTTGGTACAATTTTAGGTTATGCATAACCTAAAATTGTACAAAAATTGTGAATATGCTCTGAAATCTAATGATTTTTTAAAACTAAAAATACCAATTTTCGACGAAAAACACAAACATAACAGATTTTCGGTGAAACACGTTAACATAACCTAAAATTATTGAAGAATTGTGAATCGTCTTTCCAAAATTTCCAAGGATTTAAAATATTTTTGGCATTTTAAAAGGTTCCAACGGATTTTCAATAGATTTAACAAATTTCAAGATATTTCAAGGGATTCGAAATATTTTAGGGTATTTAAAAAGATTCCAAGTAATTTTCAAGATATTACAATTTTTTTAATGAATTTCAAAATATTTCGAGAGAATTGAAATATTTAAAGGTAATTTAAACGAATCTAAAGAATTTTCTTTAGATTTCCATCATTTGAAGAGATGTCAAGGGATGTTTAACATTTTAGGGTATTTTCCAAGATTCCAAGGAATTTTCAATTTTAACGAATTTTAAAGATTTAATGAAATAAGATTTCAATAGAACCCAAGCAATTTGCAAGAGTTACTTTAGGGTATTTTAAAATATTCCAAGTAATTTTCAGTTTTTAAGGATTTTATAGATTTTGCAGTATTTTTAAAGATTACAAGGAATTTCCAAATAATTTTAGGGCGTATTAAAAGATTCCAAGATATTTTCAATTTTAAAGAATTTTCAAGATTTTAGTGTACTTATTACAAGGAATTTTTTATTTCAAAGGTTTTGAAAGATTTTAGGGTATTTCAAAAGATTCCAAGTAACTTTCAATTTCAAAAAATTTTCAAGATTTTAGTGTATTTATTAAAAGGAATTTTTTATTTCAAAGGTTTTGAAAGATTTTAGGGTATTTTAAAAGATTCCAAGTAATTTTCAGTTTTAAAGGATTTTATAGATTTTACGGTATTTTTCAAGATTACAAGGAATTTCCAAATTATTTTAGGGCGTATTAAAATATTCCAAGGAATTTTCAATTTCAGAGGAAGTGGTCAAGAAATGTTCAATTTCAAAGAATTTTAAAGATTTCAAGGTATTTTCAATGATTCCAAAGAATTTTCAAGAGTTTTTTAAGGGTATTTGAAAGATTTTAGGGTATTTTAAAACATTCCAAGTGATTTTCAATAGATTTCTATAAATTAGAGGGATTTTAAAGGAATATAAAGATTTTAGGATATCTTCAAATATTCCAAGGAACAATCAAGTGCTTTTAAAAATTTCAAGCGGCTACAAAAAATTTCAAAACATTTGAAATATTTTGGGGGTATTTAAAAATATTTGACTTAAAATACATATTTCCGACAAAAAAACACAAAAAAAATCCAAAACAGATGAATTTTCAAACGAAAAAGACGAATTTTCAACAAAATTATTGAATTTTCAATCAAACAAAGATTTTTGAGTCAAGAAAGGAAAACAAATTTAGAAAAAAATGGTGATAATTTTAAGGTTATATAAATATAATTTTCCTAGGTTTTTCGAGAAAATTCCAAAAGATTTTTGAAGACTTCAGATCAAAAATTAAAAATATTTTTAATCGCTTCAAAACTTTTATAATTCCTAGATATCTTTCAAACTAACTCAGGATATTCCTAAAATTCTCTTAAAATCTTCCAGATTCTTTTTCGACAATTTTGTAAATCTTTTTTAATGTTTTAAAATCTTTTCAAATATTCTCTTGAAATAAATTTTGCAAAATAATCATTAAAATTTTCCCAGAAATCTTAATAATTTTTTTGTTATTCTCATGAAAGATTTCAAAATTCTTAAAAAGCTTCTGATTAAACAAATTTGGCACTTTTTATATTGCTGTATTCTTAATATTAAAAAAAATCACTTATAAAGGAAAAAATTAAAAACATCAAAAATCCTTGAAGATGAAATTTTTTTGTATGGAGATAGCTATAAATATTCTATCGAATTATATTAACTGAAAACCATCCCGTGTTTGAAAGAAATCAGTTTACAGGGTCTGACATTACTGCCAATACTGTGATAAATATTCTTAAAATTTCGAATTTTTGAAATTCATTTTATTTTTATAAAATATTATACTTATATTTTTCGAGTCATAATATAAAGATTATTGTTAACGCACACGGACATTTAGAAAAAATATATTTTTGGACTCCTGAGGTCGAATTATGTCAAGATATGTCAAAAAACGAAGTTAGAAAATGAAGCAAAAATGTTTAAAAACTCTGGAATTATAATTAATTATTCATTTTATTTTTATTAGTAAGCAAACTCTAAAAAATAAATACTGATTTAAAAAAAAAAATCTAAGGTCAAGAAACTATAATTATAGAATCAATGTATAATTAAGTATGTTGTGTGCATACGTAACAGCATACAAAATGAGATAAGAATACCACATATTTCACCTAGATAGCAACATGCTCGGCATATGGTATAATTTGTCGATATCAAAGTATTAATAATCTATAAAATATGCCTTATTTTTCACACAGTAAATTCACGATCTAAAACAATATTTTAAACACAAAATTTTGTATTGATTTTTATAAATTTGGGATTAGATTTTAAAGAAATATCAACTGGAAAATTTCAGCATTTTTTCGGAAAGACAGCCAATTTTTGTTTTCAGAAAATGTGTTTTTGCTTCCTAACTATAATTTCATATTTATATTATAAATTTTAGTTTCATGAAGGCTATTGAAAATTTCAATTCTCGATTCATCTTGTTACTATATGTCGACCGTCAACTCAATGTCAATTCTCAGGCTGTCCGAACCCAATACGAGTTGTTGGTGAACGTCAATAATTCTATTTGAATAGTAGAGCTCTTCAAGTAAACAATTTACTCAACAGAATCGTTATGATTACACAACTCCTTCCAACTTTAAATTATTTCATTTTGATTCAATTTAGACACTAAAAGTGCAGTCGATATTGAAAATTCATATCTCACCAAAAAACATCTACAAAACAAAAAATTTCACCAAGTAAAACGTTATCAGTTATAGCTTGTGAAATCAAAGTTTGCAAAAAAATTATAAAAGCTGATATCTAAATTTATTATATTATTAAAAATAAAAACAATTAAATCTTGGTGAGATTTTCTTTTTTTCGTGTTTCGTTGGCTAAACTTCCCCCTTATAACGAAGATCGGGTGTCCGTTCAACAGTATGTTGTTTACTACACATATATCCTACAATATTTGTGCAAGAGGGTTGAAATTTGGCATGTATGTTAAACAGCCGTAGAGTATGTGAGAAAAAATATTTTTATCTGCTTATCTATTATGGTTTGTTTGTTATCAGTGGTTAAAAACTAAGAACAATGAAGAAATTTGACTTTTGAGACCCCTATGCTGATGGTAGTTTGCTTTTAATCCAATTTTTCTCGGGGGTGGGTCAAATTGAAGCTTTCGGAATATAGATTTGCGACAAAGAATAAAATTTGCAATGTTGTCTCCTTCTTTTTTATATCACTGGTTAAACATAAACAAATGAGTAAATTTGGTTTTTCATGCCACTATGCTACTAGCTTTTCTTTTAGAAACAAATTTTCTTCAGAGGAGGAACAAACTGAAGCTCTTGGAATTTAAAATTGAGCCAAAGAATAAAAAATTTTACTTTATATTCTTCTTCTTTTTATATCAATGGTTAAGTGTAAGAAAAATGAGGAAATTTGGGTTTTCAGATCTTAATGCTGAAAGCTTTTTCATAGTCTGATTTTTCTCAGAGATGGAACAAAAAATTGAAGCATTGGCACGTAGGGTTGTGATAAAAAATCAAATTTGCTGTGTTATATATTTTTTTATATCAGTGATTCAAAAAGATTTCAAGAACTTCAAAACTTTTACAAAGATCTTAAAATATTCCTCAAGATTTCACAAAGACGACTTACGTTCGCATAAAATTAGGAATTTGTTTATGTATGGTTCTGCTTTCTTGAGAACTTGTTGGCCAACAAAAAATGAAATTTCTCATTTTTCACATGCATAACAATTGGTTATTTAATTATTAGTGTTAAAAAGGAGACCTGGAAAAACTTGATTTCTTGACCTAAAAAACCTAGTATTTTTTTCCTAAGAATCGCTGGATATCCTAAATTACTGAAAATGATAAATTTGGTATGTTTTCAGAATATACTAAATCCAGTTCACCAAATATGAAAAATATGTGTCCACATAAGTTTTTTTTTTTAAATTTTTTATTGATTCCAAAAGGTTCGATGCAAATCGGTGAAGAATTTCCTGAGATATCCAATACTGGAAAGGGCGCAGAAAATTGATTGGAAAGATTTTGCAAAATCGTAAAACTAGGACATAGAGACATTTGAGAAAACATTCATTAGGTAAAACGAATTCTACTTAGAAAATTAAAAAATATCATTTTACTCAACTTGGGGTATTCTTTCAAATATAATAGGAAACTTTCGAATGTTTTCTTCATAGAACACCTAAAATAATTTTAAACCCTTTCAAAATTAACAAAGATAAAGATTAAATTTTATTTATAATATAATGTTATAATTAAGTTTGATGTTTCTGAGTATTATCTTCAGTAGATGTCCTATTTCCCATTTTTGTTCTTCTTATATCAACTATAAGAAAAAACATTGTTCCAAAAAACGCAAACACAGCCAAAACAATCAGCTGTACATGCAATCCAACATAGTTACTATAAACAAAACTTATTGTCATCATTAAGTTTTGACAAAAACAATAAAAGGCAAATGCAGATGCAACGTCTTCTGTATAAAGAATCCCGATGATACTCATACACTGAGTGTTGAAACAAGCATCCCCAAAGCCAAGCAAAATTCCTCCGACAATAGCCAAGATTGGTAAAGGCGTGATTAATCCAATATCCTCAGTTTCCTAAAAATGTATAGTTATTTTCATCTTTAATCAATTATGTGCTATTTAGCCTGTGAAATACTGCGTAAAACAATGACAAACTGAATTTAAATATATGATGATCACCTTAAATGGTGCATTATTCGGTAAATTGAAAAAAATCATTGTGTAGCATATAATGTGTACAGAAAATCCAAGTCCAATAATTATAAAACCTGACCGAATTTTGATTCTGGATGCGATGAGAACACAAACTAGAGCACCAACTTCTGATCCAATTCCTATCGTAACTCCTGTAAGACTAACTAATCTTTTTCGAAACTCTCCCATTTTGACGGTAGAGTCAATACATGAAGAATAAACCGCATCACCAAAGGCAAATACTAGACCACTATAAAGGAAGGTAATTGATAACAAAAACATGTTTGGTGTAATGACAAGAATAAAAGCACTTTTCATGCGAAGCCAGGCTGAATAAAGTGAGCGATCATTTAATTGTTTGTTTACATTACTTCCATCTACTTTGGTTGTTGTATCTATTTCGAAAGGTTTTCTTAAAACAGCCATAAATGCACAACTGATTGCAGAAAAAGTTATGAATATCACAAAAATAGTTTGCCTGGTTTTTCTGTCGAAACTTGTCCCAGTGAACATAAAGTAGACAAGGAGATTTCCAATTATCTGGGATAATACAGAAATGAACCAGAAAATGCCTAAATTACGTGATAATGTTGATAGTTTGCTATTTTCTGTAATATATTGGCCGCAGCCAATCGAAAATAACGTTTTTCCTGTGCCTTGAATGGCAGAAGCTATGTAAAGTAAATTTTTCTCTGGCCAAAAGAAAATTGAGAGAAAAAATGCATTACAGATTGCACCGATTAGTACTGATAATCGGGAACTAAGTAAAGTTGCAAATGCTGGTGACAGTAAAATGGAAATTGAAAATGATGCAAACACAATACCCAAACTGACATATCCATCTCCTGTGAAACCCGGTATTTCTTTCGCTATTGCATCCAGAAAATTCTTCTGAAAGAGGAAAAAAAGATACATTTTTTTATCAAAAAGAAAAATTGTAGAGTTGACCAAGAACCGAACTTTAGAGAATGGCAACAGGGTCTATAGATTAATGTCTCTATTTATCAAATTTAGAAAAGAATCTTAAGCCCTGAGGAGAAGAATGTTTCCAAAAATCAGTTTAAAAAAAAATAAACTCATAAAAGTGAATTTGTGTAACCAAATTGCACAAAAATACTTCAAATTGGAGAAGTACGTTTTAAAATGACAGTGTGATCGGTTTATTAAAGACGGTTATATATATTAATGTAAACAGAGGGAGAAAAAGGATGTGCAATTGGTCTAGCATCCCTTCTGTAACATATAACATTTCACCCTTTCTGTTTCTCATGCTGACTAACTCTGTACTTTTACCTCCCTTCATATTGATCAAGTCACAATTATAAAACAATGTCTTGCTTCCTTCAAAATCGTTTTGCATTTTCTTCTCTTCTTCTGTTTTGATTTTATATTTACTTTCCTTGGCTAGTAGTTTTACACAAATTGACTTTTTTGAGTTTTTTTTCAACTGTTTTTTGGAAATATACTTCTCTTTGAGGTTTTTTGTGCAATTTTGTTGCACAATTTAAATTTCTTTGCGTTTATGTTTTTAAAGATTCTTTATTAAAAAAGGTGAATATTAAAACGTAATTGTGTGGAAGAGTTGAATTTTGGGAAAAGAAATCGAGGTAAAATTATTTTGAAATCTGTTTATTTATGATCCTCGTGTACCAAGGTAGAATTTTCAAATTTTGTACTATTTTCTTATATAAAATAAAAAATTTAAATTAATGTTAAAATAATTATATTTGCTTGGAAACTATTCAACAAAATCAAAGTATATTTAATAATATTTGTTCTTCATACTAATATATGTTTAATAGTTATGCATATGGAGCATTACTTCTCAAGTGCACCCACTAGGGTGGTCCAAAAATTTGACTTTCGATTTCTGGTGATCGATCCCCCCTCATTATTTGCTTGTTTTCCGGAAAAAGAAATTCCCTATTTTTTTAAATCTCAAAACGTGTGGTATCCCTTCTGTATCATATAGCATTTCAACCTTCCTATTTCTCATGCCGACTAACTCTCTACTTTTACCTCCCTTCATATTCATCAGTACACATTTATAAAACAGTTTGTTGCTTCCTTCGAAATCGTTTTGCATTTTCTTTTCTTCTTCTGTTTTGACTTCATGTTTACTTTCCTTGACTAGTAGTTTTACTTTCCTCTTTTTGTGTTTGTAATCATTTTCAAGTCTATTTTTCATGTGAAAAAAATTCTTCAAACAAAAGAAAATTGTTTAAATAATTAGAAAATATGTTAAGCAACAAATATCAATCTTGAAATTCATCAACTGTATCATTTATCACAAAAAATAAAACCTTTTCACGTGTCACAAGAAAAAAAATCTTCAACCAAATAAAAGTTCTTTAAAAAATTCAAAATTATATCAAAAATACTTGGAAACTCGTAGCTTATCGAATAAAAATAATTCATGTTCAAAAAATTTAAACCAATACCCTCTTTAGCATGAATTTTACGTAAAACTACTATTTTGCATTTTTTAGGGCATTTTTCGGGCACAGTACAAGGGGTTGATGAGGTCAAAATTAAAAGTTATCGGGTGAAAATTATTCCTCGAACATTCTTTAAAAGGTTATCAAACTTTAATTTACAAAAATTTAATACAAGTATTTACTTTTTCCATTTTTTGAAAAAGATAGTTTACTTTTTCCGGAAAACAAACAATTTGGGCGGGATCGATCACCAAAATTTTAAAGTCAAATTCAAAGTTTTGGGATTTTCGTGAATTTAGTGAAGTTCGGCGATTTTTAACCCTTATAATAAAGATTTAAAAAATCCAGTGCATTTTCTATAGTTTTTTGACGCTTTTCCATTGATCATAAGTGTGTGTTTGGAATGAATATCTCGATGAACATTTGTCCTTCAAAACTGAATGTCAAAAAGAAATTTTACTTTTTTGGGAAAAAAGGACATTGTTAATTTTTTTACATTAGCTTCACGGCCAACTAATTTTATTGAAACATTTTAAATATGTATATTTATATAAAAACATTGTAATTAAAAGCACCGTGTTTCGTTTAGTACTCAGGAGCTACGAAAAATTTATTTTTAAAATTTTGTTTGCTTGCACCATAATGATTTTTAAAAAAATCATTAATTTTTTAATATTTATCAAAGCACAAAAAAAGCAAAAAAAATTATACATAGTGTACATGGTCGTGTTAGAAAGTGACATGACCACGAACTTGACTTTTTATATCTAATCCTCAGGAATGCAATAATAACTTTTTATCAAAAAAGAAATATAGTTTTCCATTTCCTGTTATTTTTTCTTTTATGATGTTAATTATAAGCACAAATCAAGAACTAAATTATGAATTTTCATTCATAGCCTAATTTATAGGTATGGGAATTAGGAACGCGGCCAAAATGAAAAAGAAATATTTCTAAACTTACCTGCATATTAGTCATTGGTTGAAATGCAGTCAATGCCAACATATAGCCCCAACTTAAAATAATGATATTTACAAATCCTCTTTCGATATGAATTTTCAACATGACTGCAATTTATGATATTGCAAATTTTTTTGAGTTGTAAGTTTCTAGTCGATGGTTCTTCAAATACTAAGCAGCTCACGTGCTGTTCAGTGCAAACTAAAATTAAATGAACATTAGAAAGTACAAGTGACGGGTGCAGTGTTGAGCCGGCGAAATAAAATAAAAAATTATTGATTTATTTTTAATTGAAGGGTGGCAGTACAGAAATAGATAACCAACATTTTTCCGAAAATGGGTTTGATGTATAAAGAATTTAAAAAAATCAAATACGCGTTGTGATAAAAATATTTGTTCGAATTATTATTATTGAATATAGTAATAAAAAAATTATGCACTACATTTTTATTTTCTCGAAACAAAATAATTTTTTTGTATGAAACATTTGTTATTCTTAGTAAGCTTTCCCATATATCGTGAGCAAGTTTTTATTTTTGTGATAAATCAAACATTCGGTTTTCAATCGCTAACGAAAACTGACTTTCAAAAGCTGTAAAATTGTATCCTCAAAATTCTTGGACAATTTGCTTAGAAGCGGCTAACCTTTTTATATCAAAATTTTGTAAACCTTATTTACAAACTCAATATCCCGGGAGTGGGTTTTTATTTTTTATTTAAACTGAAGATTATATTTTTTATAGTAATCCGCAGCCAATCCTGTTTCGATATGTGCTCAGTGTCACTTTAAAATTGTCAACTTCCGTATCTATTTCCTCAAAATTGGATAACTGGAATTTTTAACAAATGAGTTCAACTCTCAATTGAGTAGATGAATTTTCAACTAAGAATACATATTGATTTTCTATGAAATAGTTGAATTTTTAACCTTCACAGATGATTTTTCAACCAATGGTTTTAATTTTCAAACACACCAGATTAAACTTCAACTAAAAATAGTTGAATTGTCAAACAAAAAATTGACTTGAAAAAAATTTAACAAAATAATTAAATTTTCAACAAAATAGTTTTATTTTTCACCAAATTGTTGAATTTTCAACCTACAAAGATGACTTTTCAACCAAACCGTTGAATTTTCAAACACACCAGATTAAAGTTCGACTAGAAACAGTTGGATTTTTTAAACGAAAAGTTAAATTTTCAAACCGAAAAGTTGAATTTTCAAGAAAAGAAATGTAACAAAATAGTTTAAATTTCAAACGAAATAGTTGAATTTTTTACCAAGTAGGTAAATTTTCAACTGAAAAGACGAATTTTGTACAAAAAAATTAAATTTTCAACCCGAAAATATTAATTTTCTAAAAAAAAACGAATTTTCAACAAAATAATTCAGTTTGAAATTTCAAATGATTCAAATAGTTGAATTTGTAACTAAATAGTTTAATTTTCAACCAAAAAGACGAATCTTGTACAAAACAATTCAATTTTCAACCCGAAAATATTAATTATTTATCATTAAAAAGAATTTTAAACAAAGTAATTGAATTTTTAACCAAGTCATTACATTTTCAACCTACAAAAATGAATTCTCAAGCAAAAAGACGATTTTTCAACAAAATTGTTTAATTTTTAATCAAAAAATGAATTTTTAACTACAATGATGAATGTTTAAAAAAATTGTTCAATTTTTTATACAATTTGTTACATTTTTGAAGACAGAAATTAATTTTTAACAATTTCATGAATTTTCAACTAAAAAATATAAATTTTCAACCAAAAATGGAAGTTAAATTTTTAGTTAAAAAATTAATTTGTAACTAATTAAAAGGTTTCTCTATTGAAATGATAAATTTTCATCCAAAAATAAACAATTTTTAATGAAACAGTAAAATTTCTAATCAAAGAAGTGTATTTTCAACTACACTGATGAATATTCAATAAAAAAATCAACTATGAACCAAATATTTGAATTTTCGACCAACAAGATGAATATTCAGCCATGAAGAATACATTTTCTACCAAAAAGATGAATTTGCAACAAAATACGTCACGTTTCAACTAAAAAAGATAAACTTTAATTAAAAATGGAATAGTTAAATTTTTAGTTAAAAAATTAATTTTCAACAAAAGAGTGATATTTTCAACCAAAAAAAAAAGGTTTTTGGAATCAAAAAATGATGAATCATCAACCACTCATCGTCCCCTTCCTCTCTTTTTCTTTTATCTTCCCCTTCACTACTAGTCGCGCTCACCTTTTTTTGCCATTCATCCAGACTCCTATTTGAGCCCACGCTACCTAGCTTGGTCATGCGTTGTAGGTTTCATGGTCTCCCGCGTTTACGGCCCGTGCCTGGTTCATCTCTCGCTGCCATCCCCTCCCTGGTCGGAGTCTCGAACCTCTCCTCACCGCTGCTGACACTGTAGTCAACATCCGCGTTCCCCCCACTAACCACGCTCTCAACCTCGTCACCTCTTGTTTCAACTACTGCCTGCTGATCTGTGCGATCGTCCAGTAGCTGTCGCCCTCTAGCGTCCTTTTGTGGACTTCGTACCGTCGGCATCCTATCTTACCAATGGTCCGCGACGTTTCCCGCTCTTTACTCGCCTACCTCTTGCCCCTCTTGCCCGACAACAATTTTTCCACTCCTAACCTCAAAAACTTCGCACGCTCCAAATTTCCCTTTCACATAACTTACTTTTACCCTTTACACCATTGCCTTCACTCACCCTTCTTCCCTTACACCTGATCTCCGCACTCACTGCTCTTTCTGCATCCACACACGCTGATTCCCTTCACCAAAGTCAAAAACCAACACTTGACACATAAGAGTTCTCTCGCAATCGGTACCGGAAACGTAAGCCTATTTTACAACATTTATGGTAAGAGAATAATTAAAAAGATTATAAAATATTCTAAAAGATTTCTACAATTATTGATACAGAATTTGGAAAATTTGAAGGAATTTTTTTGAGTTTTGCAGAAATTTTTTAAAATGTTATGAAAAATTACAATCATTTTAAAAGATATTCAAAGGTTTGAAAGAAATTCCAAAAATAAAATAATAAGATTTTCGAATATTTATAGAAAACTAGTACATTTTTTTCTAAAATTTGATGAAATCCTGGAAATGAAAAAAAAAGATGTTTACAAAGTAACATTTCTCCGATGGCAATGCTAGTAAGTTGCATTTTTTTTTTTAAATTTCACTTTTTGTGCACTTTCCCTTCAGAATAAGGTAATCATTGATCAAATTTGAAAAAATAATTGACTAAAAAATTTATTATTATATTCAATAATATTCTCTTTGAATAATGCTAGAAACTCGCGGTTTTTAATCAAATTTTCAACTTCTGATCTACTTTTTACTTAGAGCGAGGTAACACTTAATGCAATTAAGAAAAATTGTTTAAACTAATTATTGTTATTATTAACTATATTCTCCTATAGTAATGTTAGATAGTTGCGGTTTCTTCTAAAATTTTCCACTTTTTGTCCACTTTTAGCATAAAAGGTGATGATTCATGAAAGTTAACAAACATAATTGTTCAAACAATTTATTATTATTCATAACTATTATATCTTAGATAATTGCTAGAAATTTTCAGTTTTTTCTAAAATTTTTAACTTTTCTTTGGCTTTTTAGTTATGAAAAATAATGAATAAACATTAGAGAGCATGATTTTTCAAATTATATTATTATTCGTTATTTTTTCCTCACTACAAAGTCAAAGAGAAGCTGAACATTTGAGACAAAACCGCAACTATCTAGCAATCATTCAAAAAGAATATTATTTAAAATGATAATAAATTTCCAAAGAAACTATTTTTGTTAACTTAAATTAATTGGCACGTCTCTAAGTGAAAAGTGGGCAAACAGTGAAAAATTTCAGAAAAAATCGCAATTATCTAAAATTATTTAGTACCTCACTCTGATAAAAAAAGAAGCCAAAAGCTGAAAATTAAAAACAAAACGTCAACTTTCTAACATTATTAAAAGAGAATATTGTTATGAAAAAAATGGTTTAAACTTGTTAATTTGAATTAATTATTACCTAACTGGGTGAAAAGCTGAAATAAACTGGTAAATTTCAGAAAACCCCCGCAAAAATCTAGCAATATTCAAAAAGAATATTATTAAAAATAATAATGAATTATTTAAATAATTATAGTTGATAATTTTAATTAATTATCACCCCATTTTAATTGAATAGTGTACAAAATTTAAGAAATTTTGGAAAAATCTGCATTTTCTAAGCATTATTCTAGGAGATTATTGTTAAAAAAATGATAAATAGTTTAAACAATCATTTCGCCAAATCTGCGAAACACTTCGCAAAACACTTCAAGTGGGAAGCACAAACTTTTGTGTAGCGCATGAGGCATGGCGCATTTGACGATTGGAAAAAAATGTTCTTGAAATTTAAAAAAAATTGTGCAAAATTTAAAAAAAAAATTCTAAAATCTTCGGGATTCTGTTTTGAAAATTCTTGAATTGTTTCGGAAAGTTTCAAAATATTCTCTTGAAATAAATGTTTTAAAATAAGATAATTAAAAGTAATGAAAACATTAAAACTACTATAAATTATTTCAAAGAATTACAAAACTTTTATGAAATTTAACGAGTACTACAAAGCTTTTTAGGTATTTCATAAGATTTCAAATTATTTGAAAGGATTTCCAGGGCTTACGCAAGTTTTATGGGTTTTCAAATAATTTTTTACCAAAAAGATGATTTTGAACAAAAAATATGAATTTTGAACGAAATAGTTGAACTTTCGACTAAAAAAGACAAATTCTCCACCAAATAGTTTAACTTTGAACCAAAACAAATCAATTTTCAGTTAATAAGAGAATAGTTAATTTTACAGTTTAGAAAATTAATTTACAACGAAACTGATAAGTTTTAGACTAAGATGATAAATCTTAAACGGTAATAGTTGAATTCCTACAATAGAAAGGAGAATTTTTAATTAAAAAAAAAATGTAACTAAAAATTGTATTGTTAAATTTTCTGTTAAAAAAATAATTTCAAACCAAGCTGATAAATTTTAAACTGAAATAATCAATCCTGAACTATGATATTTAAATTTTCAACTAAAAAGATGACTTTTTAACCAAAATTATGAATCTTTGACTTGAATAAATGAATTTTCTATCAAAAGGATTAGTTTTCAACTGAGAAGATTGATTTACACACAAAAAAAAGAAGAATTTTCAACTGCAAGACATAATTTTCCAACCAAAAACTTAATGTTTAAATTTTGGGTTAAAAATTAATGTTTACTCAAAGAGATACATTTCCAAATGAAATGATGAATAATTCAAAAAAGTTTTTTTCAATTCACTCCAATTCCAAAAAAAAGTTTCACTTTAAAAAGATATCACCAAAATAGCTAAAGTTTTACTGGATTAGTTAAATCGTCAGGGGAAAAAATTTAGTCAGGGGGGAAAAAAAATTTCAACAAAAAGACTGGAAGTTAATATTTAACAAGAAAATGAAGTTTACACTATATACCTTGGTTGAGAAGTTTTGTTTTTATATGAATATTTGTCTTTTTTTGTAGAAATTAATCTCCTTGGCTTAAAATTAGTCATTTTGATAAAAAATTCAATTATTTTGGTTAAAGATACATCATTTTAATTGAAAGTTTATCTTTTTGGCCTAAGAGAAAACTATTTCAGTTAAAAATTTATCACTTTGTTTGAAGATTTACCTATTTTTTTGAAAATTAGTTCTCTTTTTATTAAAAATAATTCGCATTCAACTAAAAATGTTACTAATATTCCAATTGAACACTCCATCGATTTAGTTCAAAATTCGTCTCTTTGATTGAACATTAATTTTTTTAACTGACAATATATCTATTCAGTTTTTGTTCAACTATTTCATTGTAAATTATACAATATTATTTGTCTTTTTCAGTTAAAAATTCTTGTAATTTTGTTCAAACATCGTCTTTTCTGTTAGAAAATTAATCTTTTTCTGTAAAAATTAGTCTTCTTTGTTGAAAATGCAAGAACTGCAGCTAAATATTCATCATTGATTGAAGTTGAAAACTCATCTTTTTATTTGGAAACAGAGCTACTTTCTTAAAAGTTACTCTCTTCAAAGGTTAAAATCTTTATTGAAATATGATTTTTTTTTTACTAAAAAGTTAACTATTCCATTTTTAGACAAAATCTGATTTTTTTTAAGTCGAAAATTCAACAATTAGGTCGGAAATTCTTCTGGAATTGTCAAGGAGTTTTTTCCAGGATTTGAGTAGACATTCTGGTAGTTTCTTCGTTTCATGAATCATTTGCAAATAAACATGACAAAAATAAGGAAATAATTCTATGAGATTAATCCTACTTTACTTTAGACATAAATTATTTGAGTTTCTCAAGGTAAAATAGTAATACACGTGCGCGAGAAATTAAGCAACACTAAATAATTTATATAAAAAATAAAATTTATGAGGTCACAAATAAGCCTTTGAAGATTTACGTTAGGGAAGGGGAAAAGTATAAATATCTCAGAAAAGTATATATAGATAAAAAATGAGAGTATTCATTAGTTACGATCTTTTAAAAATTTGATATTGAATTATTTTTTTATCTGTTTTGAAATAATGAGGATCCTTTATATTGTGGTTTCTACCCTGGCTATTATACTTAATTCTGTTGGTCAGTATGAAATTAATTTATATTTTTGCTACTTGAGGATAATAGGAAGATTTTCAACACTTACTTATCACATACGTTGATAAAATTATTTTATATTTATTTAGAAGCTTCACCTCCTAATAATTCTTCAAAATAGTCTTTCAAAGCGTCTACTATCACGTCTGTATCATAAAGCATTTCACCTCCGTTGTTTCTCATGCTGACAAACTCTGTACTTTTACTTCCCTTCATCTCTTTAAATAATAATTTCATGGTTCCTTCAAAGTAGTTTTATATATTTTCTTCTTTTCTTCTGATCTGATTTTATCTTTACTTTCCTTGACTATTCGTTCATCACCAGACTTTCCTCCTACAACCACCGTACCACACACTTCGGTCGCAGTTTTACCAATGATATCCCGTAACATAGAGCATGCACTCTTTATATCTTCACTGCTTATAAGTGCCTCCCAAGTTGCCCTATCTATGCGTTCGTTCAACTTATTCGGAAAATCTATTTGCACTTCCGGTTTCTGTAAATTTTCAATCTTGATTCGCGTTTGTTTCATTTTTTGGTTCTATTTCTTCTCCATCCCCGCCCTAAGTACACATGCACACCAGGTATACATGTGGATCGTTTTATGTTGAAACCAAGTATTTGTAATAAATAAGCTCTTTTCTAAGCATACGCTAAATAATTTTTCTCTGTTATAATTTTTCCTTGGATCCCTAAAATTACCTAGCAGCCTTTCTGTTTCTGTGTCCTGACGTTGGACGATTACCCATCCGTTCATATCTCCTAGTAGAATTATTCTTTCATCATGACAGCAAATACTTATTGTATCATTTAAAGTATCCCAGAAGGCGTCTTTGACTTCTCTTGAATCACTATCAACTCAAGTGTAGCACACTACGATAAATAATCTTTTGATTCCTATATTCATTCTAGCCCACATTAATCTGGAAGATACAAAATCATAATCTTTAAGATGCTGCCTTAATTTTTCATTCATTATCAAACTGACCCCTTGACTACCATATAATTTACTATCTGCTCCTAACCATATTCCAAAACCGTCTTTCAACACCCCATTTTCTATGTTTCTATTTTCGCATCTCTTTTTCTTTGTCTCAGGTACACATAAAATATCTAGCTTCCTTACTTGCATAATTTTTTGTAATTTTCTTATCTTAAGGTTATTCACCCCTCTAGCATTCCAAAAATCTAGTCTCCATTTATCGCCTCAAATTAGCCCTTTAAACTTACTGTGTGTATGCATTTCGTAAATAAAAGTTTCAGTACATTCCGAGGCTTTTTTATTGTTTGTATTATTCATTGACAGGCCGAAGTTTGATGGGAGCCTTAAAACATCGCTTGATGCAATTCTATCCAATGCCTCGTTAGTACCTGATAAAGACATCGAAGAATATGCAAAGAATTTTACTTTAGTAATAGTTAAGGCTTGTGAGGTTTCTATGCCGAGAAAAAAGTATAAGGAGGTTGTATAAAGGAGGTGAAAACGATAGGCTAGATCCGCGTTTTTACAGGGCGACATACCGCGGACGCCTTGATTGATTTCCGAAACATGCTTGATTCATACAGGGAACGTTATGCTCTAGGGATCTTCTTTGACATCATTGGAGCGTTTGATAATGTACTCTGGTCGATGACCCTGAAGGGCCTAAGAAATAGAGGTTGTCCGAAGAACCTTCATAATTTGATGACAAAATATTTTAGTGACAAGACAGTGTCTCTCGCTTGGGGAGGAGGAAAACAGTTTCTAAAAAGACCATGCGTGGATGCTCACAAGGATCAGTGCTTGGGCCAAGTTAATGGAACCATTTATTTGATTGATATTATTCATTGTATTTGATTTCCTGCTCGTGGAGTTAGAAAAAGCCGCGCTATCCTTAGTAAGAAGAGAACTTGTAACTAAATTTTGAAATTTAGCAATCGGAGCAGGTGTAACGCCGCATGCATGTAAAGTTAGTATAAAGAAGGAGGCTTTGCGCCTCTGGCAGTCGCAATGGGAGCCGGCACCCCATGGTAGGAGAACGTTTGAATATTCTAGAGATGCTAGTGTTTGGTTCGCTTCACGCTCATCTCCGGACTATTATGTGACGCAGTTTGTCTCTGGTCACGGGTTTTTGCTTCATGGTTACTCTCGCGCGGAGTATTCACCAGAGAGACTATTCAGCATATGCTTTTGCATTGTCCACTTTATCAGAACCCACGGGTAAGACTCTGGTCGATGTTGAAGGGCGATTAAAGAGAATGGGCGAGTGAAGCTAGCTTATTGGTTAGTAAAAAGGCTTGTCAATCCTTTTTTGAATTCGCCAGAAAGTTCTTCTGTGCGAGAAGACAAGTTAAACATATTCGTAAATATGGGAGATCTCAGCAGCAGGTTTTGTCGAAGCCGGCTGTGGAAATCGCGATCATCCTGAATGGTTCATTTGTGGACCTGCAAGTAGCTGACCTCCTTTGCTCAGATGAGGCACCTTGATTCATCTGGTTCAATCTGATTTCGTATTGAAATCATTATCATGAACGGTTTTTCTATAACCATTTCCTTGGAAGACGCCAGTTTTGGGTAGAGGGTCCCTCGTGCAGAGCTAGATCAGCCATTTTGGAAGTAGTTTTTTCTTAGTTTTGAGATTAAAAAAAAATTGACCTCAACATCAACTATATGTAAAAAAAATCATTTGACCAATCCTAAAAAATTAAAAATCTTTTCACTCAAAAACAAAAAATAAAATTGGCAAATTACTTCCAGTAAGTCACACATCACTAACTGACACAGTAAAAAACATCTCTACCCATCCTCTTAGCAAGGAAATGATTTTGGCCTGATGTGTAGGACATAATTTTGCAGCAGCTCCTTTAAAAGCTCAAAAAAAGAAATCATCAGTAATTTGGAATCCCCAATATATGCCCTTTCATCCAAAAAGGCGAATGACATAAGGCTTGGGATGGCCAACATATTACGCCAAGCCTAACTTTCCTCCTCAATCTTAACAAAACAAGAAAAAGTAGCAATCAAAGAACTCAATTAGAATGAACACATCATAATGTTACCCGCAGACAAAGGCAACAATACAGTCATAATGAATAAAGAAGACTATAGCAATAAAATTGTGGACCTTCTAACTGAGGATACATATAAAAAACTTAAAAAAAGACCTCACAAAAACAATAGTCAGCTAAACAAAAGCCCTTCTAAAAGCCTCTAAACTTGGTAGAAAAACAATGTGTCAATTAATATCTACAATTCACATCTCTTTACAACTTTACGGACTTCTAAAAATCCACAAAAACAAAATTGCAATTATACCGATCATCAGCGCAATAAACTCACCAACTTACAACCTAGCACGCATCCTAACTAAAGAACTGAATCCTCTCACAGGGAACTCTATCACACACGTCCAAAAATCTTTTGACTTTATCAGAGAGATACAACAGATTCACATTCAACTCCAAGATATCCTAGTAAGTTCCGATGTAGTATCTCTCTTTACGAAAGTGCCAATCGCTCATACAATTGATATTATTAAATCCTTCGAAAAGTTCCCCTCCGAACTCATGCCTTTGATTGAACACTGTCTCAATAATACTTAGTTCTTTTCCAATAACCAATTTTACGAACAATCTTCAGAAGCAGCAATGGGATCTCCAATCTCACCTGTAATAGTCAAGATCTTCATGGAACATCTAGAAAATAAAATCTTTAATCAATCCAAGCTTAAAGAGAAATTTTGGTGCCGTTACGTTGACGATACTTTCGTCATCTGCAGACATGGACTAGATGGGCTACACAAGTTTTTCGATTTCATCAATTTATTACACCTTAACATCCAGTTCACCATGCAGATTGAACAAATCAAAAAATTATCTTTCTTGGACGTACTAGTTTACAAAAGATCTGATAACACATTAGGACATGAAGTTTACGAAAAACCCACCCATACAAAATAAAGATAACTTACAAAAGGAATTACAAAGCGTTGAACAAATCCTGAAACAAAACGATTACACAAACAGACAAATTGACAAAGCAATAAGAAAATACACTAAAAAAAATCAACACAACCTAATAAAGAAAGAGAGATAGATAAAAACGACCACCATCTAACTCTACTTCCAAGGTGTCACAGAGCAAATAGAAATAATTCTCAACAAACACCTCATCCAAACTATATTTAAACCACCTGCGAAAAAGAAAAAGCTTCTGAATAACCCTAAATAGAAAGCGGTTTGCGAACGTATGAAGGAACATGAGAGTACAGTCAAGTTGAAACATTTCACGCAACCCGCACCAGCTAAGCATCATATCGAAACAGGTCATAGCATTCGCAAGATTCGCAAGATTCGCAGTTTTGCATACTATTGAAACGCGAAACACCTCCTTTTCATTTATTACAATAAATCATTGTGAAAGCATCAAATTTATTATTATTGAAATAATTATTGAGAGATTAATCTTGGTTCACTTTAAGCATAACTTATTTGAGTTTCTCAAGGTAAAATAATAATACACGTGCGCGAGAAATTAACTAGCACTAAATAATTTATGTGATAAAGAATACAAGTTATGATGTCACCCATCTACAAATAAGACTTTGAAGATTTACTTTAGGGAATGGGACAAGTGTAAATATCTCAGAAAAGTATATATATACACAAAAAGATAGAATATTCATTAGTTACGATCTTTCAAAAATTCGACATTGATTAGTTTTTCCTGTAATTTGAAATAATGAGGATCCTTCGTATTGTGGATTTTACCTTGGTTATTATTCTTAATTCTATTGGTAAGTATGAAAATAATTAATATTTTAGCTACTTGAGGACAAAAAGAAAATTTTCAGCACTTACTTATCACATAAGTTTCTGGAATTGCTTTATATTCGTTCCGAAATTCAATTTCAAAATAGCGGAAGATTTTTATTTTTACCATGTAATATGTGATTTAGTTAAATCGCACTAATAAGCAAGGTGATACCTGGTCATAAAAAAGTCTCGGCATTATTTGTTAATTTTAGAATAAAGCTTTTTGAATGAACTTCCATTGTAAACATTAAAATTCCACCAAAATAGCCGTCATTTTTAATCAGTTCATACTAGTGCCGATCTTTCTCACTGCTTGAATGTTCTTGAGAATATTATTGAATTATCGATTATAGCATTATTTTTACGACAAATCTCTGAAAAAATGAAGCAGCTCGACCCGCAGAATAGCGCAGGATCGGATGGTGTGCCTCGTCGACTTTTTATAGAATGTGAATCTGTTATCGTTGAACTGAAAGGTTGCTGTAGTTACCCCAAAGACTTGTACCTCACAATATGTAAACCACTACAGGCCCTATCAATACTGAATCTAGTCTCCAAAATAGTAAATACAGTTATATCAGATGTTCTTCCATGTTCGTTTCGAAATATTTTGACAGATGAGCAATATCTTTTCCGCTCAGGTAGATTCAGTCAATAACCTTACAACCTATAGAAAATATATTACATACTCTATAGAATCAGGTAATCAGGCACACACTATTTATACAGAGATCGCAAAGCCTTTGCTTGTATTAACCATGATCTACTTCTATTCAAATTAAAAGCTTGCGGTGTTGCGGGACCTCTCCTAAATTGGCTCATCAGCTTCTTGAAGGAGATTTCACACTAGGTGAAGTAGGAGGATTCGAATCTTACAGTTTCTGCCCCAGCTTGAAAGTCCCCTAGGGCTTGCACCTTGGGGCTGTACTGTTCATCGTATTTATTGACATCATACAAATGACAACTTTGGGGAAACTCTTGCTCTATGCTGATGATCAGAAATTATTTTCTATGATAAGGTCGACCGTGAACGCTCAACTCCTGCAAAGAGATGTGAATAGCATTAGCCAATATGTCAAACAATTGGAATGTGTTTTAATGTTGAAAAGTGTCATGTTATGTAATTCTCGCGCGAATTTACAATTATAGAACATCAGTATCACATATACGGATCATCTCTTCAGGTGAATGCAAGCATAAAACGCGGTTCTGAAAGCTTCAAAAATACTTGAACTTACATTCCCTGCCTCTTAAGACTTCCTCCAGATGAAAAAAAGAACAAAAAAACAAAAACGCTTTTGCAGTCTTTAGTACAGACCATATAAAAATACGTTTCTGTGTTTTTGGCCCCATATTAAAAAATCCATAAGGACAAGAATAAGTGGACACAAAATCATTCTTCGCAAGCGATTGCGTTTAAGCTCAAGAGCCCTAATAGCCTATAGAGACGCTATGGTAAAAATATCGTTCTCTGCATTATCCGAAAGATGAGAGACCTTCACTTGTTCGATATACTTAAATTTGACACGTAAGAAGCCTCGCACGGCACGCTGTCGGAAATCTCCAGTGTACTCAATTCGAATTAGGATATATTTAGGATGTAGATATCTGAAATCAAAATATTAATCGATTCATTACTACGATCAATGTTTTTTCCTACAAGTATAGTAGCAGATTATAGTGTTTCTGTGTGGAATAACCTTCATTATTGCGTAAATGTAACTTACGTGGTATCAATTTGTAAATATTTATGCTAAGTACCCACAGGCTCTTCCGAACTATCTTTTAATACTTTAAGTAATGTCTAAAAGACTAAGATATTATTTCAATTTTATATCTATTTATATCCATATTATATCCATTTTGAAGGAATATTCAAAATAAGCCGACGCCGATTTAGACGATATAAAATTGAGAGATCGAATTTCACTTGTACTATTTTGATGCATTATTAACATTTCACATTAATGAAATTTTGTGTCTTTTTACAGAAATATCATCAGGTATGTCGCCCAAAGAAAGGGACTTTCTTTCACGTGTGGGGATGACAAACGAACGTGCGAATTCTAGAGGTATCCCTAGTTTTTAACAAAACGATCCCCTTTCAGTCATGCACTTCTAATATTATAGCTATTTTATTACACCTTCTCGAAAAAGTAGAATATTAGGGTGGTAGGCTAACTTCGAAAAAAGTAGGGGAAGCTTGACACCTCATACTATTCCGTTATTTTAAACCATCATGTTAAAACAAAGTTATGTATCATTTCTCGAACCTTTTTTCAACCTAAAAGAACAATATCAGCTCCTTTTGAATCCTCACAGCCCTCTAAAATCATTAATTAATATATGTAGAACCCCTTAGCAAAATTTAATCCTCTGTTTCTTCTTGCTGGATTAGGTTCACAGTTGGATTGTTCACCAAATAGCGTACCTCTTCCTGGTATTAACCGCTGCCCACCTTCTTCTTCCTCTTCTTCTTCTTCTAACAGGCATTATTCTCTTGACCTGAATCTTCCTCTTGACATACCTCAGTCTTCAGACAGGTTTCGTTCTTCTGACGAGCCTGCTCTTCGTGACAGGTCTAGGTCTCCTCGTCCCAAATATTCTGCTCCTGTTCAGTATTATCCTGCTGCCGTTGGATGTATGCGTACTCCTGAAGAATTTCGATCTATCCGACTTGTTCCCCATACGAATCCTAGCACGCAATTCGAAATTTGCAAATACACTTTTCCTGCTGGTAAGCCAATTAAAGTGAGAGGAGATCGTAGAGCCCTTGTGCCCATGCCGACCGGAGAACGAAATGTTTTAACAACACACACTGGCGACGTCCTTGCAATATTTGAACATAATAATACAATGCTACGTGGAATTTATGTGATTAATAATCTCGATGCAACACGGGCGAAAATAAACATGTATAGTGGCAAGGTCTCCGAACTGGAAATAAATGAACTCAGGGAAACTCCTCTCCGTCCTTCAATCTCCAGGAATTTTAACATGGTACGTCTTATCCAGGAATAAATTTCAATATTTTACAGCATTTATTCAATTCAAGAAAATGTAAAACTGAATTGTAAAATTATTTGTGATCAGAAGTCAGATCAAAATTTCAGATGTAACAGGTGATTACAATGAGAAGTTAATGTATAATCATTCTAAAGACTAACATTTTTGTCAACCCTAACAGATTCGTTTTGAGGACATCAAATCCTCGTTCGGTCTTTAGGTGAAAAAAAGTTAATTTTGTACAGCCTGTGTTTTTTGAGTTTATCGAGCAAACACTAAGTGAAACTATAATGCGAAATATAGAGATATGAAAAAGAAGAGAAAATTATCTGAGCTATGATTCGTTGACTACAATGATAATGGGAATAATAAGGTTTTAATTTTAAGCAGCGACTCGAAGAATTCAATCGCTTGAAGGCAATCATTAACTTTTCGTCGAAATAAATTTCCATTGCATATAAAAAATATGAAGGTACATAATTGATAATTATTACATTATATGAAAAAACTTCTGGAAATAAAAATATTTCATAATTATATAAATACAATATTTGTAACGTCATTTTGCTCTATATTAAAATATAATTCAGAAATCTACATATAACCTAGATTTTATTTTTTCCGAAAAATATGTTTTGAATATTGTTCGTGAGTGTAACCCTAATGCTAATTAATAAAATGTTCAAAATCTTGATGTTCCATAAATTTCTCGTCTTCTACCCTCCTTCTTATCCACCTTTTTCTTCATTTCTTCCCTTAGTCTTCGAAGTTCCACACTTTTTCACTTTTTTGATACTTTTTTAGGCAAGGCTACTTTTTCAATAAAGTGTCCCAGTAAAGTAGAAAGAACTGAATCAAAATAGAATAGTCAATAAGTTTTTCAAAAAATCGTTCGCACATTTTTTCAACTGGTCTTAGAGGTCTTCAAAGTCTACAATTTTCAAATAGTTTTAATTAATATTCGCTGGGCAATAAATTATGTTTAATTGACCGCTTTCAGGAAAAAAAAAACAATTTTTAAATCTATAGGAAATACGAAATTATTTTCTTTGGTATTTGAGGCTTTTCCACTAACCTGATTTATTTGTGCGTTTTGCCAACATAAAAACTTCTAATCAGCATCACATTATTCATTCGTTTTGCAATATTTCTGATGTTTTTTCCAAATGACTCAACAAACGATGAAAAATAACCCAAAAAAGAATATTTTTTGGTGAAATTGTAATTCTTTCATAAATTAAAATCTTAAATTGACAAACAATTTGTAGATAAAATTTTACGTAATTAGGAACCATCAATAGTGATACATTAGGTGAAGCCTTTTGTACTGAACAATATTAATAAAGTATCGTATAAATTTCCATAACTGAAGAATATTTTCCTAGAATTCCTTTTAGCAGTACAGTCCTACTTCAATTTTAAATTGGTTTTGGTTTTCACTTTTGGCTCCAATCGAGGAGCTTCGAACCTAAAAAGCAGGGCCGTATAAACCATTTTTCTTCAATTATCCTAAGTAGCGAACAATATATTTTAAATTTGTTGCGTTTTTTCTATGATACTGAGACAAGAATAAACTCAATATTTAACGGAGATAAGGAAGAAGTGTGATAGAATTCGAAACGATGGTTTCGAGATCTCTCTTTCTATCGTATGAAGTGGACAAAGAGGGTCCGATTGTGCTCCAATGGCAAGTCATACTTTTCGTTTCGAAACGACCATACTCTCTCTGTCTACCCAATACGATAGAAAAAAGCTATCGTGCTTATTCGCTATAAAAACGTGTGTGATGCACACTTGAGAGTGAACTGACGCAACGTGAGGCAACGTGAAGCAGTTATTCACATAGACCGTTAAAGTACAGCGCTTTATCAGTTCAGGTTCCAGTATCATCCCTCACTCAAACCTAAAAATAATAATTTTGACCTTGACATAGAAAAACGCGAATATCTCCTAAGCTAGAACCAGCCGTAAGGGCTGCTTCTAAAGTCGGATTCAAAAGTCCTGACAACTGGCTGTGAAGCTTTATTACTCTGCAAGAAATAATCGCACAATGTTAAGTCAAAGGGAGAAATATTCTTTCACATTATACGTGTCAAACAATGTCAGTTTAATTTTCTTGAACAATTTTTTGTCTTTCCTGTAATAGAAAATGTGTGAAAAAACAGGAGAAATGACCCTCATTTTTCACTACGTCTACTTTGAAGTCCTCCACACGTTTAAAAATTGGTACCAGAAAATTGAAAACATGCATAAGTATTCAGTAACATGTACCTAACAAACGGCAATTTATTTTACGTTAATTTAATGATTATTTCAATTAGTAGAGCTGAAAATTTAGAAAATGATTATCCCGGCTCTGGATGTAGATTTGAAGCTAAACTCCAGCTTGAAAGAAGCTTCTCGATTCAGCGGTTTCATCTCAAAAGTTGAATGGTTGATAAAAATTATTAATGTTTGAATTAAAAGCGTCGGAATGATTTTGATCTTAATGAGTTTCAATACTGGAAAACTCGTATTGAAAAAACTTTCCTTCACAGCATTGTCGAATTTAAGCGTGAAAGAGATCCCTTTCGGAAAAAAGGGTTTACGGAAGCTTGACCCTTTTTTTGGGGGGGATCTCTTTCACGCTGAAATCGGACAATGCTGAGAAGGGACGTTTTATCAATACAAGTTTTCCAGTATTGAAACTCATTAAGATCGTAATTATTCCGACGCCTTTAATTCAGACATTGATTATTTTTATCGACCGTTTAACTTTTGAGATGAAACCGCTGAATCGAAAAGCTTCTTTCAAGCTGGAGTTTAGCTCCAAATCTACATCCAGAGCCGGGATAATTATTTTCCACATTTTTAGCTCTAATAATTAAAATAATTATTAAATTAACGTAAAATAAATTGCCGTTTGTTAAGTACATGTTACTGAATACTCATGCATTCTATCAATTTTCTGGTACCAATTTTTGAACGTGTGGAGGACTTCAAAGTAGAGCTAGTGAAAAATGAGGGTCATTTCTCCTGTTTTTTCACACATTTCTTGTCACGGGAACGACAGCATTTTTTTTACGAAAATCAAACTGACATCCTTTCACACGTATAATGTTGAATAATATTTTCGTCTTTGACTCAACATTCTGTGATTTTTTCTCGTTGAGTAATGAAGCTTCAAAGCTAGGTGTCAGGACTTTTGAATTCAACTTTAGTTTTATTAGGAACTAGAACAAGAAATAGTTTTTAAATATCAAATTTACGAATGTAACAATGGGATTTCTTCAAATTTCTTTATGAATTTTCATCGACTCATGTGCGCTTTACTGGCTTCCTCGCATGGAAAAATTTTTGAAACCTGTTGCAATAAAAGCAAGAGGTCGTTTGAATTTGCTAATTTTTTATGTTCTAGGTCATTACACTTTTAAAGGTTAAAGAAAACCTGAAACGAGAAGTTGCATTACTGTAAAATATTTTTATCCCCCGTCGATTTTCTACTTTGAAAAAGCTCATCTTTGAAGTTGCAATCTATACTGCCACCATTAACTACATCCTATTTTAAACTTTTGGACTCAATCCATTTATTATTTTTTTCAAATAGAGACATACTCAGATGAATATTTTTCTTCGTCATCATCATATAATTCTGTAAAATGGACAGATGATCTGCTGATAATTGCTTATCAGTACGGACACAATTTGATTCCCCAATTCTTTCTAAAGCTTGGAACATACGATCTTTTTTCCAAAACTGTCAACTTCAGCATAGTTTGTTGAAATTTTTCACGGAAATGTTCAAAATACTATCAATTTGAATTGAAAATATTGAAAAATGGAAATTATTAAAAATATTGCCCAGTTCATGCAGGAAAATTTAAAAACGGAACTGTTACTGTATTTGTCCATGTTGCATCTCTTAGTTGCATATTTTCTATTTGTTAGAAGAGTTAATTGAATAGTTGAATTTTGAACTACAAAAAATCAGTATTCAATCAGTATTCAATCAGAAGACTAATTTCTACAAAAAAGATACCATGGTCTTAGATGAAAATTCGTCTCTTTGGTTGAACATTGAGTTTTTTAACTGAAATTCGAACTATTTTCTTTTTGGTTAACAATTTATATTTTTCAGTTGAAAATTCATATATTTTTTTCCAATAAAATAATTAAAAAATTATTTCCGTCAGACTGGTGGTTGATCGAATAAATATTCTTTAGTGGCTAATACTACTAAAAGCTTTTATTTTCTCATCTTGTTAGTTAGAATTGAAAATTCTAAAGATGAATCGCGAATTGAGGACATGGGACCAAACTCGAGTGCATCAAACACTAGTTCATCAAACACGAGTTCGTCAAACTCGAGTTCATCAAACACGAATAATCTCAGTTCGAGAAAAGAAATTGCCAAGGTGGAAATTGTGCCAAGTGAAGAGGAGTGGAATGTCAGTCGGAAATGAATAAGACTCAAATCATCGCAGATAATTCACGTCACATCAGGAAGAAATTGGCCAAATCGAAGTTGGATGCTGGAAATCTTAGAAAAGAAACAAAAGCATCTGATGCTGGAAACGTCCAGTTAAAACCGAAAGATTCTGATGTTTGGAACAGCAAACAAAGGAAGTTGTCCGATGCTCGAAACATTGGAAAAGAAAATCCCGTTAGAATTGAAAATTCTAAAGATGAATCGCGAATTGAGGACATGGGACCAAACTCGAGTGCATCAAACACTAGTTCGTCAAACTCGAGTTCATCAAACACGAATAATCTCAATTCAAGAAAAGAAATTACCGAGTTGGAAATTGTGCCAAGTGAAGACGATTTGGAATGTCAATCTGAAATGAATAAGACTCAAATCATCGCAGATAATTCACGTCTCGACAGGAAGAAATGGGCCAAATCGAAGTTGGATGCTGGAAATCTCAGAAAAGAATCAAAAGCTTCTGATGTTGGAAACGTGCAATTAAAACCGAAAGATTCTGATGTTTGGAACATCAAACAAAGGAAGTTATCAGATGCTCGTAACATTGGAGACGAAAAGCCCGTTAGAATTGAACATTCTAAAGATGAAGCGGGAATTGAGGACATGGCATCAAACTCGAGTTCATCAAACACGAGTTCATCAAAGACTCATAATCTAGATTCGAGAAAAGAAATTGCCGAGTTGGAAATTGAGCAAAGTGAAGAGGTTTTGGCATCTCAGTCTGAACCTGAATCTGAAATAAATAAGACTGAAATCATCGCTGATGATTCGCGTCTCATCATGGAGAAATTGGTCAAAGCAAGGAAGGTAGTCACTAAAAAAAAGCTGTTTAAGGAAGCAAAGTTGCTTGAAGAGAAAAATTATCTTGTGAAGCACAATTCTGAACTCAGGAAAGAGATAGAGAAACTTAGGAAAGAAAATGACCTTGTGAGGCAAAGATATGAGAAGGCGGTGGAAGAAAATCATAAGATTAAGGATATCCGACGTCAAGTGGAAGAAGGAATTCGCGCAGCAATTGAGAGCAAGAAAAAATCTTCGTTTCTAGGTAGGTAAGTTTTTATTTTTTATTTTTAGATTCTGTGATGATCAGGGTGGCCTAATTCTAAAGTCTTTTACTTCGAAAAATTTCCATTTTAGATCTCCAATTTGAAGCGTATATTTTCTATTCAGAGAATTTTTAAATTGAAATTCAATATTTTTTATAAGAAAATGTTATAAGGGGTCCTGCATAAACTGCATAAATTTTTTTCTTCTGAAAAAGACGAGCTTCCTAGAAAGGTTCAAAATTTCCAGTCAAATAATTGAATTTTCTACCAACAAAGACGAATTCTCAACAAATGACATACATTTTTTACCGAAAAATTAAATTATTAAACTAAAAAAATATAATTTTTCAACTTGTCAATAGATACTGCAGTTAATTTATATTTTATTAAATTCTAAACATTTTTAACTAAATTGTTGAATTTTTTTATTAAATTAAAACCAGTTGAATTTAACCAAAAAGGACGAATTTTTAATAAAATAGTTGTGACAAAACGAATTTAACTTTCAATAAGAAAAAAAAACAATTTCCTACAAAATAGTTAAATTTTCTACCAAATTTTTGAAAAAAAAAACGAATTTTCAACAAAACAGTTGAATTTTTAATCAAAAAAATAATTATTCAACAAAAAAGTTAATTTTTAATAAAAAAAAAAATGTTCAACAAATTACTTAAATTTTCAACCAAACTGATGAACTTTCCATTAAAATTATGAATCTACGGCCAAATTAGTGAATTAAAAAAAAATTAGTTTAACTTTCAACCAAGGTATTTAATTTTCAACCTAAAAAGATGTATTTTCAAAATAACATATAATAGTTGATATTTAAATCAATCAGTGTTTTAACCAAATTATAGTAGTTAGAAAAAAGCGAATTTTCTACAAAAAAGTTCATTTTCAACCAAACAGCTGAATTTTCAGTTTGAAAAATTAATTTTTAACCAAGCAAATAATTTTTAATAAATTATATAAATCAACCAAAGTGATGAATTTTTTACTAAAATTATGAATCTTCAATTAAATAATGGATTTTTAAGAATATAATTTAACTTTTAACCCCTGAGTTAAATTTTCAACCTAAAAGACAAATTTTCAACAAAAATTGTAATAGTTCATGTTTTAACTAAAAAAGATTTTTATTTTAAATAAAAAAGATTTGAATTTAAACAAAAAATACGAATTTGCAATAAAATTTTTGTAACAATATAAGTTGACTTTTCAAATAAGGAAACTTTGGAAGTCAATAAAGAAAAAAATGTCTTCCAAAATGTTGAATTTTTCAAATAAAAAAGACGAGCTTCCTACAAAATATTAAAATTTTCAACAAATAATTGCATTTTCAACCAAAAGGATGAATTTTTAGTCAAGAAAATTAATTTTTTTACAAAAAAACTACGAATTCTCAACAAAATACATCAACTTTTACGCAAATAGTTAAATTTAAAACTAAAAAATATCAATTTTTGACTAAAAATGGAATAGTTCAATTTTAATTTAAAATTTAATTTTCGATAAGAAAAAAAAATCATTTTCTACAAAATAGTTGAATTTTCTACCAAATTGTTGAATAAAAAAAAACTAATTTTCAACCAAATAGTTGAATTCTTAACTAAAAAATATCATTTTTTAACAAAAAATTATGTTGGAAGGGTTGAAATTTTGGATATTTTTTTGTCAGTTAGAAGAGGCCATTTTTTTAAAAACATTTTTATTGGGTGTGAGGGAAGAATTTTTCGTTTTGTTTCTGAATTGGAAAAGGGAAATTTGTTTAAAAACATTTTTATTGAGCTAAAAAGGTGAACATGATTTTTTTTCAATGTTTGCTAAATTAGAAGAAGAAAATTTATTTATTTTCATAATTTTTATAGAGTTGGAAGGAACGAAATTTTCGTTATTTATATTTTTTCTATATTTTTCTGATTTGGGAAGACAATTTTTTGTTTTTAAGATGGACGAAATTTTTTTTTTTCTCTTAATTGGAAGAGGTCATATTTTAAAAACATATATATTGCGTTTAAGGGAAGAATTTATTTTTTCTGAATCGGAAGGGGAAAATTTTGTTCAACATTCTCATGAAGCAGGAAAGGAGGAAATTTTGGTTTTCAATTTTTTCTGGATTGGAAGAGGCTTTTTTTGTTTTTAGAATTTTTATTGAGTTGGAAGGGATGAAATTTTTGGTATTTATATTTTTTCTAAATGGGAAGAGGGATATTTTCAAGATTTTTATTGAGTTGGAAGAACCAAAATTTTGGTAATTTATATTTTTTCTAAACTGGAAGAAGCCATTTTTTCTTATCAGCATTTTTATTGTCTTGAAGGAGCGAAGTTTTTATTTTCAATCAACTTTCTGAATTGAAAGAGGCCACTTTTTTCTTTTTAACTTCTTTAATTTGTTATTTTTAATACTTATATTGGGTTGGAAGGGAGGCAATTTAGGTTTTCAGTTTGTTCTAAATTGGAAGAGGGCATTTTTTAAAAGATTTTTATCGAGTTGGAAGATAAAAAATTTTGGTTTTGATTTTTCCTGAATTGGAAGAGGAACATTTTTTTTATTTTCAAGATTCTTATCGAGTTAGAAAGGAGGGAATTTTGGTTTTCAAGTTTTTCTAAACGGAATTTTCGAGACCGAGAAATTTTATGTTAAATTTTATTGTTCAAATCAAAGACGGAAAAAATGAGATTGAGTAAAAAATTTAAATTTATTAAAAAATTTATTAAATTTATTTTTAAATCAAATTTTGATTTGAACAATACCCTAGAACGCGTAAAATTGATCATTTTAACCAAAATTCTCCCTTTACCGCCCCCTTTTTTTACAAGTTTTTGATTCATTTTTTTTTAAATCACAAACAGAAATTCAAGACATTAGAAGACATTTCCTGAACATTTCCAACAAAAAAATTAATTTATAACTAAGTAGTTGAATTTTCAACCAAAAATATAAATAATCTACCAAAAAAGACAAATTTTCAACAAAAAATGTAATAATTATTAAATTTCCAAGCCCAACAGATGCATTTTTTATAAAATAGTTTAATTTTCGACTAGAAAATATGAATTTTCAACAAAAAAGTTCATTTTCAAACAAATAGTTGAATTTTTCTACCATAATAGTTCAATTTTCAACCCAAAAAGAAGGATTTTCAACGAAATAATTAATTTTTCAACCAAATAATAAACTTTTTAACAAAGTTGTTCCACTTTGAACTAAGTAGTAGAATTCTCATTAAAAAAAAATGAATTGTTATCAAAAAAATATAATAGTTGATATTTTAACCAAAAAATATTTTTATTTTTTATTAAAAAAGTTGTGTTACACTAATTTTGCTTGATTGTGGTTATTTTCGAGAGTAATAATGTTCAGATTTTATCATTTATATAACATTAGTGCTGAGTGTTTTTCAATTGGTGGTTAATAAATTGAACTTTTTATTGAAAAAAAATTTTTTCCGCCTTTATATGGGGTTTTAATCCATTTTTTATTCAAACTAATACGTGAAATATGTTTTATCTTTTTTTTTTGTTCAAATTATATTATTATACTGAGGGGTCATCCATAAACTACGTTACAATTTTGGGATATTTTAATATTTAATAAACTTTTTCCCATAAAAAAGGAAATTTTCAACAGAATAGTTAAATTTTCAGCCAACTGATGAATCTTTGGAAAAAAAATCTCAACATAAAGTGTAATAATTTATATTTCCACAAAAAAAAAACATTTTAATTTTCAATAAAAAACGGTTAAATTAATCCAAAAAATAGGAGTTCCAACAAAAGAGTTGAATTTTCAATTAAGAAAGATTTTTCAATCAGAAAAAAAATCTCATCCAAAATGCTGTGTTTCTATCTTATAAAGATGAATTTTTCAAAAGAAGTTGAATTTACAACACTAAAATTTGTTCAATTTTTAACGAAAGAAATGTTCTTTCAACTAAAATGGTGCATTTTCAATAAAAAAAGGTTTTTTACAAAATAGTTGAATTTTCAACACCGAGATAACTAAAAAAGATAATTTTCTAACAGAAAATAGAATAGTTTAATTTTAAGTTAGAGAAATAAGATTTTAAGCAGACAAAATAAATTTTCAACGAAATAGTTCAATTTTCAACCAAATAAATTAATTTTCAATCAAAAAAATTAAATGTCTATCAAAACAAAAGTCAATGAAAAATGGAGTAGCAAAATTTTTAGTTAAAAAAAAAATCAATTTTTAATTTAAAAAAAAACAACTAATTTTCCAGACAAAAAATGAAATTTCAATCATAAAGATTAATTTTCTACAAAAAAAGAATCATTTTCAACAAAATACATGAATTTTCAACTAAATAGGTATAATAATAACCAAAAAGGTTAATTTTCTACCAAAAAAGGACAAATTTTCAACCAAATAAATGAATTTTCAATCCAATATTTTTTATTTTTAATGGAATCTTCAACCTAATAGTTAAATTTTCAACCAAAAATATTAATTTTCTACCAAAAAAGACTATTTCTCAACAAAATAGATGAATTTTTAACGAAATAGTTAAATTTTCAATAAAGCAGATGAATTTTCAACCAAAAAGATTTAAAAAAAAGTCTATAAAAAAAATTCGAGGAAAAATTGAATAGTTCAATTTTTAGTTAAAAAAATTTATTTTCAATAAAAAAAAACTAATTAAAAAAAAATGAAACTTCAGCCAAAAAGATTAATTTTCTACTAAAGAAGAATAATTTCAGAAAAAAAAAGATATGAATTTTCAAATAAATTTTTTAATAGAATTTTTAACCTAATAGCTTAATTTTCGAGAAAAAGGGTTAATTTTCTACCAAAAAATACACATTTTCAACAAAATAAATGAATTTTTAACCAATATTTAAATTTTGAATGGAAGCATCAACCTAATAGTTAAATTTTCAACCAAAAAGTTTAATTTTCTACCAAAAAAGACAAATTTTCAATAAAATAGATGCATTTTCAAAAAAAAAACAGATGAACTTTCAACCATAAAAATTAATTTTCTACAAAAAAAAGAATAATTTTCAACAAAATAAATTACTTCAACTAAATATTTTAATTTTTAATAGAATTTTCCACCTGATAGCTTAATTCTTAACCAAAAAGGTTCATTTTCTACCAAAAAAGACAAATTTTCAACCAAATAAATGAATTTTCTACCAAAAAATACGAATTTTCAATCAAAAGAGATAATTTTTCAAACAAAAAATTGAATAATTAAATTTTTAGTTACAAAAATTAATGTACATCAAAACTGATTAATTTTCAACTAAAATGATGAATCTTTAACTAGAATAATTGAAATTTCAACTAAAAAAGATAATTTTTCAACGAAAAATTGAATAGTTTAATTTTTAGTTTAAAAAATTAATTTTTAACCAAAGAGGTGAATTTTTAACTAAAATTATCGATATTCAATTGTAATAGTTAAATTTTCAGTTAAAAAAATTAATTTCAAACAAAAAAAAGACGAATTTTTACCAAAATAGTTAAATACAGTAATATAAAGCTACTTTTTAAAATGAAAACTCATTTTTGAGCATGCTCTCGAAAAAATTCCTTGATATTTCCAGATTTTTCCAGTGATATAAAAATTCCCTGACAATTCCAGGTTTTCCAGATTTAATCATTTTCTTCTTTCTCTTTTAAAACTTATTATATTTAACAATGTTGACTTTTCTCGAATTAAATATTTTTATTTCGATATTTACCATAGATAAAGAACAATCTAAATTTCAAAAAATCTTTCAAAAACTATTTTTATTATCATACAAAAAAACAGAGTTTTAATTGTCGATATTAAAATTTAAAGAATAATGTTCAATGACCCATGTAAATAGCATTAAAAATCAAACATAAAAACTTCTAATAACTACATTACACCTTATATTTCCAATATAATCGTAATTTCCCGTAAAATTATCAAAAAAGCTCAAGTTATTAAAAAGTTTAATAAATTAAAACAATAATCAAGGTTTGTTCGCCATTTTTTCGATAAGCTGACGATTAAAAGCTTCAATCGAACGATTTTCTCCTTTCAGTCTTTCGTTTTCTTCCTTCAGTTGTAAATTTTCGTTCTTGAACTTCCTGATCTCTTCTTTAAGCAACATAATCTCCTTCTTAAACGTATTATCGTCTTTCGGATCCAGATCAGATTCCAAATTTCCAGTCGATTTTGTTTCCGACTTCAAATTCCCAACTTCTATTTCAGATTTCTCGATTTCTACTTCAGAACTAGAATCCTCAATCACTAGTTTCATTCCAAAGTCTTCAATTTCTGTCCCTAATTCTTCTTTACACTCAAAATGATAAGCAACTTCAGAGACTTTAGGGTCTAATCCATCAACTTCTGGTGCTTCCAAACTAGATTCTTCTTCCTTATTCGTCGGTTCCTCCACTCCTTTCTTAAACTCATAATAAACAATCAAATACTGATTGGAATAAAGCACACCTTCAGTCTCAAAATCCCTCTCAGGAATTAATCCAGCCCAAGGATTCTTTTCGTGAGGATCACAATCAACAGAATGTTCTAGAAGTTCACGGAACCTCTCATCATCTTTCCGAGCTCGTTCCTCTGTTCCTGCGGTTAAAACGAAAGGAACGTCCACTTCCTTCAAGGTCAGAATCGTCTCCTTCCAAGTACATTCCGAAATTCCAAGACTGCTTTCATGGAGGTGAAGATTGAAGCCCAAAATGATATTCGGCCTCACGAAGGAGTCGCTCTGATAATAATCCTCGTACAGCAAGGCGCGTGTTTCCACTTTTAAACTTCTGCCACCCAGTGAAGAATTGGAAAAGTCGAGTCCAGTTCTGGGTTGGAAAGGAGAATCAGAAATCTCAGGTCCAACGAAAATAATCATCAAGTTCTTAAGACGCTTGAGTGTGTGAAAGACAATTTTCCAGTAATCTTGGCCAGCGACTTCTGCATTGGTCGCGCCGATCACATGAAGCACCATCGAAGAATCGATTATGCAATTTAGTTTTTCTAATGCATAGAGAAGAGTCAAAGGTCTGGTTAGAAAATCAGAAATCAAAATCGTTTGAAGATTAGGGACATTAAACTTCGGTTTTTGTTTCAGAGTCAGATTCAAGTCGATGAAACGAGTTATTGAAGGTGGAAGACTTTCGTCTCTGCACTGCGTTTTAGTTTTGACGGTTGCTTTTATAAATTGTGGTGGTCCATTTGTTGCTAGTTTGAAGGCCAGTGACAAACTATCGCAGAGTTCCTCATGGTTCGGATCCTTGTGTGTCTTACAGAAGCTTACCTGAAAAAAAAGAATTTCACCTCATATTATCCAGAAACAGAAGTCTGGGTGTCTACTCCTATCCTGGAAAAAAATCCCTGAAAATTCCAGATTTTCCAGGTAGCCCAGCTTAAAATTCGCGTACAGAAGCCTCGGAGGATCCTGGGCATGTTGCTGGACCCGAAACTGCACACGATCCTGTACAGGTAATCTTCACGGTTGCTTTGCAGGAATTTGACGAAACAACCTGTACAGGAACCTATACTCGATCATTCAAAGGTTCCTTCGTCGGCGCAGGTTCCATTTCTGGATCATGTACTTCCTTCGCCAAATTCATGCACAGGAATTGTCAATATTACCTGTGCAGGATCGTGTGCAGCAACGCGTCCACGATCCTCCAAGGTTCCTATACAGGAATTTTCAGCTGGGCTCAAATCCTGGAAAAAAATCCCTGACCATTCCAAGTTTTCGAGGTATCCCAGCTGAAAAATCCTATACAGGAACCTCGGAGGATCCTGGACATGTTGCTGCACACGAAACTGCACACGAACCTGTACAGGTAATCTTCACGGCTCCTGTGCAGGAATTTGACGAAACAACCTGTACAGGAACCTATACTCGATCATTCAAAGGTTCCTTCGTTGGTGCAGGTTCCAGTGCAGGATGATGAACAATTTCCTTCGCAAGATTCCTGCACAGGAACCGTCAAGATTACCTGTGCAGGATTTGGGCCAGAAACATGTCCAGGATCCTCCAAGGTTCCTATACAGAAATTTTCAGCTGGACTCAAATCCTAGAAAAAAATCCCTGACCATTCCAAGTTTTCTAGGTATCCCAGCTGAAAAATCGTGTACAGAAACCTCGGAGGATCCTGGACATGTTGCTGCACACGAAACTGCACACGACCCGAACAGGTGATCTTTGCTGTTCGTGTGCAGGAATATGGCAAAGAAACCTGTACTTGAACCTATACTCGATCATTCAAAGGTTCCTTCGTCAATGCAGGTTCCATTGCAGGATCATGTACAGTTTTATTCACCAAATTCCTTCACAGGAACCGTCAAGATTACCTGTGCAGGATTGTGTCCAGCAACATGTCCAGGATCCTCCGAGATTGCTATACAGCAATTTTTAGCTGGGGGATGCCATTATTATGATACTCTTTTGAAAAAATATGACTAATTCCACTATTTGGTGTCATCCATAAACTACGTTATCAATTTTGGAATATTTTTGCCCCCCCCCCTCCCCCAAGTAACGAAGCCGTTGGCTGTACATGGATTTCACATTTATTTTGCGTTTTTTTTTGGCGTTTCTAATGAGTTGTTGTATAGTGCATAGAATTTTAGTCCACATAGAAGGCCTTAAAAAAATAGTTAAATTTTCAACAAAATAATTAAATGTTCAACAAAATAGTATGTATAAATTTTCAATCCAGAAGGACGAGTTTTCAGCAAAACAGTTACATTTTCGACCAGAAAAGATGACTAATTTTCAACTGGTTGAATTAAAAAAAAAAGGAATTTTTAAGAAAATAGTTGAATCCTCAACCTGCCTGAACCAAAATGATGATTTTTCAAAAAAGAAGATTCATTTTCTGCTGAAAAAACAATTAGTTGAATTTTTAACCATATATTTGAATTTTCAAATAAAAAATAATTTTTCAAACAAAAATGGAATAGTTACATTTTTAACAAACAAACAAACGAATTAACTAAAAGTTAAATTAAACCAAAATAGACGAATTTTTAAGGAAATAGTTCAATTCTCAGCCAATTAGATGAATTTTCAAAAAACATTTATTTTTCACCCAAAAAAAGAATTTTTAACAAAATACATGAATTTTACACAAAAAAGTTGAATTGTCCACCAGACACTATTGATTTTCAATAAAAAAGGTAATTTTCTACCAAGTAGTTAGATTTTCAAATAAATAATTTAATTTTTAATGAAATAATTGAATTTTTTAATAGTATTAACTGAAAATGTAACTATTCCATTTTGTGTTGAAAATCCATCTTTTTTTTCTTAAAAATTTAAATAGTCGGTTAAAAATTTAACATCCACTTTTTGTTGTAAATTTATCTTTAATTGAAAATTCCACTATTTAGATAAAAATTCTTCTTTTTTGGAAAATTCTGTTTTTTTTTCTAAACAAATTATTTCAAACTGAAAATTTAACTATTCCATGGTTGAAAATTTTTCTTCTATAATTAAAAATTCAACTATTTTGACTATTTTGTTAATGATTCAGGCTTTTTCTTAAAAATTCATATTTTTGGTAGAAAAGTAATCTTCTGGGTTAGAAATTAATTACTTTAATTAAAAATTGATCTACTTTATTGAAAATTCGATCTTTTTTATTAAAAATTAATTTTTAAACTGAAAATTGAACTATTTCCTTTTTTCTTGAAAATCCATCTTTTTTGTTACAAATTTAAATATTTGGTGAGAAATTTAACTTCCGTTTTTTGTTGAAAATATATCTTTAATTGACAATTCCACTTTTTAGTTAAAAATTCATCTTTTTTGGTAGAAAAGTAATCTCATTTGTTGACGATTAATCTTTTTGGTTGAAAATTTAACATTTTTGTTAAAAATTCTTTTATTGGGTTGAATACTGAATTATTTTGTTGAAAATTCGATTTTTTTGTTGTTCAAAATTCATTTGTTCAACTGCGATTCAATTATTTCGCATTTTTTTAAATAATCGACTCGGAACATGTATAAAACTTCATAACTTTATTGTAAATAATGTTTTTTTTTCATTTCTAGGGATTCAATGAATATATTCAAGTTGGAAAGGTCTGAAAAATTATATTACAAGATAATAATACAAGATTTTTCAACAAAATATATAAATTTTCAAACAAATAGTTTAATTTTTAATTATATAAAATCAATTTTCAAACCAAACAGTTAACATATTAACAGGAATCCTTGAATTTTCAATTAAAAAAATGAGTTTTCAAACAAGAATAATTTATAAACAAAACGATTAATATTTTCTGTCAAAAAGAACTATTTTTTAACTAAAAAAGATAAATTTTCATCGAAATAGTTGAATTTTTAACTAGAAAGGATCAATTTTCAACCAAATAGTTGAAATTTCAACTAAAAAAAAAACAATTTTCAACCAAAAATGCAATAGTTGAATTTTCAGTTTAAAAAATTAACTTACAACGTAAAAAAGAAACGAATTTTCAACAGAATACATGGATTTTCATCTAAAAAGATTAATATTCAACTACAAATGTAATAGTTACATTTTTAGATGAAAAAAGTTAATTTTCAAAGAAATAGATAAATTTTCCAACAACGAGATGAATCTTCAATCAAAGAGAATTTTTTTTTTAATAAAGTAGTACAACTTTTAACCAAGTTGTCGAATTTTTGATAAAAAAAAGACGAGTTTATAACAAAATAGTTACATTTTCAACAAAATAATCAGATTTCCAATCAAATAGTCGAATTTTTAACCAGGATATAAATTTAAATATCCGCAAGTTTCGTAAGGTGTTTTTCTATTTTTATTTTATTTTTTTTATTTGTCTTTTGGGTTGAAAATTCAACTATTTTGGTCCAAAATTCAATTATTTGGTTGAAAATTACATTATTTTGTTTAAAATTCTTTTTTGGGTTGAATACTGAATTATCTTGTTGAAAATTTGATTTTTTTTTGTTTGTTCAAAATTAATTTGTTCAACTAAAAATGTAACTTTCTTTTTTGGTTAAAAATTAATCTTTTTTAATTAAAAATTAATTTCCCTTTTGAATTTTTATAAATCTTTTTGGTAGATAATAAAATTACGTGGTTGAAAGTTAAACTTTTTTGTTAAAAATTCATCTGTTTGGTTTGAAATTAATCTATTGCAGTTGAACTGCATCATTTTGATTGAAAATTCATCTGTTTCGTTTAAAATGCGACTATTCCAATTGAAGATTCACAATTTTACTTAAAAATTCACCTTTTTAGTTTGGTTGAAAATTAATTTTTTTAACTGAAAATTTAACTATTCCATTCTTCGATGAAAATTGACGATTTTTTATGGCAATTTAAGTTTTTTTTTTTAACATTTGTCTTTTTTAGTTGAAAATTCAAATATTTCATTGAAAAATCATCTATTTTTTGAAAATTCACCTTTTTGTTTTGGTTTAAAATTAATTTTGTTGACTGAAAATTTAACTATTCTATTTTTGGTTAAAAATTAATATTTTTTTAGTTGAAAACTCAACTATTTTGTTTTTCAAAGTCTGTTTTGTATCAAAATTCAACATGTTGTATAACATTTTTTTCTTTCTTTGGATGAAAATTCGTCTTTTTTGGTTGAAATATCAAGTATCACATTTTTTGTTTAGAATTCACCTTTTTTGCTTGAAAATTCAACTACGTGGTTGAAAGTTAAATTTAAATTTTATTTTTAAAATCTCTTGTTTTTTTTTGGTTGAAAATTAATTTTTTCAATTGAAAATGTAACTATTCAATTTTTGGATCGAGATGTATCTTTTTTAGTCGAAAATTCATATAATTTATTAGAAATTCATCTTTTTTGGTATAAGATTAACTTTATTGGTTGAAAGTTTATCTTTTTGGTTGAAAATTAATTTTTTTCGTTTTTAATTTAACTACTTGGTTGAATGTTAAACTCTTTTGTTGAATACTCAATTTTTTTTTTGTTTCTATTGAGAAATTATTATATTTCCATAAATTCATATATCTATCAATATATAATTTGTTTGTTTTGTTGTTTAATAATTTAAATACAAAATTCACCACATTGCTTGAAAAATTCACGTTTCTTTTGAATTTTTTTTTTAGTTGAAAATTATATTTTTTAACGGAAAATTTGACTATTCAATTTTCGGATCAAATCATACCTTCTTTAGTTGCAAATGCATGTATTTCAATGAAAATTCGTCCTATTTGTTAGAAAATTAAATTTTTTTAACTGAAAATTTAAGTGTTTAATTTTTGGCTCAAAATAATCTTTTTTTTAGTTGCAAATTCATGTATTTAACTGTGAATTCGTGTTTTTTGGTAAAAAATTAACTTTTTAGGTTGAAAACTTATCTTTTTGCTAGATAAGTCAACTATTCCAGTTGAAAATTCATCTCATTGGTTGAAAATTCGACCTTTCTTTTGAAAATTAGTTTTTTTCCTTTTGTCGAAAATTAATTTTGTTTTACTGAAAATGTAACTATTCAATTTGTGGTTCAAAATATACCTTTTTAGTTAAAAAATCATGTATTTTATTTAAAATTTGCCCTTTTCGATAGAAAATTAATTTTCTCAAGTTTTTAGTTGAAAATTTATTTTTAATTGAAAATTCCACTATTTAGTTAAAAAATCATCTTTTTGGGTAGAAAAGTAATCCCATTTGTTGACACTTCATCTTTTTGTTTTTGTTGAAAATTTGATTTTTTTGTTGGTCAAAATTCATTCGTTCAACTGAAAACGTAACTTTCATTTTTGATTGAAAATTGATCGTTTTTAGTTTAAAATTAATTTATATTGTCTGAAAAATCTTTTTTAATTTGAAATTCAATTCTTGTTTAAATTGAAAATTTCGGTTCGAATATTCAACCGCTTAGTAGAAAATTCTTTTTTTTTTGTATGAAAATTCAACATTTTTTTCTTTTTTAGTAGAAAATTCAACAATTTTTTTGAAAATTTATATTTAATTCAAAATTCCACTATTTAGGTAAAAATTTGTCTTTTTTGGTAGGAAAGTAATCTCGTTTGTTGAAACTTCATCTTCGTTACAAATTTCTTATTTTTGTTGAAATTTTTTTTTTTTTTGGTTGAAAATTCGATTTTGTTGTTAAAAATTCATTTTTTCAACTGAGGCCGAGTTCGAGCCCTGTATCTAAATAAAAAAAAAGCATAATATAATAAAAATATCAATACCAAAGTCTTAAATTATTCTTACCGCGCATTTGCAATTCCTCAGCACACTCAAATCGCTTTCACGACAAACAAAGCAAGTTTTCGGGAAAAGGAAAATCTCTTTTTCATAATCCATAAGATCTCTTCCAAGTTTCAGTTTAGCTTTCGTCATCAAATCAATCTTGGCACGCAGCCACGATTCCGAATCACTCGTTTTCATCTTATCAAAAAGATGCGGAGCTCCTCTCTCATTCATCATTCCCAAAATAACTTTACAAAGATTCTTATGCTGACTTTGATGTTCAGTTTTATGAGCTTTACTACAGTAAAAAATCATCTTGCAACGATTACAAATTACCGACGTGTTATCAGACCGACACACTTGGCAAACGCTAGCGTAAAAATTTCTTCTAGGAACCAGTTCCTTCTTTTCAGAAACCAAGTCAGGATCCACTCCGACTCGAATTTCCTTGCAGGCAAAATTGTGGACATTCAAGATCACCAGAAACTGAAGACATCTACATAAGAAGGATAAGAAGGATACATGCGCACCAAACTTTCTCTCAAAAGCCGAGCTCTTCTGGCTGTAAGAGTCGTCAATATCACGGGACAAAATATTGTTCCCCAGTTCGACAATAAGATCAGCCACTTTTTGTAGCGCTCGAGTTCCTCCACTTCTGGTGGATCCAAATTAAAAAACGCCACCATATCCGGTCTCATATAATTTCTCTCTTCCCGATAAAGCATGTAGGGAGTCCCATTGGACTGCACGATCAACTTTTTCCCCTTGGAGCGACAATCCTTACACAGGGCAATCTCGGAATTGTAATTTTCGGAACACTCGATGTGCAAGATCTTGAGAACTTTCAGATTCGGCAGGAGGTGCAACAGGGGCTCCCAGAAATTTGCAAAATCCAGTGGATTCACGACACTGTGGGCGTGTAGAACAAATTCAGGACCGGGAGAGTGATCCAGTTTTTTCAGAGCGTTGAGGATCGTCAGAGAGATACTGAAACAATCAGTTGAATAGGTTCTTAAACCCTCAGAAATCCTGAGTGGAGGATCGATCCAGTTTTTGAAGTATTCTACAGTGGAAGAAGGCAGTTCTGACCATTTTGAGATTCGAGCATTGGCAGCGACTGTTCGAGTATTGGCAGCAACTGTTCGAATAATCGACGGTAATAATCTAACAGAGTATGATTTGACTTCAAATATTTTTTTGTGCAAAGCGAGTACTGTGGCGCAGTCTTTATCGCGAAGGAAACTGTCTGGATGTTTGCTGCAAAAACTTGCGAATGGGCAGCGAGGACAGTTTTTTAATTCTTCTTGTCTGGCTTCGTGGCAGACAAAACAGGCTCTTGGATTTTCATTAAATTCGCGTTCTTCTTGTGTGAGGGGTCATCCTAATCTCCTTGTTGCGTCCTGCCATGCGGATTTTCTCTCTTTTTTTCCATTTTGAGGACGTTGAGCTGCCAAGCCCAGTGTTGCTTTTGATGGTCAGATCCGCAGTATGATATCATGTTGCAGCGGCTGCACCTTTTAAAGTTTTTCAAGATTTTGCAGACGAAACATTCGTTTGGAAAGAAGATAATTACCTTTGGGATAGCCATTTTTTGTTTCTTTTCTTCAATTTCTATGTTTTCTTCAGATTCTGCAACCTGAAAAAAGTTTTCAGAATTTAATTGCGATTAAGAACATTGTTATTTTAGTATGATAGCCAATTTAATTTAAATCTTGTTACTTTATACAAGGTGGTCAAAAACTTCATTTTTAAATTCCCTGATTTTTCAATTACCAATTTTTCAATATTTTAGATTAAAGTAAAAAATTTCAAATTCATTTATTTAATTCAACCAAAAAAGACGACTTTTCTACCTTATAAAATGAATTTTGAATCCAAGGGGACGAATTTTTAACAACAGAGTTAAATTTCTGACAAAATAGAAGGACTAAATGAAAGTTGAACCGAAAACAGTTGTATTTTCAACCAAATAGTGAAATTTTTAAGCCGAAAAGACAAATTGTTTAGAAGATGTTATGCGCGGCTCGCATAGAGCAAGACTCTTTTATTGGTAGATTTAAAACACTCTCGCAGACGACGTTTATTCATTCAGTAGGCAACCATCTTTAAAAATAAGTAAAATTGTGTTCTCAATTTTAATTTCCAAAACCTTGTCACCCATACTCACCTTTTTCGCCTATTTTGAAATTTGTCACCTATTTTGGAAATGTATTACCTTTTTTGGAAATTGGTCACTTTTTTACATTTTTCCGATTGAGACTTTCTCCAAAAAGTCGTATGCAGTTGCAGTACCATGTACTAACCTTCCTGTCGGCCGGTATTTCCACCTATCGACGTCATGCCACAAAACTCACTATTCCGCGAAATATTTGAGTCGTTTTTTGATTCCATTATATTGATTTTTAGTTGTCAAATTGTCGGACGCCAACAAAAACACTTGAAAGACACTTGAAAAAAAACTGATTGCATGCATGCAGACTAACGGACCGCGACTTTTTCAACTGCGCAATAAGCCGAGGCCGCCTGAACCGTTTTCACTTTGAATGGGTCATATTGCGTAATATACGCGACTGACTACTCGCGCACTCGGCCCTTCCGAGGCGAGACTCGAAACCGTCTCTCGCCTTACGCGTTGAGAAACTGCGTGGGTCAGCAGTTCTAGGAATGTTGAGTGTATTTATTTGTATTATTATTGGTTTCAAATCTCCCGCGCTTTTTGGCTGAAAAAGTAGGGACCGGCGGCGCATCGATACAAGAGCGGGGCAGCCAATGAACGTCATTGATAAAAATAAACTGCACACTCACGGTAAGAGTGCCCCCCCCCAGCATTGAAAATAACGAATCCCTACGTTTCAAGGACGCTGCAATGTTGGAGACTTTACTGTATTTCCGTTAATACTATAACTGTTTTGTTGAATTTTTTTTTGTAGAAATTTTTTTTTGTTGAAAATTAATTTTTTCAAACTGAAAATCTAACTATTCCCGTTGAATATTCCATCATTTTAGTCAAAAGTGATTTCTTTGGTTAACCATTATTTTTCTAACTAAAAATTTAACTATTTAATTTTTGGTTGAAGAAAATTCGTTTTTTTTGGTAGAAATTATTCCTCTTGGTTAAAAATTGACCAATTTGGTTTGAAATTTCACTACTTCAGCTCAAGATTTTTCATTGAAGTTGAAAATTCATTACTTTATTTTAAAATGTAACAATTTTTTTGAAAATTAATTTTTTTAGGCGAAACTTTAACTATTCAAATCTTGGTTGACAATTTATCTTGTTTAGATGAAAATTATATTGTTAAAAATTTGTCTGTTTTGGTAGAAATGAATATTCTTGGCTGAAAATTTATCTTTTTGGTTGAAAATTCCACCATTCCAATTAAAGATTCTTCATTTTAGTTGCAAATTCAAGAATTCTACTCAAATATTAATAATTTTAGTTGAGAATTTCGCTTTCTAGTTTAAAATTCCACTATTCCAGTTTAAGATTCATCATTTGAGTTAAAAATTCATCACTTTGTTTAATAATATATATATATTTTTTAATGAGTTTTTTTGTTGTTGAAATTTTGTTTAAACTAAAAATATAACTATTTCAGGTAAATATATAATCATTTTTAGTTAAAAGTTCATCTCTTAGGTTGAACATTAATTTTTTTTAATTTTAAAATTGAGCTATTCATTTTTTGGTCGAAAACTTATATTTTTTAGTTGGAAATTCGTATTTTTCCATAAAAATTAATCTTTTTAGATGTAAACCCAATTATTCTAGTTAAAGATTCATCCTTCTAGGTGAGCATTCATCTTTTTGGTTTAAAACTCCACTATTCCAGTAACAGATTCATCATTTTAGTTAAAAATGTATCTCTTAGGTTGAGCATTAATTTTTCAACTGAAAATTTATTTATTCAATTTTTAGTTGAGAATTTATCTTTTTTAGATGAAAATTCAACTATATGGTTGAAAGTTTGTCTGTTTTCTTTGCAAATTTGTCAGTTTTAGTTGAAAATGTAACTATTTTGTTGAAATTTTGTCTTTTTTAGTTGAAAATTCAACTATTTATTTGGAAATTCATATATTTTATTGAAAAATCGTCTTTTTTGGTACATGATTAACCTTCTTGTTTAAAAGTTCATCTTTATGTTTGAAATTTGAAGTATTCCAGTTGAATATTCATAATTTCAGTTGAAAATTCATCTTTTTAGTTGAAAATAAAACTACTTGGTTAAAATTTAAACTCTTTTGTTACAAATTAATCTATTCCAGTTAAAGATTTATCATTTAAGTTGAAAATTCATTACGTTTGTTGAAAATCTGTTTTTTATTTGGTAGAAAATTAATTTTTATGCCTAAAATTTTATCTAATCGATTTTTGGTTGAAACTTGATCTTCTTGAGTTCCAAATTCAACTATTTGTTTGAAAATTGATCTTTTTTATTTGAAAATTCAACTATTTGATTGAGAATTCGTATGTTTTATTGGAAACTCGTATTTTTTGTATAAAATTAATCTTTTTGGCTGAAAATCCAACTATTTGGTTTCAAATTCATCTATCTTGTTGAAAATACAATATTGTTACTTGCAAAGTTAAGAATTTGAAACGCTTTAAATTGAATTTCACACAGTGCCCACCCTAATTTTATCTAAATATTGTTTGAATTATTATTCTAATTCATGGACTTTATGAACAAATTCAAGAAATAATTAATTATGTTTTTAGTATTTTTAGATTATTTAATTAATCGATTGTGCTAATATCTGTGAGAACATCTTGTAATATAATTTTGAAAAAAACATGATTTATAATAAACTAGTCAAACTGTATGCATATTCTGAGTCGGTCGTTTAAAAAACATGTATTTTCAATATACGATAAGAATTTCCAAAAATATCGTAAGGGGAAGAAGAAAATTATTACTACTCTAAAAATACTGCGCTAAAATTTTTACTAAACTTTCAATTACATTTTTTTATTACTTTATTAAAAAATGAGAATTTGAACCAATTTTTTCATCACATATATTTAATTTAAAAAAAAATGTTATGCAATGAACCTATTTTCAAAAAAAAAAGTTGTTTATCTAGTTATGTACTGCCACCCTTCAAATATTAAAAAACTGCAACTAAAATAAATAATAAATATTTATAATTTAAATAATTTTTTTTCTATTTTCTCAAATTGTTGACATGATGTAGAGACTATTAATATCGCTTCATTGCAGATATTATGAGCTCGACACGTGCTGAGAGTGTAAGCCTACGGTTTGCTTGAAACGAAAAAATTGTTCTGCGGAAGTATCAAATTATACAGAAACGTGCTAATGAAGGATTGCACACATTTATAATTAACCAAGGTTTCATTTTCATTTTTATAATTTAATTATAAAAGACCATTATTATTTTTATTCATTTTGCAAATTTGTAAAAAAAATTGGCAGAATATCAGTTATGAAATATAAATAGACATTTTTTTATTTGCTAAGAAAGTTAGAATGCAAATTTTGTAACGGCACCTTGTAACTTTCTTGTATGCAAATTATCATAAGGAAAAATAATTTAGGTCAAAGATAAGTAAATTTTAATGATGAAATGAGAAAGAATAAATATATATATATAATATGAAAAAAGACCAAATATTCGTAAAAAAAATTATAGAGTTTGATTTAAAAATGTTTTAGAATACAGTAGAATATTTAAATTCAACATTTATATCTCTTGTGTCATAAATTCTTCAGAATACTGCTCCATCTGACAGAAATATGAAGGAAGGAAATTTTTATTTTTAATTTTTTCTGAATTGGAAGTGGGTACTTTTTTATTTTTTACATTTTTATCGAGTTAGAAGGGAGGAAAATTCAGTTATTTTTTTCCGAATTGGAAGAGGTCATTTTTGTGTTTTTAACATTTTTATTGAGTTGGAAGAGAGGAAAATTTGGTTTTCAATTTTTTCTGATTTGGAAGAGGGCATTTTTTCATTTTTAACATTTATATTGAGTTTGAGGCAAGAATATTTTTTTCTAAATTGGAAGAGGGACATTTTTTATTTTTAACATTTTGATTGAGTTGGAAGGGAGGAAAATTTGGCTTTCAATTTTTTCTGATTTGGAAGAGGGAATTTTCTTATTTTTAACATTTATATTGAGTTTGAGGTGAGTATATTTTTTGTTTTAATTTTTCTCTAAATTGGAATAGGGAAATTTTTTATTTTTTAAATTTTGACTGGGTTGGAATTGAGGAAATTTTAGTAATTTTTTTTTTACTAATCGGAAGAGGTAACTTTTGTGTTGTTAACATTTTTATTGAGTTGGAAGGGAGGAAATTTTGGCTTTCAATTTTTTCTGATTTGGAAGAGGGCACTTGTTTATTTTTAACATTTTTATTAACTTTGAGCCAAGAATATTTTTTTCTAAATTGGAAGAGGGACATTTTTTATTTTTAACATTTTGATTGAGTTGGAAGGGATGAAATTTAAGTTATTTTTTTCTAAATTGAAAAAGATTGAAGGGAGGAAAATTTGCTTTTCAATTTTTTCTGATTCGAAAGAGAGAAATTTTTTGATTGCTATTATTGAATCGGAAGAGATGAAAATTTTGTTATTTATTTTTTGTTATGAATTGGAAGAGGCAATTTGTTAGTTCATACATTTTTATTGAGTTTGAGGGAAGAATGTTTTATTTTCATTTTTTTTTCAGAATTGGAAGAGGGAAATTTTTTATTTTTAACTTTTTCATTTAATTGGAAGGGATGAAATTGGAGTTATTTTTTTCTAAATTAGAAGAGGCCATTTTTGCCTTTTTAACATTTTTATTGACTTAAAGAGAAGAATTTTCGATTATCAATTTTTATCTGAATTGAAAGAGGAAAATTTTTCATTTTTAACTTTAAAATTTTTTTTGAGTTTGAAGGGCAGAAAAATTTTGCTTTTAATTTTGTATGATTTGGAAGAGCTAATTTTTTCACTTTTTGTCATTTTTATTTTGTTAGAAGGGTTTAAATTTTGCTGATTTTTTTTTCTGAATTGGCAAAGTCCATTTTTTATTTAAAAATTTTTTATTGAGTTTGAGGCAAGAATGTTTTTTGTTTTCATTTTTTGTTGAATTGGAAGAGGGTCAATTTTTTATTTTTAAGATTTTTCTCCAGTCAGAAGGGAGGCAAATTTTGTTTTTAACTTTTTTTAGCTGAAAGACGGAAATTTTTTGTTTTTAACATTTCCATTGAATTGGAAGGGAGAAAATTTTGATGTTCAATTTTTTCTGAAATAAAAGAGGTACTTTTTTTATTTTCAATTTGTTTCTGAATTGGAAAAGGGACATTTTTTATTTTAAACATTTTTATTGAGGTTGAGGAAAGAATGTTTTATTTTCATTTTTTTTCTGAATTGGAAAAGCGAAAATTTTATTTTAAACTTTTTCATTAAGTTGGAATGGAGGAAATTTTGGGACAATTTTTCCAATTTTTGTTGAGTTTGAAATTCTTTTCTTACACTCAAAAGAAATGTTATTGAGTTTGAGAAAAGAATATTTTGTTTTCATTTTTTTCTGAATTGGAAGAGGGAAATTTTTTATTTTCAACTTTTTCATTGAGTTGGAAGGGAGGAAATTTTGTTTATTTTTTTCTGAATTGGAAAAGATTGAAGGGAGGAAAATTTGCTTTTCAATTTTTTTCTGATTCGGAAGAGGGAAGTTTTTTATTTTAAACATTTTCATTGGATTGGAAGGGGGAAATTTTAATTTTCAATTTGTTTCTGAATTAAAAGAGGGAATTTTTTTATTTCAAACATTTTTATTGAGTTTGAGGAAAGAATGTATGATTTTCATTTTTTTCTGAATTGGAAAAGGGAAAATTTTATTTTAAACTGTTTCATTGTGTTGGAATGGAAAAAATTCTGGTTTTTAATTTTTCTGAATTCGAAGAGGTGTATGATGTCTTTTTTATTTTTAACATTTTTATTGAGTTGGAAGGGATGAAATTTTATTTATTTATTTTTTTGTTCTGCATTGAAAAAGGCCATTTTTTATTTTCAACATTTTTATTGAGTTTAAGAAAAGAGTTTTTTATGATCAATTTGTTTCTGAATTGGAAGAGAGAAATTTTTTATTTTCAATATTTTTATTGACTTTGAGAAAAGAATGTTTTATTTTAATTTTTTTTTTTTTTTAATTGGAAAAGGGAAATTTTTTTCCAACTTTCTCATTGAGTTGGAAGCGAGGAAATTATGGTTACTTTTTTCTGAATTGGTAAAGTCAATTTTTTTTATTTTTTATTAAATTTTTTATTTTTCAAATTTTTGTTGAGTTTGAAGGGAGGAACATTTGCTTTTCAATTTTTTTTGTTTTTTTTTAATTGGAGGAGGGAAATTTTCTTATGGTTTTTATTGAATTGGAAGAGATGGAAATTTGGTTATTTTTTTGTTTTGTTCTGAATTGGAAGAAGCAATTTTTTATTTTATACATTTTTATTGTATTTGAGGGAAGAAGGATTTATTTTCATTTTTTTTCTGAATTGGAAGAGGGCAGTTTTTTATATTTTACTTTTTCATTGAATTGGGAAAGATGCAATTTTGGTTTCCATTTTTTCTGAATTGGAAGAGGGAAATTTTTCATTTTTCAAATTTTTATTGAGTTTGAAGGGATGTCATTTTTGTTATTTTTTTGTTCTGAATTGGAAGAAGCAATTTTTCATTTTAAACCTTTTTATTAAATCCAAAAAATAATTTTTTTGCTCAACTTGTTTCTGAATTGGAAGAATGAAATTTTTTGTTTTTAACATTTTTGTTGAGTTTGAAAAGAGGAAAATTTGGTTTACAATTTTTTCTGGTTTGGAAGAGGGACATTTTTTTATTATTATCTTTTTTATTGAGTTGAAAGCGATGAAATTTCGGTTATTTATTTTTTGTTCTGAATTAGAGGAGGTACTTTTTTATTGTAAAGATTTTTATTGAGTTGAAAGAAATGCAATTTTGGTTAATGATTTCTTATTCTGAATTGAAAGAGGTCATTTTTTTATTTTAAACATTTGTATTGAGCTTAAGGGAAGAATTTTTTATTTTCAATTTGTTTCTGAATTGGAAGAGGGAAATTTTTTATTTAAAAAATGTTTCTTGAGTTTGAAGGGAGGAAAATTTACTTTTCAATTTTTTCTGATTTGGAAGAGGGAATTTTTTAACTTTTTCATTGAATTGGAAGGGATGTAATTTTGGTTTCCCATTTTTTCTGAATTGGAAGATAATAATTTTTTATTGTTCAAATTTTAATTGAGTTTGAAGAGATGAAATTTTTGTTATTTTTTTTTGTTCTGAATTGGAAAAAGCGATTTTTTTATTTGAAACCTTTTTACTGAATTTAAAAAAAGATTTTGTTATGTTCAATTTGTTTCTAAACTGGAAGAAGGACATTTTTTATTTTAAAAATATTTGTTGAATTTGAAGAGAGGAAAATTGGTTTTCAATTTTTTCTGATTTGGAAGAGAGCAATTTTTTTTATTATATTTTTTATTGAGTCAGAAAAGAAGCAATTTTGGTGAATTATTTTTTTATTCTGAATTGGAAGAGGCCATTTTTTTATTTCAAACATTTTTATTGAGCTTAAGGGAAGAATTTTTTATTTTCAATTTGTTTCTGAATTGGAAAAGGGAAATTTTTTATTTTTAAAATTTTTCTTGAGTTGGAGGGAGGAAAATTTGGTTTTTAATTTTTTCTAGAAAAGGGAAATTTTTTATCGTTTTTATTGAATTGGAAGAGATGAAATTTTGTTTTTTTATTTTTTGTTCTGAATTAAGAGAGGCCATTTTTTCATTTAAAACATTTTTATTGAGTTTAAGGATAGAATTTTTTATTTGCTTCTAAATTGGATCAGAGAAATTTTTTATTTTGAACATTTTTGTTGAGTTGCAAGGCACGAAAATTTGGTTTCCAATTTTTTCTGATTGGAAGAGCTAATTTTTCATTTTATACATTTTTATTGAATTTGAGGCAAAAATGTTTTATTCACATTTTTTTCTGAATTGGAGAGAGAAATTTTTTATTTTCAACATTTGTATTGAGCTTCAGGGAAGAATTTTTTTTCAATTTATTTCTGAATTGGAAGAGGATTTTTTTTTATTTTTGTTGATTTTTATTGTTTTTTATCGTTTTTATTGAATTGGAAGATATGAATTTTTGGTTATTTAATTTTTGTTCTGAATTGGAAAAGGCCATTTTTTTATTAAAAATAATTTTATTGAGTTTAAGGGTAGAATTTTTGTTTTGTTTCTAAATTGGATCAGGGAAATTTTTTATTTTGAACATTTTTGTTGAGTTGGAAGGGACGAAAATTTGGTTTTCAATTTTTTCTGATTGGAAGAGCTAATTTTTCATTTTGTACATTTTTATTGAGTTTGAGGCAAAAATGTTTTATTTTCATTTTTTTTCTGAATTGGAGAGGGAAATTTTTTATTTTCAACATTTGTATTGAGCTTAAGGGAAGAATTTTGTTCAATTTGTTTCTGAATTGGAAAGGAATTTTTTTTTAATTTTTGGAATTGGAAGGGAGACATTGGTAAATCTAATTCTAGAATTTTAATTAAAAATAGTTGACAATAAAGTAGAATATTTAAATTTGAAATTTATATCTCTTGTGTCATAAATTCTTTAGAATGTATAAGTCACATTATATAATTTTTTTTTTGCGATTATTTCAATTCAAAATGTGGAATATTTTTAACAGTCTAATTTAAAAGCTTCCAGAATTTTCACGAAACAAATAATTTTATAAAAATTCCATGAAAATTCCTAAAAAAAATCCATGAAAAGTTTCCTAAATTTAAAAAAAAATTCTATGAGAGTTCCTTAAAAATTGTTAGCGTGGGAAATTTTCTGTTAATTTGAATCAAGATAACAAATTTTATACCAAGTTTGCGTTTTTTCAACTCAAAGCGAATGAATCAAATTTCTTGAAGATAAGGTGAATAGCAATTCCAACTTCTAGGTTTTCAAAGAAATGCTTTTGTCGAATTGCAAAATGATAAGCTATAAAATTTTGGTTTATAATAATATAAAAAAATTTTAAAAATCATAGCATCGTCAATAGCGCGCTGCGCGCGCGCGTGTATTTTTTCAATTTAAGAAGAAAATCAGTTTTGATATAAAATATAAATTTGGAATAACTATTTATTTGACAAAAGTTTTTGAACACTTCAATTTGAACTAAAATTAGATTTTGAGATTTGAGAACGAAAAAATATATATAAAAAAAAAACATTTTAATAATTATTTATTTCATTATATAAACCTATTATCGGTTTGTTTTTGAAGTTATATAAATATAATTTTCCTAAGATTTTTCGGAAAATTCAAAACGAGCTTTGAAGATTTGAGAATTTTTTTTTTATTTTACAAAATTTCATAAAATATTTTAAAAAGTTAGTGTTGGTCTAAAAGATATTTAGGACTCTTAGAAGTTTACAGAAAATTTACAAATATTTTATAATTTTTTGAAATATTTTGAAATATTTTGAAATCTTTCTAAATATTTTATTATAATTCATTTTTGAAAATAAAAAGTCATTTTAAATTTCCCTTTTTAAATAGCTACTCTCTTTTGGAAATCTACAAAAATTGTAATTGTTTAAAACATTTTTTGCTTTAAAATCTTTTGAGTATATTCTTTTGTGGCAATTTTCGAAATTTTTTTAGATACTCCCTTAAAATTATTTTTTTTTGTATTTTCTTGAAAACTTTCCAAATTCCTAAAAAAATTCTTTCTTTAAAATCCTTCTAAAGCTTTTTCTTCGAAACCTTCTAAATATTTTTCCTAAACTTTTAAAAGATAAAAAATTGCCTTATAATCCTCCAGATTCTTTTTTGAAAATTTTGGAAATCTTTTGAAATGTTTTACGTCTTTTTAAATATTCTCTTAAAACTAATTTTGCTAAATAAAAAATCATTTTAAATTTTCCTAGGAATCTAAAGCAAATTTTTTCACACTTTCTTGAAGCCTTGCATAATTCTTAAAAAGCTTCTAAATTCTTTTTTGAAATCTTCAAATTTCTACATTTTATCAAAAAATTTTTTAAATCTTTTCAAGGTATCTTTTAAACTTTCTCGAATTTTCTCTAACATTTTTTAATCTTGCAAAATTTCAAAAATTTCTTCAACATCTTCTGCATTCTTTTTCGAAATTTTAGAAAACGTTTTGAAATCTTTTTCAATTTTCCTTCAGGATTCATTTCTTAAAATACAAAATCGTTTGAAATTTTCCCATGAATTTTAAGAAAATTTTATTATTCTCTTGAAACCTTTCAAAATTCTTAAAAACCTTCTATTTTTTCAAAATCTTTAAAAATTTACACTTTGTTTAAAATTTTTTTAATCTTTGTAAGATTTAAACTATTTTCGAATCTTTTGAAAACTTCTGAACATCTTTTGAAAGAATTCAGTTTTCCTAAAATTGAACAATTAGAAACTTTTGAATTTGAATCATTTTTAATTCAAAGTGACGAAAATTGGACAATTTGAAATTGAAAACTAAATTGAATGTTTCAAAGTCAAAATTTCTGAAATTCTAAAATTTTAAATTGTTCTTATGTCAAAAAAACTATAATTTAATATTAAAATTGATCAGACATTCATCGTCATTTTCACTGTTCAAAATATAAAATTGTCCAATTTTAAGCCTTTCAAATTTAATTATTCTAAAAAAAAACGTTCAAGCTGAAGTACTTTTTAAATGGCAAACATGAAAAATGGTCAAACATTTCTGCTGCAGAACGTTGAAAATTAAATGAATCCGAACTTCATTTGAAATAAAATAAAAATTTAATTAACAAGAATCATGATATTAAAATTTTTTATACTGATACCTTTTAAATTTTAAATTCCTCATTCAAAAAGATGAAGTTACAACAAACAAGATTAATTTTCTAACCAAAGAAAAAACAAATTTTTAAGGAAAAAGTTAAATTTTCAACCAATGAGGTGAGCCTTGAAACAATGAATTTTTAAAAAAGTAATTGAATTTTCAACAAAGTAGTTAAATTTTCAACCAAAATCGTGAACTTAAAAAATAAATAAAAAAGATGAATTTTTAACCAAATAGTTCAATTTTCAATCAAAAAGATGGATTTTCCACCAAGAAGAATAATGATCTACCAAAAAGATGATTTTTCAACAAAAAACATTAATTTTGAATAACATTGTTGTATTTTGAAAACAAACAGACGAATTATCTACAAAAAGTTTAATTTTTAACCAAAAATGTAGATTTTCAACCACAACAAAAAAACGAATTTTGAACAACAAAGTTTAATTTTTAACTAAATAATTCAATTGTCCTTCAAAAAGTTGGATTTTCCACCAAGAAGAATAATTCTCCAAAAAACAATTAATTTTCAACAAAACACACCAATTTTCAATGTAATTTTTGTATTTTAAAGCAAAAAAAAAGGACGAATTATCTACCATACAGCTGAATTTTCAACCCGAAAATACAGCTTTTCAACTAAAAAATTATTTTCTACCAAGTAATTAAACTTTCATAAAAATAGTTTAATTTTCAACCAAAAATATGAATTTTTGAAAAAAAAACAGTTAATTTTCAGCCAAAGAAATGCATTTTCTACTTAACAAATGAATTTTTAACGAAACAGTTCAACTTTCAACCAAAAAAGTTGAATTTTTGTCCGAAAAAGATTATTTTTTAACAAAATAGTTGCATTTTTGACAAAATTATTAAATTTTAAACCAAATAGTACAGTTTTTAACTAAACGAGATGCATTCCGAACCATAAGTATAATAGTATCCTTTTTTACCAAAAATAGTTGAATTTTCATATTCGGTTTTAATTATTCAGTTCGCATTTAAGCTCAGGCACTAGCGTTTCGGCTTCATAACCGGAGGATTGCGTGTTCGATTCTCGCTACTTACATTTTTTCCATAGTTGAAAATTTATTTTGTTTTGTCTCGAAAATTCATCAGTTTGATAGAAAATTCAACTGTCTTGTAGAAAATTCGTTTGTTCACGTGATTTGTTGAAAATCTATATTTTTTCGTGAAAAATTAATATTCTTTGTGGAGAATTCAACTATTTGGTTAAAAAAATAGTTGGAGACTCAACTATTTCATCGAAAATTCTTCTTTTAGAGTTAAATTTAATTGTTTTGTATTTGGCAGTTGCACTACTTTCTTAAAAATTGATTTTTTTGTTGTTAAAAATTCATAATTTTAATAGAAAATTTATCTCTGGTTGAAAATTGCACTACTTTCTATGAAACTTTTCCTTTTTTTTGTTTAAAAAATTATTTTTTGTAACTGAAAATTTATCTATTTGGTTGAAAATGAACTTTTTTGTTGAAATTTCGTATTTTCGGGTAGAAAATTCAACTTTTCTATATAGAAAATTCGTCTTTTTGTCTCGGAAAACCAACAATTTGGTAGAAAATTAAACTATGCAGTAGAAAATTCAAATGTTTAGCAGAAGATTCGTTTTTTTTTTAATTCAAAATTAATTTTTTCAAATGAATATTTAACTATTCCATTTGTGGTTTAAAATGTATTCTTCATAAGTTGAGAATAATTGAACTATTTCGTAGAAAATACATGTTTTTGTTACAAAATTCGTCTGAAAATTCAACTACTTCATTTTTTGTCAAAAAATGATCTATTTAAGTTAAAAGTTCATGTAGTTTGTTGCTAATTCGTCCTTTGGTAGAAAATTAATATCTGGGTTAAAAATTCATATTTGTAAGTTAAAAATTCAGCTATTTGGTTTAAAAAAATTTACTTTTTTGTTGAAAATTCAATTATTTTCTTAAAATCTTCTTTTTTGGTCTAAAATTCAACTTTTTTGTTAATTTTCCACAAAACAGTTGAATTTTCAACACAACACTGATTTTTCAGCAAAAAAGTGAATTCTCTACGAAGTAGTAAATTTTTCAAATTAATAATTTAATTTTCAACTGAATAGCTGAATTTTCTACCAAAATAGTTGAATTTTTAAAAATCAAGAAAATAATTTTTCAACCAAAAATCGAATAGTTATATTTTCAGTAAAAAAAAAACTAATTTTCAACAACAAAAAAAACGAATTCTCTACCAGTTAAATTTAATAAGACGAAATTAAAAAAAAATAGTTAAATCCAGATCCAATAAGATTAATTTTCAAAAAAGAATATTAATTTTTTACCTACAAATATAAATTCTCAACGAAAAGTATAATTGATGATATTTTAACCAAAAAAGATTTTAATTTAAATCAAAGACAATTAAACGCAATAAAAAAATACGAGTATTCAATAAAATAGTTAAAATTTGAACCAAAGAGATGAATTTTCAACGTAAAAGATGAAATTTTAACTGATAAGATTAATTTTCTACTGAAAAACACAAATTTTTAACAGAATACTTGAATTTTCATGTAATAAAGATCAGTTTCAACCAAACAGTTGAATTTTTAACTAAAAATCATAAATTTTCAACTGCAAATGCATTAGTTAAATTTTCAGTTGAAAAAAGTTAATTTTCAACCAAAAAAGAAACGAATTTTCAAGAAAAAAACTGAAATTTTCAATCAAGTAGTAGAATTTAAACTAAAATGAAAATTTTAACGAAAAATTGAGAAAAAGGGAAAATTTCTTGACAAAGAAGAAAAACAGATTTGATTTTCTCCTCTCTTAAATCGAATGATTAAATTCATCGAATCGTCGAACTAAAAATTTTTCAATTCTTTTTTGCTTTGTTCAATCCTTAAAATCCGAAATATTTGCGGAATATTTAAAATCTTTGTGAAATCTTTGAGAAATTATTGCAACCTTTGTCAAATCTTTGTGAAATCTTTGAGAATCTTTGGTAATATTTGTGAAATTATTTCAATCTTTTCAAAATTTTATTAGGAAATCATTGAAATCTGTTAAATCTATCCGAAATTATTTGAATCTATGTGAAATCTTTGGGAAATCTTTGTGCAATCTTTGAAATCTATCTGAAATCTTTGTGAAATAATAGAATTCTTTATAAAATAATAAAAGTCTTTGTGAAATCTTTCAGATCTATCCGAAATCTTTGCAAAACGTTTTAAATCTTTGTGAAATCTTTAAAAAATCTTCGGGAATTCATTGCAATTTTGCCAAATCTTTGAAAAATCTTTGGAAATCTTTGCAAAATATTAAAAATGTTTGGTGATGTTTTTATAATTATTTAAGTCTTTATGAAATATTTCGAAAATCTTTGAAATGTTTCAAATCTTTGTGAAATTTTTAGGAAATCATTGAAATCTTTGTGAAATCTTTTAAGTCTATCTGAAACCTTTGCGAAGTATTTCCAATCTTCATGAATTTTTCAAAAAAAAAACATTGAAATCTTTGGAAATATTTGGTAATATTTGTGTAATTAGTGAAATCTTTGGGAAATCATTGAAGTCTTTGTGAAGACTTTTATATCTATCTGAGGTTTTTGAAATCTTTGTAAAATCATTGAAATCTTTATATGCAATCCTTGAAATATATCTGAAATCTTTGCGAAATATTTGAAATCTTTGTGAAATCTTTGAGAAATAATTGAAGTATTTTTGAAGCCTTTTAAATCTATCAAAAATCTTTGAAATCTTTGTGAAATCAATAGTAAATCATTGAAATCTTTTTTCAACCTTTAAAATCTATCTGGAATCTTTGTGAAATAATATAAGTCCTTTTGAAATCTTTGAAATCTATCAGAAATCTTGGCAAAATATTTTAAATCTTTGTGAAATCATCATGCAATATTTAAAAAAATATTGCAATCTTTGTCAAATCTTTGTGAAATATTTTTAATCTATTAGAAATCTTTTTGAAACCTGTTAAATCTTTGGGTAATCATTGAAATCTTTGTGAAATCTTTGGAAATATTTTTGTACCTATATTTATTATTTACCATTTATTGTTCATTCATTATTTATTATTTATATCAATTTTTTGCATAGAAAAATATTAATTGTACCATTCAATATTATAAGTAATTACATTTCCAGTTAAAATAATTAATTTTCAACCAAGAAAAAGAGAGTCTACAACAAAATAGTTAAATTTTCAATCAAACTGATGAATCTTTGATTTGAAAAAATTTATTTCTTACAAAAAGTGTAAAAGTTGATATTTCCATAATTTGTTCCCAAATTTTTCCCAAAAAAACTGCTAAATTAAACAAAAAATACGAATTTTCAACTGAGGAGTTAAATTTTCAACCAACAGGGATTTTTCAATCAATAAAAAAAATATCATCAAAAATGTTGAGTTTCTAAGTCATATAGACGAATTGTTGAAAAAAAAGTTACAACCCAAAAATATGCATTTTCTCCCAAAATAATTGAATTTTCGAATAAAAGAAGAATGAACTTTAAACTAAAATGATCAAATTTCAATAAAAAATTTGTTTAGCCAAATAGTTTCATTTTCATTCATAAAGGTTATATTGCCACAAAAAAAGACAAAATTTAAACAAAATAGAATAAATTTCAACTAAGAAAAGGTAAAATTGTCTACAAAAAATAGAACACTTTAATTTCAGGTCAGAGAAATATGTTTTTAACCAAATAAATTTCCAACGAAATAGTTAAATTTTCAACCAAACAGATAAATTTTCAACCAAAAAGATTAAAGGTCTATGAAAAAAATGTTGACAAAAAATGGAATAGTTAAATTTTTATTAAAAAAAATTAATTTTCAATAAATAATTCAACTAATTTTCTACCAAAAAAAGAATAATTGTTAACAGAATGCATGAATTTTCAACCAAACATTTTTATTTTTAATGGAATTTTCAACCAAAAAGGTTAATTTTCTACCAAAAAAGAAATTTTTTTTAAGAAAATAGATAAATTTTTAAAAAATCCTAAATTTTCAACAAAAAATAGAATAATTTAATTTTCAGTCAGAGAAATAAGTTTTTAAGCAAATAAAATAAATTTTCAACCAAACAAATGAATTTTCTATTGAAAATATTAAATGTCTATCAATAAAAACGTACTCAAATTATTAGTTAACAACATTATTTTTAATAAGAACACTAATATTCAATAAAAAAATTAATTAATTTTTAATTAAAAAAGAAACTAATTTTCTACCAAAAAAGAATAATTTTGAATAAATTACGTGAATTTTCAACCAAATATTTTAATTTTTAATGGAATTTTCAACCAAAACGGTTGATTTTCTACAAAAAAGACTATTTTTGAACAAAATAGATGAATTTTCAAATAAAAAAATCAATTTTCAACCAAAAATATAATTGATGAATTTTCGGTTGGAGAAATAAGTTTTTAAGCAAATGAAATAAATTCTCAACGAAATAAATTTTCAACCAAAAAGATTAATTGTCTACCAAAACAGAATAATTTTTAACAAAGGACATGAATTTTCAACCTAATATTTTAAATTTTAATGGAATTTTCAGCCTAATAGTTGAATTTTCAACGAAAAAGATTAATATTCAACTGAAGAAGATAAATGTTCAACGAAACAGGAATATTTAAATTTCCCGTCAGAAAAATTAATGTACAACAACAAAAAATGGTTAATAAAAAATTTCAATTTTAAACAAAAAAGGGTTACAAATAAAAAAATGAATCATCAACCAAAAAGGAGAATTACTCACCAAAAAGATGAATTTTCTACAAAAAAAGACAAATTTTCAACAAAATAGATTTTCATGAGCCTAACAATGATAACAATAAAAATACTACAGTTTTCATGAACCTCACCTTGATTCCAATGAGAATAACCAATTCTAGCATTAGCGTAAGCAAGTTTTTCCAAGTCTAAGTGAGATTTTCATGATCCTAACATTGATTCCAATGATAAAATCCAAGTCTATCCTTGGTCTTACCAAGATTTTTGGGATTAACTACGATTTTTATGAGCCTGATCTTGATTCCAATGAGAATACCTAAATCAAGCCTTGATCTAAGCAAGATTTTCTGGACGTCACTACGATTTTTATTAACCTAATCTTCAATCCAATGAGAAAACCCAAGTCTATCGTTAACCTAATCAAGACTTTCTGGGTCTAAGTACGATTTTGATGATCCTAATCTGGATTCAAGTGAGAATACTGAAGTCTATCCTTCTACTATGTCTATCCTTGACCTAGTCAAGATTTTCCGTGCCTTACCAATATTTTCTTCAGCCTAACAATGATAACAATAAAAATACTACACAGTTTTCATAAACCTCACCTTGATTCCAATGAGAATAGCCAATTCTAGCATTACCGTAAGCAAGATTTTCCAGGTCTAGGTGAGATTTTTATGATCCTAACATTGATTCTAATGAGAATAGCCAAGTCTATCCTTGGTCTAACCAAGATTTTTGGGATTAACTACGATTTTTATGGGCCTGATCTTGAATCCAACGAAAATACCTAAATCAAGCCTTGATCTAAGCAAGATTTTCCGGACGTCACTGCAATTTTTATTAACCTAATCTTGATTCCAATAAGAAAAGTCAAGTCTATCGTTAACCTAATCAAGACTTTCTGGGCCTAAGTACGATTTTGATGATCCTAATCTCGATTCCAATAAGAATACTGAAGTCTATCCTTGACCTAGACAAGATTTTTCGTGCCTTACCAATATTTTCATGAGCCTAACAATGATAACAATAAAAATACTACAGTTTTCATGAACCTCACCTTGATTCCAATGAGAATAGCCAATTCTAGCATTAGCGTAAGCAAGATTTTCTAGGTCTGACCGAGTTTTTCATGATCCTAAAATTGATTCTAATGAGAATAGCGAAGTCTATCCTTGGTCTAACCAAGATTTTTGGGATTAAATACGATTTTTATGAGCCTGATCTTGATTCCAATGAGAATACCTAAATCAAGCCTTGATCTAAACAAGATTTTCCGGACGTCACTACGATTTTTATTAACCTAATCTTGATTCCAATGAGAAAACCCAAGTCTATTCTTGGCCTAACTAAGATTTTTTGGACCGACCGCAGATCAGAGAATTCCTGGGAATTCTCCTAACTACCTGTGCCTTTTTTTTATTCCTGTAAGGCTATCCAATTCTAATTCCGACATGAGCGTCATTTTCCTGAGCCTAACAAAAAGAAACGATCATTTTTTAAATTAATAAAGATAAGGTTTTAAGAGGCTGCAGACACGAGCCGTCCCTGGTTCTGCACCACCGACCTGCAGGCATAGGTAGTGGGCATTATGCTAATTTGAGTAATTCCAATTCATAATTGGAGTTAATTAGCGTCTAGACTCGGCCAATTAGGAAATGGATTTAGCAGTTAATTGTTTCGTGATTATTCAAACAGCAGCGACACCCAGTAGAACCTGGAATCCTTTATTTATTTTTTATCTCGCCAAGATCTCCCAAGCTTCTTACTAGTCTCATTGTTTCATTCACTCGGTCATGTAAGGAATTCCTTTTTTCATCGCAAACACAATTCTAGTTCTATAAGTTTCTGATAAGTTTCTGCTGATTGTGAGTAAAACTGAAAGGCTTTCCAAGAGGGGATAGGCTTCCCAGAAAGCTTTACATGAACTCCCCTCTTGGAAATAAATGAACCTTTCAATTTTTCTTTAGCCTTTCAGCAGAGTCAAATCAGAATTGTCAACCAGCTGGTTTCATTTGTGTCATCCTCATCGCTACTCGTAGTTTTCTTTTTACTTTGCTAGTCCCTACCTTCGTCCTTTCTTTCTGTTCCAGAACCAAGGCTTACAAAAACAAGGCTGATAGAAAAAAATGACGAGCATAAACTCGATCCGCTCGCAATTCTTCAACAAAAGACTGAGATCTCACTGCCGAAAACTGAGGACCTAGTTTTGGGAAATAAGCTCAAATTTTTTAGAAGAATATAAAAATGTTGGGCGTTAGTCAACCCAGCAATCCGCCCTCGAGTCTTCGACATTCGGCGAGTTTTTCATGTCTCCAGAGGGGCTCTAGTGAAGGTCACAGGGCTCGAACTTCAACCTTGCCTCAACAACCGAGTCTTCCACTTAGCACTCATCAATACAGTGCTCTGAGTTCCCTTCAACATCATCAAACCCAAATTGGAAGTTCCGATTCTAGGAACAGAGAGACTGTTACTAGCGACCATCCTTATGTTGATTCCAACGACTACGGATTTGTCAAAATCAGGCCAAGGCTCCGGAGCACTAATGCAATTCTTCATCGTGAAGAAGAACGCGAAAAAGATACCTTGAGTGATCGAGAAATAGGAAGCTACTATCAACCAAAGGATGAGAAGAACTCCAAGAACCACCAAAATCCTCTGAGAGGCGCTCTCGTTCTTTTTACAGCATCCACTTCTTCTTGGTGGAAGACCAAACAACGAGAAGATCCCAACATCTCCAACTCTTCCTCCTCATCAGAAAGAAAATGGTCAAGTGCAATAAACCCAACAACTACAGCTTCCACAACAACAGCATCACCATCTCGAGAAAGAAGATGGCCCAATAACATGGTTCCTGGTGGCGTCACATCACCAACTAAAGAACGAAAATGGTCTGTCAATTCTGCCCTGACAGCACCAGAACGAAACGAGAGGAAATGGAGTTCTTCCTGCTCTGGTCAAGACCGGAAGTGGAGATCCCTTGGAGCCCTCTTGAGGACTCCAGCAAATGGAGATGCTCAATCCCGATCGAGTCAAACTTTCTTCTACCACAATGCCAGTGCTTCGATGATCGAGGGTGGTGAAAACAACAAAAATCGGGATTCAATGATGAGTACTTCTACAGTCGAAACTAATTCCTACCCTCATTCTTATTCCGCAAGAGTGATTTCAAAAACCCAGTACCGGGAAAATGGGGATTTTAGTGGAAGATCCAAAGTTGGGAGGAGACTTTTCCAAGAGGATGCTGATCGGGAGATTGAGGAAGAGAGGATTGATAATGTTGCGAATAATCGGGATTCGTTAAACAATCGTGATTCTGTGAGTAGGAATGTGGTTAAAAATGGAGCAGACACCAGTGGGATTTTGGAGAACCGATCCACGAGGTCAAACAGGGCGCAGAGTTTTTATCTTTTGGATGATTTCCTGAGACCTCAACCTCAGCCAACGACCTCCAAGTGCTCGATGAATGTTTATGTCTCGTCGCCTTATTCCCGATCGGGAAATGATAAAAGATCGAGTGAGATCAGACAAGCTGCACCAGCTTCTGCGAATTCTAATCAGAGGAATGTGACTAATATCACTCCTCCGAGGAGACACAATTCGAGTTCCGATAGTCTCGAAGTTGCTACGAGTCCATTGCCACCCCCGGTACCACCCCCGCCTCCACAGATGACGAGAGAGAGGGAGAGAGAAAAGGAGAGGAATGACAACTTCAGGGAGAAGGAGGTTTGTCACTGCAGAAGATGCTGGGCCATTCTGCAACAGAGATGGTATCACGAGGAGGTGAGTCGAAATTTTAGGACATTAGACCAGGCCTGTTCAACGAGGTCAAATCGCAGATCTGAGTTTTCCACCTCCACTCTCCACTTCCTACTCTACTTCACGAGTCGAGTAGGGAGAGAGAAGTGGAGGTGGAAATACTCCATCTGGACTTTGAGTAAATTTTTCCTCGCTGGGCAGGCCTTTACTAGATTATTAGGCCAGTGGGACAAAACAGGATTTTTTTGGACAAATCAGTCTATAGGTCACAATTTGTATCCGAATTGGACGTTATTTAAAAAAAATGAAAGCTTAATAATTTCCGCAGAGGTTCTCCAAGGTCGTCTGAACCGTTTCCAATTGGAATGCATAATATTGCGCAATATATTCGATTGAGTACTCGCGCACTGCGGCCCTTCCGAGGCGAGAGTAGCAACAGTCACTCGCCCTGTCTGTTTGGTTAATAATTAATCTTTTTGGAAGCAAATTCATCTTTTTTGGTTGAGGATTCTACTATTTTCAACTATTAAACTATTTTGTTAAAACCTCCGTTTTTTGGTTGAAAATTACACTTTTTATTTGAAATTTTTTTTTTTAGTTAAAAATGTAATTATTTGGTTGAAAATTCATGTTTTCAACTGTTTGAAGAATAATAGTTTTGGTTGAAAATTAATATTTTGAATTAAAATTCATCTTCTTTAGATGAAAATTCAAATTATTTGCTTGAAATCTTCTTGGTTTAAAATTTATCTGTCTTGGCTGAGGCTTTAAATATTTTGTTGTACGTTTTTTGGTTGAAAATTAATTTTTTAATTGAAAATTTAACCATCCAATTTTTTTGTTGAAAATTGATATTTTTAATCGAAAATTGATCTTTTTAGTATGAAAATTGAATTATTTGTTTGGAAACTCGTATTTTTTTGTATAAAATTCAATTATTTGGTTAAAAATTCATCTTTTTTGTTGAGGATTCTATTATTTTCAACTATTCCATTTTTTTTAGTTCCTTTATTTGTTGTTGAAAATTACAATTTTTAATTGAATAATGTATAAATTTAGGTTTTCTTACCTAGATTGATAAATTATTCAATTTTCCCAGACATTAAAAAAGAAAATTTTATTTCTTTTTATAAATTTTTAATTGCAAATTGTTTTGTTGTTTAGTTAAAAATGCAATTATTTTGTTGAAAATTTCACTATTTTGTTGCAAAATTGTATTTTGTTGGTTGAAAATTTATATTTTGAATTGAAAATTCAAAATTATTTAGTTCAAAATTCTGTTTGCTTCAAAATTCGTCTTTTTTTGTACAAAATTAATCTTCTTGATTTAAAATTAACATGTTTTCGTTGAGGATTTGAAAATTGATATTTTAAATTGAAAATTGATCTTTTTTAATTAAAAATTCAATTATTTGTTTAAAAATTCATCTTTCTTTGTTGAGGATTCTATTATTTTCAACTATTCAATTTTTTTTTAATTCCTTTTTTTGGTTGAAAATTACAATTTTTAATTGAATTAAGTATAAATTTAGGTTCTCTTACCAAAATTTATAAATTATTAAATTTTCGCAGAGATTAAAAAAGAAAATTTTATTTCTTTTTATAAATTTTTAATTAAAAATTGTTTTGTTTTTTAGTTAAAAATGCAATTTTTTGTTGAAAATTGTACTATTTTGTTGAAAAATTGTATTTTTTTGGTGGAAAATTAATTTTGGTTAAAAATTGATATTTTTAATTAAAAATTCATCTTCTGTAGTTAAAAATTCAAACTTTTTGCTTCAAAATTCGTCTCTTTTGGTACAAAATTAATTAATTGAAAAATTATCTTTTTTATTTAAAAATTCAACTGTTTGGTTAAAAATGTATCTGCTTTGTTTAAGGAGTAAACTATTTTCTTGAAAAACTTTTTTTTTGGTTCAGAATTATTTTTTTAAATTGATAATTTTATTATTTTATTTATAGTTGAAAATTGATATTTTAAATTAAAATTCATCTTCTTTATTTAAAAATTCAAACTATTTGCTGGGAAATTATAATTTTTTTCAGCAAATTAATCTTCTTGATTGAAAATTCATCTGTTTTTTCTAAATTTATTTTAAAGGTATGTTAAAAATTCCTCTGTTGCTATATTTTACCAGATGACCATTTTTAATTGTTATTAAAGAATGTAATAAACAAATGCATAATTTGACAATTTTTTAATAGATAGGTTTCGTTTCTTCACCATAATCAATTTTTAAAATGTATAACCAATGAACCTAAACTATGATATTTTGCCGTTAAATAACAATTCATAATTTTTTAAACAAAATTTAATTAACAAATTGCTCTAAAGCCGTTTTTAAATGGAAGCTATTATTCATATAAAACTCAATCAAGATAGTCGTTTAAAAACTAAATACCTATGTAACTCAATATTCCACGATCCAGAAAGGTTGCATGCAACGAGTAAAAAGTTCTAAATTGAATTCAGAAGAAGACTCGCCTTGGATGAAAGCTTTTTTAATTCATTACCGGATATCTCCACGTGTAATTAATATGCACTTCCTATAAAAGTTTTTGCGTCTCCGGAGACCGCGATTATTCAGAACTGTCACATGCCGCCGTCCTGAGACAATGTCGTGCTAGGGAATAATTCGATTCGTACTTTACGATTCTTGTTATTGCCGGAGACATTGCCAAGATAACGGGTTTTAGATTCACAGAAAGTGCGACAGCCGCGAGATGTCGGAAGTTCGCGAACAAAAATATCCAGCCGATTATTTATAAAACGCGACAAGATAGACTGACTCGCTCAAAAACAAAACACCATCGATCCGCACACTTTCTGGGAAATAAATTTAAATTTCATCTCATCATGATTGACGATTAACGATTGATGATTTTCGATCGAAGACTGAGGATTAAGGTGCTTCAAATGAGTCGGTTTTTAGAATACTACAGAATACGGCTACAAGGATGAATTGTTTGATGTCACATTTTTACCGCATAATCTAAAGGCTTATAGAGGTGGATGACCAGAGCCCTTTTTTCGAAAAATGGTCCTGTTGTTGCTTTTTTGTTAATTGAAAATATGCTGAATTTTCTGCGCCTGGAAACGGGCAACGCGCCACTGGTGTACCCATGGTGAACCGAAAACAGGCGCTCACCGTTTCAAGGTCGTTTCAATTAACAAACAAAAAAACAACAGCAAGACCATTTTTTGATAAATGGGCTCTGGTCATGAATGTGTATAAGCTTCCAGATTATGTGGTAAAAATAATAGATCAAACGATTCATCCTTGTAGATGTATTTTGTATTATTCTAAAAATCGACTAGTTTGAAGCACCTTAAAGATTAGCGATTGACGATTGACTATTGATGATAAGCTAAGGCTAATTGATGACTGACGATTCATGATTAACGATCGACGGATGACTATTGACGATTGACGATATACAATACGCAATAGACGATTGACGATAGGCAATAGACTATTGACGGTAGGCAATGGCCGATTGATGATTAACAAATGGTAATTGACAGTGGCCAACTGATGATTAAATTTTGACCATTCATGATCGTGGATACGCAATAGACGACTGATAATTGACGATTGACGATACGCAATGAATGAATGATGATTGCCAGTTGAAGATAGGCAATGACCGGTTGATGATTGACGATACGAAATTGCGTTTGATTATTGATGACGGACGAATCGCAATATGAAATTGATGATTGGTGACTGACTATTGACGACAGATAGTGGCCGATTGATAAATGACTACTGACGATACGCAATGAATGACTGATGATTGCCAGTGGAAGATAGGCAATGACCGGTTGATGATTGACGATACGAAATTGCGTTTGATTATTGATGACTGACGAAACGCGATATAAAATTAATGATTGGCAATTGACTATTCACGATAGATAGTGGCCGATTGATAACTGACTATTGAAGATACGCAATGGCCGATTGATAAATGACGATTGACGATACGCAATGAATGACTCATGATTGCCAGTTGAAGATAGGCAATCACCGTTTCATTATTGATGACTGATGAAACGCAATATAAAATTGATAATTGGCAATTGACTATTGACGACAAACAATAGCAGATTGATAAATGACGATTGTCGACACGCAATGAACGACTAATGATTGCCAGTTGAAGATAGGTAATGACCGTTTGATTATTATTGATGACTGACGAAACGCAATATATAATTGATGATTGGCGATTGACTATTGACGACAGACATTTTCAGATTGATAAATGACGATTGACGATACGCAATGAATGACTGATGATTGCCAGTCGAAGAGAGGCAATGACCGTTTGATTATTATTGATGACTGACGAAATGCAATATATAATTGATAATTGGAGATTGACTATTGACGATACATAGTGGCCGATTGATAACTGACTATTGAAGAAACGCAATGAATGACTGACGATTGCCAGTTGAAGATAGGCGATGACCGTTTGATTATTATTGATGACTGACGAAACGCAATATATAATTGATGATTGGCGATTGACTATTGACGGTAGACAATAGCAGATTGATAAATGAGATTAACAATAGGCAATGAATGACTGATGACTGCCAGTTGAAGATAAGCAATGACCGGTTGATGATTGACGATACGAAATTGCGTTTGATTATTGATGACTGACGAAACGCAATATAAAATTGATGATTAGCGATTGACTATTGACGACAGACAGTGGCCGATTGATAACTGTCTATTAAAGATACGCAATGGCCGATCAATAAATCACGATTGACGATACGCAATGAATGACTAATGATTGTCAGTTGAAAGTATGCAATTATCGTTTGCTTATTATTGATGACTGACGAAACTCAATATAAAATTGATGTAATTGTAATTGTAATGAACGACTGGTGATTGCCACTTGAAGATCGGCAATGACCGTTTGATTATTATTGATGACTGGCGAAATGCAATATAAAATTGATGATTGGCGATTGACTATTGACGATAGACAGTGACCGATTGATAACTGACTATTGACGATACGCAATGAATGATTGATGACTGCCAGTTGAAGATAAGCAATGACCGATTGATGATTGACGATACGAAATTGCGTTTGATTATTGATGACGGGCGAAACTCAATATAAAATTGATGATTGACGATTGACTGTTGACGACGGACAGTGTCCGATTGATAACTGACTATTGAAGATACGCAATGGTCGATCGATAAATGACGATTGACGATACGCAATGAATGACTAATGATTGCCAGTTGAAAGTAGGCAATTACCGTTTGATTATTATTGATGACTGACGAAACGCAATATAAAATTGATGATTGGCAATTGACAATTGACAATAGACAAAGGCCGATTGATAACGGACTATTGACGATACGCAATGGCCGTATTGTTAAATGACGATTGACGATACGCAATGAATGACTGATGAGTGCCAGTTGATGATGAGCAATGACCGGTTGATGATTGACGAGACGCAATGAATGACTGATGATTGCTAGTTGAAGATGAGAAATGACCGGTTGATCATTGACGATACGAAATTGCGTTAATTTATTGATGACTGACGAAACGCAATATAAAATTGATAATTGGCGATTGTCTACTGACGATAGACAGTGGCCGACTGAAAACTGACTATTGACGATACGCAATGGCCGATTGATAAATGACGATTGACGATACGCAATGAGTAACTGATGATTGCCAGTTGAAGATAAGCAATTACCCGTTGATGATTGACGATAGGCAATGAATGACTGATGATTGCCAGTTGAAGATAGGCAATGACCGTTTGATTATTATTATTTTATGACTGACGAAACGCAAAATAAAATTGATGATTGTTGATTGACTACTGACGATAGACAGTGGCCGATTGATAACTGACTATTGACGGTAGACAATAGCAGATTGATAAATGAGATTAACAATAGGCAATGAATGACTGATGATTGCTAGTTGAAGATAAGCAATGACCGGTTGATGATTGACGATACGAAATTGCGTTAAATTATTGACGATTGACGAAACGCAATATAAAATTGATATTTGGCGATTGACTATTGACGGTAGACAATAGCAGATTGATAAATGAGATTAACAATAGGCAATGAATGACTGATGATTGCCAGTTGAAGATAGGCAATGGCCGTTTGATGATTGACGATATGGAATTGCGTTTGATTATCAACGATTGAAAATGGGCAATTGACGATTGACTATTGACGGTAGACATTGATGGTCTTCTAGTTAAAAAAAAAAAAATTTTGAAGGAGAAATTTGAAGACCACAATTTTACCGAATAATCTGTTAATTTTTCTCCAGGTAACACATCCCGCAGTGGGATTTTTTCAGAGAAGTGCCATTAGCATTTTTCCGTTCTTCGCGTAATTTCCTCTTATTAAAAGAAATTAAGAGCGGGGAATCGCAATTACTTACAGAAAGAGCGGATGTGTCTAGAATAAAAAAAGGGTTAAAATGATCTGTATAAAAAGGTGAAAATTCCCTGCTCAGCAGGTGCACTCCCTGTTTGAATAAATTGAAATAGACGGCAATTTGAGCGAGCTAGATTACATTAAAAAAGTAGGTACGTCACGCCTTGAATCTCTGGAGAGCGAAAGTGTACCTGTACGATTGACTGATAAGGATCGCGACTGCCTTTTAAATAAAAGCCACGAGTTGAACGAGAAGGTACAGAAAGGCCTTAAAAGAGCCAGATGGGTGGGTCTCGGGAAATCCGATGCAGGAGCTTAACCTTAAATCGAACCAAATATTCAGTCGAATTTAGTCGAGTCCAGGAAGCATCAACTAAGAATAGACTCTGGTGGATAGGTTCACCCAAGACTTCCCTTGCATGTATATCCGGCTTTAAAGTTTGTTTATCGTTTTCGGGAAGCTAAATCGAAACCCCTTTCCGCCATTTATTTTCATGTCAGTTCCTTCATGTTCAGAATTATTGTCAGAATAGCAAAAGGACGTATTTGAAATTTATAAAGAAGGAAAGAGAAAGCTATGATTAGAAATGCACGTCGTAGAATACTCGCTTCCAGGATTCGTGTCGGTGCTAAGATTCTAGAATTCTATATAGCTTTCTACAATGAAGATTCTAGAAGCTTATCTAAGCTTCTAGAATCTTCTGGATGACATCATAAAATGATATTGCGCAATTATGAGAAACGAATTTTGCATAAACAACTTCAAGGTTATTTATTATCTCAATTAGTTTTATGATTACATCCAGAAGATTCTAGAAGCCTAGCTAAGCTAGAATTCTAGAATTGATTCTAGAAGCTTATCTAGGCTTAGATAAGCTAAGCCAAGCTGGAATTCTAGCATTGATTCTAGAAGCTTAGCTAAGCTTCTAGAATCAATTATAGAATTCCAGCTTGGCTGACTGATGATTGAAGATATTGACGATTGACTATCTTCCATTACTGTGGTTTTTCAAATTAAATTCTTATTAACTGAAGTTTAATTTTTAAATAAAAATATTTTTTGTATAAAAATGAAGGATTGATGATATTGAAGATTGACGATGACTGATGAAACGCAATGTAAAATTGATGATTGGCGATTGACTATTGACGATTTAAATTTAAATTGGCCACAATAAGAAATTGTTAATTGAAATCATTATAAATCATTATTTTTTGGTAGAAAATTTGTCCTGACGAATTTAATGATTCTTATAATCTTTTTAAATTTCTTTGATTTATATATATTTATATTTATTATTTAATTAATTATTTTCGAATTAATATATAAAATATCATTGAGAAACGTCAGCCGAGCCTGGTCAGCGGGAGTCCTTTGTACCTAATGAGGACTAATTGGTAGTAAACTAACCAAATTAATTAATTCATAATCATAATAAACTAACAATTAAGATTTAAAACCCACTCTTAAATCCTAAATTTACTAGTTAGAAAAAGATTAATTGTTGTTGTTGCTAAAACTTCAATTATAACTTGAAGGTTTTTGGCATTAAGAAGTTGAAAAAAGATTCTCGAAACTTATCTAAGCTTCTAGAATCTTCTGGATGTCATCATAAAATGATATTACGCAATTCTGAGAAACGAATTTTGCGTAAACAACTTCAAGGTTATTTATTGTCTCAATTAGTTTTATGATGTCATTCAGAAGATTCTAGAAGCTGAGCTAAGCTGGAATTCTAGAATTTATTCTAGAAGCTTAGCTAGGCTTAGCTAAGCAACACCAAGCTAGAATTCGATAATTGGTTCTAGAAGCTCAGCTAAGCTTCTAGAATCTTCTGCATGTCATCATAAAATGATATTACGCAATTCTGAAAAACGAATTTTGCGTAAACAACTTCAAGCTTATTTATTGTCTCAATTAGTTTTATGTTGTCATCCAGAAGATTCTAGAAGCTCAGCTAAGCTCAGTTAAGCTAAGCTAGAATTATAGAATTGATTCTAGAAGCTTAGCTAAGCTAAGCTACAATTGTAGAATTGATTCTAGAAGTTTAGCTAGGCTTAGCTAAGCTAAACCAAGTTAAAATTCTTGAATTGATGCTAGAAGCTTAGCTAAGCTAACCTAGAATTCGATAATTCATTCTAGAAGCTTAGCCAACCTAACCTAGAATTCGAGAATTCATTCTAGAAGCTTAGCCAAGCTAACCTAGAATTCGAGAATGCATTCTAGAAGCTTAGCCAAGCTAACTTAGAATTCGAGAATTTATTACAGAAGCTTAGCTAAGCTAACCTAGAATTCGAGAATTCATTCTAGAAGCTTAGCCAAGCTAACCTAGAATTCGAAAATTCATTCTAGAAGCTAATATAGAATTCGAGAATTCATTCTAGAAGCTTAGCCAAGCTAACCTAGAATTCGAGAATTCATTACAGAAGCTTAACTAAGCTAACCTAGAATTCGAGAATTCATTCTAGAAGCTTAGACAAGCTAACCTAGAATTCGAAAATTCATTCTAGAAGCTTAGCTAAGCTAATATAGAATTCGAGAACTCATTCTAGAAGCTTAGCCTCGCTAACCTAGAATTCGAGAATTCATTCTAGAAGCTTAGCTAGTCGACCTTCCACCCAATTGAATTAAAAAAATAATAATTTTCTTGACTGAAAATTTAACTCTTCCATGTTCTGTTAAAAAATTGATTTGTCTTTGTTGAACATTCATGTTTGTTGTTAAAAATTTGTTGTTTTTTTTTTGTAGAAATTTAATTTTCTGTTTGAAAAGTCATGTTTTTAGTTGAAAATTGAAATATTTGATGAAACATTAATCTATTTAGTAGAAAATTATTATGTTTTTTAATGAATTTTTGTAACTGAAAATTTAACTTTTCAATTTTTCCAATTATTTTAAAATTTCTAGTTGATAATGTATGTATTGTTTGGTAGAAATTCAATTTTTTGCTTCAAATATCTGATTTTTATTTCAAAATTCCTTTTTCTTGTTTGAAAATTATTTTCTTTAACTGAAAATTGAGCTATTCCATTTTTGATTTTAATTTCAAAATCTTCAGTTGAAAATTCGACTTTTTCGTTGAAAATCAATGTGTTTTGTTAAAAATTATTCTTTTTTAGTAGAAAATTACTTTTTTCATCAAAAATTAATTTTTTTTTGATTGAAAATTAATGTTTTTATTAAAAATTTTCATTTTACTAAAAATTTAACGAAATTTTTGATCGAAAAATTTCTTCTGGAATGATATTTAATCTTTTTGGTAGAAAATTCATTCGTTTGGTTGAAAATTTAACTATTTCGTACAAAATTTATTTTATTTGCTTAAACACTTATTTCTCTAACAGAAAAATAAATTATTCTATTTTTTATCGAAAATTGATCTTTTTTATTTGAAAATTCATCTATTTTGTTGAAAATTTGTCTGTTTTGGTAAAAGATAACCTTTTTGGTTGAAAATTCCATTAAAAATTAAGATATTTAGTTAAAAATTGACGTATTTTTTTCAAAATTATTCTTTTTTTGGTAGGAAATTAATTTTTTTATTAAAAATTAATTCTTTTAACTAAAAATTTAATAATTCCATTATTTCTCAACATTTTTTTTATGGATATTTAATCTTTTTTGTTAAAAATTCGTCTATTTGGTTGAAAATTTAACTATTTCGTTTAAATTTTGTTTCATTTGGTTAGAAATTTATTTTTCTATCATAAAATTAAAGTATTCTATTTTTTGGTTAAAATTTTTTTTTTCCTGATTGAAGATTTATCATTTTAGTTGAAAATTTATCTTTTTGGTTGCAAATGTAACTATTTTGTTGAAAATCCGTTTTTTTTCTTTTTTTTTTTTTGAAAAGTACTTTTCAAACTAATAATTTAACCATTTCGTCGAAAATTCAACTAATTCGTTGAAAATTGGTCTTTTTTAGTTGAAAATTCAACTACTTTGTTTGAAATTTATCTTTTTTAGATGAAATATCGACTATTACATTTTTTGTTGAAAATTCATATTTTTGTATTAAAAATTTTACAATTTTTTTAAAAGTTGAATTACTTGATTAAAAATTCATGTTTTTGTTGAAATTCAAATACTTTGTTAAAAATGATTTTTTTTGTTGAAGATTCATCATTTTAGTTGAAAAATCATTTTTGTTTCGTTGAAAATTTAATTATTTTGTTGAAAATTCGTCGTTTTTGGTAAAAAAAATTATCTTCTTGGGGGGAAATTAATTTTTTTTTAAATTCAACTACTTGGTTGAAAGTTGAAAATTACTTTTTTTTAGTTGAAAATTCAACTTTTTGGTAGAAAATTCTTGTTTTTTTTTTTAATTCATCTTTTTTGGTAGAAAATTAATCTTCTTGATTGAAAATTCATATTTTTTGGTTGAAAATTGAACTACTTGGTTGACAGTTAATCCACTTTGTTTACAAATATTTGTTGTTGTCGAAGATTCATCATTTTAGTTGATAATTCATCTCCCTGGTTGAAAATTAATTTTTTTAAATAAAAAATTAACTATTCCAGTTGCAGATTTATAATTTTAATTGAAAATTCATCTCTTTGTTTGAAAATTTTTTTTTTTGTGTTAACAATGCTACTATTACAGTTTTTGTTGATAATTGACCGTGTAGATGGAAAATTCAACTATTTTTTTTGTAGAAAATTGAACCAGTTTGATCAATTTTCTTTTTTTTTCTTTTTTTTTTTTTAATATCAACTATTTGGTTGAAAATGAAACTGTTTTTGGTTGAAGTTTAATCTTTTTTGTTTTAAAAATCGACCATGTGTTTAGGAATTCATCTTTTTAAGTCGTAAATTCAACTAATTAGTTAAAAATGTAGGCATTTTGTTGCAAATTTGACTATTTTATTGAAAATTCAACTCTGGTGGAAAATTTTACTATTTTTATGAAATTTCTTTTCTTTTTTTTTTTGAAATGTCAACTATTATATTTTTCGTTGAGAATTCATCTTTTAGGTTGGAAATTCGACTTTTCGGATCGAAAATTCAACTACTTGATTAAAAGTTGAACTACTTTGTGAAAAATTAATTTTTTTGATTGAAGGTTCACCTTTTTGTTTAGCAATGCAACTATTTTGTTGAAAATTAACTTTTCTCTTGGAAATTCTTATTTTAGGATGTAAAATTCAACTGCTTTACAGAAAATTCGTATTTTTCGATTTTTTAGTTGAAAATTCATGTATTTTGTTGAAAATTCGTCTTTTTTGGTAGAAAATTAATCTTCTTGATTAAAAATACGTCTTTTTGGTTTTAAAATTCATCTCTTTTGGTGAAAATTTAATTATTCGGAAACTTCAAATATTTCGTTAAAAATGTGACTATTTTCTTGGAAATTTAATTATTTTGTTAAAAATTCAACTCTTTGTTAGAAAATTGTTTTTGGTTGAAGTTGGATCTTTTTTGTTTTAAAAATCGACCATGTGGGCATCTTTGCAGGTCGAAAATTCGACTAAGTAGTTAAAAATTTAGGTATTTTGTTGCAAATTTGATTATTTTGTTGAAAATTAAACTTTAGTGGAAAAGTTAACTATTTTGATGAAATTTCATCTTTTTTGTTAAAAGTGCAATCATCACATATTTGGCGAGGAATCAACTATTTTGCGTATTTTTTTGGTTAATTCAACTGTTTTCGATTTGAAATAAAAATATTTTTTGTTTGAAATATATACTGTTACATTATTCGTTCAACATTCATTGTTTTTTGTTTGAAAATTGAACTACTTTGTTGACGGTTAAACCACTTTGTTTCAAAATAATTTTTGTTGTTGAAGATTCATCATTTTAGTTGATAATTCATCTCCTTGGTTGACAATTAATTTTTTTAAATAAAAAATAACTATTCCAGTGAAAGATTTATAATTTTAATTGAAAATTCAAATATTTGGTTAAAAATGTAACTATTTTCTTGGAAATTTACTTATTACTATTTATTTGAAAATGAAACTGTTTTTGTTTGAAGTTTAATTTTTTTTACAAATCTACCATGTGGTTAGGAATTAATGTTTTAGGTGGAAAATTCAACTAATTAGTAAAAAAATTCAGGTATTTTGTTACAAATTTGATTTTTTTGTTCAAAATTCGATTCTGGTGGAAAATTCAACTATTTGGTCATAAATTGAACTATCAGTTTGAAAATTTACTGATTTTGTTAAGAATTCAACTTTGAAGTTTAATATTTTTTGTTGGAAAAATCGACCATGTGGTTAGGAATTCATCTTTGTAGGTCGAAAATTCAAATAATTAGTTAAAAATGTAGGCATTTTTTGAAAATTCAACTTTGATGAAATATTGAACTATTTTGATGAAACTTGATGAAATTTCGTTTTTTTTTTTTTTTTTATTTTAAATGTCAACTATTACATTTTTTAATCTCCATTGCTCGATCTTCTGAGATGTGTAGATTAGTCCTGATGTCCTGTACCTTAGCGATAAGATCTCTTAATGCAACTTTCTCTATTTGAGAATACTTTGCAGCAAACTTCGTTATAAAATTGTATCCTTTTTCGCATGGGGCTTCAAACTTCGCACTTTCATAATGGAGACGCACCAATTCCTCATTCATTGTGGAATTCCACTTGATGCTCTCCCACGGTATTTCTGTTGAGGTGGTTGGCTGTAAATAACTAAAGCTAGCCAAAGCATCCTCAGCAGGCACAATTAATGTTCCACTGCTTACCGTTTATCGCAGATGTTCTTGCTGGCTAGCTGTTAGATAAGTGAGATCTGCCTGACCATCTCGCAGCTCACCATCACCACCGTCCCGCATGCTGTGACCCCCCAGCGGTGGCTCCAGGGGCGCCCCGACGATCCTCGGGAAGCGACAAGCGTTTCAAAATTTTCAAAAACTCTCCATTAAAATGTATGGGTTTTGTTGTTCCTCTTAGTCACTTTCCTCTTCATTCTCTGTCTGTCTGGCATGGGAAACCCTGTCAGTAGCAATGCTACAGCCAACATAACCGCCAAATTCATGAGAGGAAAGCTCTAAAAAAAAGATATTTTAGTAAGAGTTTAGAATGTTAAAATTAATATTTAATGAAAAAGTTGTGTTTTAACGTCTATGTCATGGTTTGTGAAACATTGTAAGCGATTGGCCCCGATAGACGGTATATATGATTTTTCGGCCTAGAAAGTGATATACACACACGTGGATGGTCTATTTGAATGAATAAAATTCTATTCTCGTAATAAAAAGAAATGGAAGAGGTGTATGAAATGTGCGAAATAACTTACGAACCAGTAACCTGTTTCGAATACTTCTTTGGATAACAGGAAAGTGGGGCAACGAATTTTCGTCAGAAAAGACACGGTACTTAGTGATGCTGTGTACTTAGCAACTGATAACCTCCCAAAGAAAGAAAAGACTCGCTCAAGGCTATCTAAATTTGAAACAGTGACACAGGAAAAAACTGGGGGTAAGAAACGTGACAGGTAATCGGTGAAGCAGGGTAACAGCCATAGGCATCGGGGTAACTTAAACTATGGTAAACTCACCGTGGCGGCTCGCAGATTTCTCCAGCGGAATCCGCTAGAGGCAGCACATTACAGTGTGTAATCTCCGGAGTCTGCCGGAAATATCTACGAGTCGCCACGAGTCTGAGTTCTTGGCTAGCTGTGATCCTACTTCACCGAGTACCTGCAACGTTTCTTACGCCCAGTTTTTTCTACGGAAATTTTTTCTGGTTTTCAATACAAGCCCTTACTCATTTTAATCAGTGATCCATTTCTAGCTATTGAAATCAGTGAGATTTCACTGTGAATCAGTCCAAATTAAGATTTTCTGGAAACATAATCAGATAAAAATTATCTGTAATCTTGAGAAACGATCCTGATGAGACGAGCATCTCATTTCAGTAAAAAAGCAGTTGAATTTTCAACAACAAAAATTTTATTTTAAATTAAGCACATTTGAATTCAATCAGTAAATACCAATTTTTCAATAAAATAGTTGAGTCGTCAAACAAAAAAGATGGATTTTCAAACAAAATAGTTGAATGTTTAACCATAAAAAAGGAATTTTCAAGAAAAATGTTCATTTTCAACCAAATAGTTGAATTTTCTACCAAACTGTTAAAATTTTAACTAAAAAACGATTTTTCTACAAATCCATTGAATTTTTAAACCAAAAATTTGAGCTTTTAACAAAAAAGTTGATTTTCAACAAAATAGTTGAATTTTCAACCAAAAACGGAACTTTTCTACAAAACATTAACATTTTTGAATCGAAAATATGAATTTTAAATTAAAAAGTTCATTTTCAACCAAATAGTTGAATATTTGACCAAAAAATAAGAATTTTCAACAAAAAAAAGTTAATTTGGAATTGAATAGTTCAATTTTCTACCAAAATAGTTGAATTGTTGCTCAAAAATGAATTTTCTACAAAACAGATTAGTTTTCCGCACGAAAATATCAATTTTACAACAAAGCAGTTAATTTTCTTCCAAATTGTTGAAATTATAAGCCAAAAAGACGAATTTTCAACAAAAACAGTTGAATTTTCAACCACTATCGTAGAATTTTCAACCTAAAAACGGGTTTTTAACAAAATCGGTGAATGTTCGAAGACAATGTTGTCTGTGTTTTTTCATGCTAAGTAAGTACCGAACAACAGATTTCTAGGTGTAAAAAATTGCTCTATGGTTAAAATACACTCTGATGAAAAAATTGAGTCGGAAAATTAAATGGAAAAGATGAAAAAAGAGAACTTCCACCAGACTTATCTATCAGAGGGGCAATTTTTTTGAAATGCCTCCAAGTATTAATTTTTCTACTATATAATTTGGATATGATCAATTTTCTTTACTTTTGTCTGTCCAAATATTGCCACGATAGAATAAATGTATAACAAGTATCTTTCTTTTTTAGCTAATGACCCAATGATATTACCATATCTATCTTAGAAAAAAGTGGCGTAACGAAATGTCTCAAAAATCTCGAACTTATTGCTGTTGAAAATCTGACTTTCAAAATTCGAATTTGAAAATATTCAATTTTGAACGTTTTGAAACTATCCTGCTTTCGAAATTTTAATCTGAAATCATTCGATTTCGAGATTCTTCAATGCAAAATCAAGTTCTTTAAATTAGAAATTATACGATTTGAACTCCTTTCTAATGTAATTGTCAATTTTTCAAAAATGTAGTCTAAAATTTTTCAATTTTGAGAGTTTCTGACTGAAAATATTTCTATTTCAAACACTTTCAATTCCGAATTGTTCAATTTTAAACGCTTTTATTCAGAGATGATACAAGTTCAATTCCTTCTCATTCCATTCGACACATTGTTAATTTTAAACGCTTTCAATTCGAAATTATTGTTTTAAAAAATTCGACTTATTATTTAAAAACTTATTTAATAATGGATTTTTAAATTATTTATATTTTCAATGTTAGGAAATAAAAATCCAGAGACGTAAACACGTGCGAAGCACGTGTTTATTGACTGCTGGTATTCAATAATCGGGCACATCGTGCGCGTTTATTGGCTATAGTTACCGTAAAAAACGTGTATCAGTTTTGTATCTTGTTAATAAAAATAAAATTAAAAGCGGGAAGGAGGAATGCCTGAGTAGAGAATACGAATAGATTGCATTATTAGGAAAATGTAATCTGCGAGTAACATAGCAATTTATCTTCGGTCATCTTGATGATGTTGAAGATGTGCAAAGCTTATAGAATTCGCCAAGGATCTATCGGCACATCGACGACGAAATACATTGCCCAACGGAGTTTTGTTTACAAGTGCGATTTGTTAAAGGTGAAGCATCCTGTTTTCGAGCGTTTGTGCAATGCTTCTTTTTCCCCCCTCGAGGAATTTCCTTCGACTACTTTCCATAAGCCAAGGTCCTCGCTCTCGCTCTGCGAAACACCTGAACGCAGCTTGCGTACATTAGTGCCGATCAAAAGCGACCGGAGACCCAGCAATATCGAATTTTTAAAGACGGCAATTTTAATCTTTCCTCCAGCCAAGCGCGCGAAGACCTTTGAAAATCATTACGAACCTCCAATCTTTCCAGCAAATTCAAAAAGAAAAGAAATCGAAGGCAGAACATCTAGGATGACCAGACGTCCTGGTTTTTAATCGCTATCTCAGGGATCACAGCGCAAAAAGAGCTCAAAAAAGGGGAAATAGGGCAGTTTTTCACGAAGAAGCGGAAGAATAGGAGAAGATTAAACATTTATTTTTACATTTTGAAAAGAAGATACCGCTGCGAAGTACTATGGGTGTATTCATTATGGGTGCAATTATTCGGGCTTATTTCGTGAATACTTTGCTTCGTCATAGGTGTCAAATAAATTTACTTCCTCATGGAGGGAGGTTTTTCTCTAACAAAAGAAAAAATTGAGGCTTCAAATAGTTTTCAAGCTTAAGTTTCTGTGTTACCGAAAATCTTATTTTCAGAAAATCAGAGAGCCCATCAAAATGTCAATCGATTTGTTTTGTTACAATGAACAACTTTTTAGCTTACGGTAGTATTATATTCCAGATTCAAACAAAAGTTTTCTTCATATAAACAGGGTAAATAATTTTGTTGACAAATTTAAAAACGATATTGGTAGGTATATATCATATCCATTGATGTTATATTCCCAATATTAACAAAGTTTTTCTCACATCAACAAAATAAACATTACATATTTAAAATTTACGAATCGGTATTCCTATATCATACAAAGTCATGGGAGATACGTCAATAGAGCATGCGACGTACAGAATAAACCATTTTTTGAAACTTCAAAAATGTATACTAGGTTCAAATTTTTCAAGTTTCAACAATAGGTCGATCGATGCGTCCGGAAGACACGAACAAATATACTAGATATCGTATTGTTGTATTTTGAATATCAAAAAGTTTTTCTCATATAAACAAGGAAAAATGTTTTTTTTTAATCTCTAAAATAAAAAGAAACACTTCTAAATGGCTGATCTAGCTCAAAATCCTATCAGTCCTGGATATCAATCAGAGCTACAATTCGCCTAAATATCATGATCGTACTTTTCAAGATATGATGAAAGAAAAAATGATACACGGACGAATATTTAAAAAAAAATTGTATTTTTGGGCTTCTGGCATTGAAGAATTTATTTTTCCAAATCGGATATACTTAGGTCGTTGAAAATCAATTCACGGTAATATAAAAACGCCCGAGAAAACATAAAATTTTGTCAATAAACATTTTTTTAAAGTTTTAAATCGTTCTCGTAATCAAGACCCAGTGGGCACAAATTTTAAGAACGTAATTGGAACGTGCTAAAAACATTTCTTGGACGTACAAGACAAAAGACGTTATTTGATGTTTCAAATATCACGTGCATTGTTTCAATTTGTAACAAGTGAAATTCCAGGTGGAATTTCACGTGCTTTTCTACGTGAATTTTGTCACCTGGGACCACTCGTTTCAATAGATGAATTTAATTATGGGTGGGGGAACTTTGAAGTGCAACGGGGTGTGAAGTAAGGTAATATCCTGATTTTCCGATCAAGTTATCTAGTCAACCTAAGAACCGCATTGAAAGCAGGAAGAAAATTTGATCTCAGAAAAATATTGAATATCTATATCAAGTTTCAGAGTTATTTGTGTTACTCAAAAAATAAAATGTACAAAAATTGACCCGAAAACAAAAAAAATCTGTGAAAAAATAACGACGACTTTTTGTAAATTCTCTAAAAACACATATATGAAAAAATGGTACGTATTTTTTACAAATTTAATAGCACTGAAAAATTATTTTAAAAACATGTATTTTCTCAAGTTCATTTTTAGAAATTATGAATGTAAAAAACATTGAATATGAAAGTTTTCCTTTATGAAACTTGTACAAATTATAAAAATCCTTCCAAATAAAGAATATTCAAACAAAAAGGCCAAAAAGGGTTCAAATTTGTAAAGTAATCAAATTTCAATTTTTCCGAATTTTAAACAATGCATTTTTTTAAACTGACAAAAATCCAATGTTTTTCGAATTTTAAAATAATTCAAAATGTAAAAGTTTTGAATTTGAAAAATAAATTGTTCGTAATACTTTAATCCTTCCAGTTTCAATTTTAAAAAAATTCGTAAATTTTAGCTCTTAATTGCTTAAAAACACTTTATAATGCAAAAATTCGTGTTTTGAGGAAATTAAAATAATTAAAGTTTTTTTTAACTTTTCCTTGGTGCGTCATAAAATTTCAGCAGCTTTCTTCAAACACTATTTTTATGTGGAAAAAATTTTGTTTATGTAATCTCAATTTTCTTAACACAAAGGACTTCCTGATTTTGTTTCAAATTTTTTGCAATTTGATTTTAACTATGATGTTTCTTTCAAAATTTTAGCTCTTTCTCTTTAGTATACACTACTAGTGCAAATTATCTTTACGTCTATTTCTTGGCTGCTACGAAAGCCCCTTAATTTTTATGATATTAACATGAAAATTTTGTCTTCGTCATGACGCGAAAGGTAATAAAATTTTGCATCTGATAAGCCCAAGTTGAAAACAAAATGTCAATTTTATAAAATGATATTGTAAAAAAACGCCAAATTTCGATGTCCCTGGATTCTGCCCTAGGGTCAAACTTTAAGCAAAAATGTCGCAAAATTTAAAAAATGTGTAAGTACTTACAAACATATTTTAAAAATCATTATATATCAAATTTTAGTGAATTTTATTAATTATTATAAAATGATGATTGTTTTGCATTTTTTTAAATTACGTATACAGTACAATCATTATTTGAAATTGTGTCACTTTTTTCCACAAAGTTCGACCCAAGGGTAGAATCTAGGTGAAAAAATTCTAAAAATTACTTAATAATTTAGCAAATTAGAGAGCAATTATTTAGAAAATTAGAGATAATCACCTTTAAAATAAGCCAAAGAACTATATTTATTTATTCACATACTTCAAAGTTGATGCAAGAATATAAAATATTCCTTGACTTCAAACGAATTAATTGACCTATAAAATTATTACTTTTTTTTGAGTAAGGAAGTTATGGTCATTTAAAATATTTGAAAAATGTTTGTTTACTGTAATACTTTTTTCATTAATGTAATTCACAATTAATGTATGAAAAAAATATTCCTTGATTCAAGACAAATCGATTTATTACTTATAATATTAATACAATTGATTGAAGAGTAAGGAAGTTATTGACATTTATAATATTTCAAATAAGTCTTTTATAGTAAAACTTTTTTTATTCACACAATTCAATGTTGATGCAAGAATATAAAAGATTCCTTGACTTCAAACGAATCGACCGACCTATAAAATCAATACATTTTCTATTTTTGTTTGAGAGTAAGGAAGTTATGGCCATTTAAAATATTTGAAAAAGGTTTGTTTACTGTAATACTGTTTTCATTATTGTAATTCAAAGTGGATGTATCACTAAAAAAAGTGTTTGGTTAAATCAACCAGAATTCTGGACATTTTTTTGAGTGATGAATAAAAAACAATCCTTGATTCGAGTTTAATCGATTGATCCATAATACTAATACATTTCATTGAAGAGTAAGGAAGTTATGGCCATTCATAATATTTAAAAAATCTGTTTATTTAATTATACATTTTTTAATAACATAATTCAAAGTTGCTGCGAGAACAGAAAATATTCCTAAATTCGAGATGAATCAATTGACCCATAATACTAATACAATTGACTGAAGAGTAAGGAAGTGTGCTTGACTCGAGATAAATCGATTAAACTATAATATTAATACATTTAATTGAAAGTTAAAAAAGCGCTGGTGATTTATAATATTTGAAAAATCTATTTTTTTTATAAAAAATTTTTTTCATTAACATAATTCAAAGTTGATGTAAGTATAAAAAGGGCTCATCAAATCAGCGCGATGCAATAAGAAATCAAAACAAGGAGGAAATATTCGAGATCGAATTCACAGCTATTTAATAAAATTAGTAATCGAGCAAAAAATATAATCAGTTACAGTTAAACTTTTTGGCACAATTCTTGATAAAAGGTAGATTATATAGTAACAAAAAGAGAAAAAGTTAGATACTTCTAAGCCTCACAAACACATAATTAATTATAGCAACTGAATATAGTGATAAAAAAAATATACTAGTGCTCATTCTCATTTAAAATGAGCAGTTTCTAGTAAATTACAAGTTAGTTAAGTGATTTCGAAAATTAGGAGTATACTGATTGACAAATTCGGCTTTTACTCGAAGAATTCGACAAAGTGTGTAAATCGGTAAACATATTTTTTTACGCAAGCAATAGTCGGTGGGTAAGAAAGAGTATCTAGGAGATAAAACGTTTAAAAAGTACCTGGGCGGCAAAGCGTTTTAAACATAACTGCGCTCAACTCTCAAGTTAACTATGCAGAAATCGCTTGCTATGTGCTCATAAACTTTAGAAGTTAAACACATTAATATTATATACAAAGACGGACACGAGTATTGAAGAAGAACTGAATACTAATGGCCTTAATGGGCAATTTTAAAAAGTTACAAGTTGTTATTGCTTGGAGAGTTTTCTACCAACTTTATAATTTTCTAAGAAAATAATTATATTTGTTGATCAACATTTAAGATAAATTAATTCCTTTCAGGAAGATAAACTGCGCTAAAAATTGCCTTTACATATATTGTATCAATAAATATAAAAATGTATGAAAATAGGATAAATGCAATGAAGAAATAATATGGGACAAATTCTCTCTACTAGCAGCATTAATCGCCCGCGTGTAGTTTTTCCATTCGGGGGAAAAATAATATTTACTTCAAAATAAAAATTTCGAGTAACTATTTATGTATTGAAATATTTTGAACACTTCAATTCTATCTTAAGTTAGATTTTAGGAAAGTATGATCAGTTTATATGTAAGGTTATATTAATATAATATAATAATATTTTGAACAATCTCTTTAATCTTACAGGATTTCACTAAATTCTAGAAAAAATTCGAATCACTTTTAAAATATGTTCGAGACTTTTAGAAGTTTGCAAAAATTAAAAAAAAATTGATAAATTTTCGAAAATCTTTCAAAGTTTTAAAATATTTTGAATCTCTTCAAAAATTCCTAAATATCTTTTTAACTGACTCCAATTATTGTTAAAATTTGGAATAATCTTTTAAAGTTGAAAAAAATTGCCTTAAAATCTTAGAGATTTTTTTCGTCAGGGAAATTCCCTAATTATGAAATTCCCGAATCTAAACAAAACAAAATATTTTAATAATAAAATAATAAAAAAAATATTTTCAATCTCTTCAAAAAATCAAAAATATCTTTTAAACTAACCTGAACAACATTGCTAAATAATAAATCAAATAAATTACTTTTATTTGATAAGCACATTTTTCATTTGATTATTTACTTACTATTTAAACAATTTTTTAACTTTTTACATTCAGAAATTTGTAAATCCGGTAATATTCTAAACTGTCAAGAATTTTATTATTTCGTAATTTTCCAATTTGGGAACTATAAATTGTCGGCAATTTTATAATTTTGGAAATTTTTTACTTCGAATATTTTATTTTTTCGGCAATTTCACAGTGACGAGAATTTTATTTTTCTGAATTTTTCAGTCATTCCATTTTTAGAAATCTCAACATGTTTTAAAATCTTTTTAACTTTTGTGAAAAAATTAATTTTTCAGAAAAAAAAATATAAAAAATTTTTCCAGAAATCTTAAGAAAATTTGTTTATTATCTTGAAACCTTTCAAAATCCATTTTATTTTTAATTTTTTGAAATCTTTGCACATTTTAAATTATTTTTTAAATTTCTCTAAACTTCTAATTATCCTTCAAAATGATTCGCATTTTTCTTAAAATTACAACAAAAAATGTTGCAAAATTAAAAAAATTGCCTTAAATTCTTTGACATTCTTTTTCAACAAGTTTGTAAATCTTTTGGAATGTTTTAGAATCTTTTAAAATATTCTCTTCAAATAAATTTTTCAAAATAAAAATCATTTTTAATATTCCTCTATTAAATCCTTGCAAAATTCTTAAAAAGCTTCTAATTTTTTTCTAAATATGCAAACATCTACGCATAATTAAAAAATTACCTTAGAATCTTCGAGATTCTTTTTTGAGTATTTTGGAAATTTTTTGAAATGTTTCGAAATCTTTTTAAATATTCTTTGAAAATTAATTTCTCAAATTAAAAAATCATTTTAAACTTCCCCGGGAATCTTACAAAATTATTATTATTTTTAAATCTTTCAAAATCCTTCAAAAGCTTTCAAATTTTATTTAGAAACCTTCAAAAATCTACATTTCGTTTGAAATGTTTTGAAATCCTTTCAAATTAAAATTATTTTTTTCAAACTTCTAAATATCTTTTAAAATTATTAAATTTTTTTAACCCTAAAAATTTAAAGAAATTGCTTTAAAATCTTTCAGATTCTTTTTCGACAATTTTGGAAATCTTTTTGAAATATTATCTTAAAATTAATTTTTCAAAATAAAAAATCATTTTAAATTTTCCGGGGAATCTTAAAAAAAATTATTATTTTGAAATCTTCAAAAATGTACATTCTGTTTGAAATATCTCGAAATATTTTCAAATTTTAAGTTATTTTTGAAACTTTTCCAATGCTTCTAAATGTCTTTTAAAATTATTTAAATTTTCCTAATTTTTTTTTTTTAATTTGGCTGTGGCTAGTCTTCCCGAAAAATTCTGGGAGCTAGAAAAGGGGATAAACTGGTGGTCCTGAAATTCTGGGATGACTAGCCAATCACATGTAAGACATTTGACTACTCATCCCAAATTTAGGGACGACGAGACACTCTGTTAAAATGTTAAAAATTCTGTTTTGAAATTTCAGGAAATAATTTTAAATGTTTTGAAATCATTTTCACTTTTCTCTTAAAATTCATTTGAAATTTTTCTAGTTTCGAAATGTTTAAAAAGCTTATTTTTTCGAAATCTTCAAAAATCTACATTTTGTTAAAAAAAATTTGAAATCTCAGCATACAGCAAACTGAAAGTTGCCACTGAAAATCATATATTACGCAATGTCGCAACCAATATTTGGTAATTTTCGAGAAAAATTACTTTCGAGTTTTCACCGCCAGTCCTAAATACAAGAAAAATAAACCTTCCAACGGCCCGAGTAGATCAGGCGGTAGCACGTCCGGTTTTGTAGCCGGAAGGTTGCGCGCTCGATTCTCGATGCAAAAATGTACACCTTAAATGCTTTTTTTCAATAAAAAACTCGCACTTTCATTCTACTATTTAAAAATGCAAATGCTTATGCATTATTAATTAATTATTTTTAAAATAAAATTTTTGGCGAACATAATTTAAAAACAATGTTTAAGGGAATTGATTATTTAAACATTTTAATCTAAAAAATTTGTTAAAAATGGAAAGAAATGTAGGCAGCGAGAATCGAACCCGCAATATTCCTACTACAAACCCGACGCGCTGCCGCCTGAGCTATTCAGTCAGTTCGAAGAAATATTTTTGTAGTCCAGAAGACGGACAAAGAAAACTTTAATGTCTTTTTTCTCGAAACTAGCCAAATAGTTGACCCTAAGAATTTAACAAATTTACTTTGAGGTCATGAATTTCATTTACAAAAATTATTCATTCACGCAAAAAACACACTGTCTGGCACTCCCCTTGTGAATCGAATACTCCTAAAAAATTGATATAAACCTAAAATTTTGTCAGCTATACGATAACAAAAATAATTAAAAATTGCAACAGATAGGTGACCTCTTTTTTATTTATTTCAGCACTTAATGTCAGGATGGTTGTTAGACTACAGCTACAAATGTCAACCAGTCGACTACTCTCATAACCCGTCAGCCCTCAGGATGGCAAGTCTATGCTGGTGGTATTTCATAAGCAAATTTACGGAATTCGCCGACACGGTATGTTTATAAATATCATTATACATTAATAAATGTTGCAATTTTTCCAGAATTCAGGACCTATTAAAGTACAGCGTAATTGAAAAAGCTATCTTTCACGAAAAACAGAAGGTGTAAAAAGCCGACTAATGGTGACAGCAATATGATTGGAAAGCAAGTGATTCGAAAAAGTGTGTCACGCCGGCTATTAGTTGATTTTCATGCGTTGCTTCTCACATATTTTGCTCTTACAGCTCTATAATATTTGTCAAATTGGAAAGAAATTTTCTTTCACTCATTCACGAAGTAATGATCGCTTGGAAAAGTGCCTAGTTACAGATCACAATTACCTGCTATTACCTCTCGATAAGGAAAAAGAAACGCACAAAAGATGAAAATGAAAATTTCTCCTGGTTTTACAGTCATTTTTGTAATAAAAATTAACAATAGTTCAACACTTGCATTCCTACCTTTGTGGGGAAAATATTCTTTTGGATAATGGGTGTAAGTGAAAAGTCCTTAGAGAAATTGTTCGCGTTTTTCTCAGTGAACAAGACCTTGAGATGGAAAATTGTATAAGCTGATGATAGAAAAAAATTATAAGAAAATTATAAAAAATAAATGATAGACTCAATCTGATAATCGATTATAAAGTCGCAATGTTCTTATTTCTCATGGCAATAGTCTTAAGCAATGTCGATAGGCCACAAGTGTCCGCGCAAATAGTCATAAGTTCTAATTATCTTTATGCACGCAATGCCCCTTCGTAGATTTCTCGAATAGGCTGAATTTAATCTATTTTCTTAAGTTCTCATTGCACCCTTTTTTTAAGTCGTTAGCGAATTATTGCAACAAGAGTGTCTCAATTAATACAGGGAAGGGTGCAATTTTTCCTCAATGAGAATTATATGGCTGGTAAAATTGACTTAAGGAATGTAGTCATATATTTTGTTTCTTCATCTCGAAACACATTTCATAAAAATACCTCGTGAAATACTCAATATCATCAATATTGATATTTTCAAATTAAAAACGCAACGCAAAGAAAAACAAGATGTTTCTTTTTAAATCAAACAATTTTGTTCTACGAATTTTGAATTTTTAAAAATAATTAATTTTTAGATAATAAACATTTTCGTTCTGATTAATATGAAGGTAGTGTCTTAATGTTTTAGAATCCTACAAAAAAATAAAAAGTTGAAAAATAACAAAATGGCAACCATTTTTGAAAATCAAAGGTTTTCGTTTACTTAAAATATATGCGAAAAAAAGTCTATTTCCATTTTTCGATATTTTGCACCATTTTTGAGTAGAGGACCCGATGTAGATAATCATTAATTCAACGTAGAAATATCTGTAAGTGAAATAATTAATACAAATTTTAATTTATTTAATTATTTTAAATACATTAGTATTTTCAATTAATAATTATCTACTGTAGAGCGGTCTCTCCTATTTACAAACATATACATTTTACATTCAAAAATTTGTTGGTGCAAAATATCGAAAAATTGAAGACAAAATTTTGGTAGAACTCTTCCGAAGGCAAAATTTTGCTTTTAGACTCCCCGCCAGAATTAAAATGCAAAAGCTAATTATCACCATTACTTTGAATAATACCGGATTATCAACTAAATTGGCCCTCTTTTAATTTTTGAAACAATGTTTGGCACCCGATCCTCAACAGGTTTTTGGTCACAAAAATAGAATTTTAAATTTCTAAACATTCTTTCTTTCAGGGTGGCCATTCGAACTTCAGAAAAAAATTCCGGGTTATTTCCCGGATAAAAATGATATTTTTCACGGTTGACCTTTGTGCGATTAAAATATAAATTAAACAATAATAATTGCTTTATTGTGAATTAAAAGGCTACTAATTTATTACAAAAGTACACCATTAGTTGATCGTAGTTTGGGAGCTATTCGCGTATGTGTGGACAAGAATAAAAAATATAACATGATACTTTATGTGCCGGAAGTGACCGGAAGTGTGTGAATTTTATATCTGATGAAAAACATAATACAAACGATTGTGGCACTCGCTATCCTGAAATAATTTTTTTCTCAAAAAGCGGTTAACAAGTTAACAAAAACAATTGTTTAAAAAATTTAATATTATTCATAACAATATTCTCTTAGAATAATGCTAGAAAGTGGCGGGTTTTTCTGAAATTTTTCACTTTTTGTTTACTTTTCATTTGAAGCGTGCTCTAAAAAAGTGCATTGTACACCACATGTCATAAGGATCATCTAATATGTGAATATAGGTACAAAATGATCCTCATGGAAATTGGTGTTCAATGCACTCTGTTGTAGAGCACACTTCCATTAGAGTGTGATTATAATAAATTCAAGTTAAGAAACATAATTGTTTAAAAAATTTATTATTGTTAATGACTATGTTCTCTCATAGCAATGCTAGATATTTGTGGTTTTTTTCTGAATTTTTTTCACCTTACTTGTGTCTTTCTAGTTATGAACAAATAATAAATAAACATCAGAGAGAATTATTTATTTCCTAAGAACCTTTTTGTTTAATTATTGTGTTCAAAACATTAGCAGAAGAGCAAAAATACTTCGTTCCGAAAAGATGAAATACTATTTAAAAACGGTTTCATGTTGATGTTCATTTATTATTGTTTTATAACTAAAAAATCGAAGAAAAACTGGAAATTTCAGAAAAAATCGCAACATTCTAACATTACTCTAAGAGAAGATAGTTATATTAAAAATAGTACATTTTTTTAAACAATCATGCTTGATAAATTGCATCAGTTATTACCTCGCTCTAAGTTAAAAGTGGACAAAAAGTTGAAAATTTCAGAAAACTCCCCAACTGTCGAGCATTATTCAAAGAGAATATTATTAAAAGTTATAATAAATTTTTTACAACATTATATTTATTAACTTAAATAATTATTACCTCACTCTAATTAAAGAATGGACAAAACGTTGAAAATTTAAGAAAAATCCGCAACTTTCTAGCATTGTTGTAAATGAATATTCTTATAAATAATATTATATTGTATAGACAATTGTATTTGTTAACTTTGATCGATTATTGCCTCGCTCTAAATAAAAAGTTGAAAACAAGTTGAAAAATTAAAAAACCAGGACTTTCTAGCTCTATTTTAAGATAAAATTGCTATAAACAATAATAAAAAATAAAAAATACAAATTAATAAAAAAATAAAAAATAATAATTATCATTATTATCATCACCAAAGACTCGCAAAATACAATTTTTCACTTATGGAATTTTTTTGGGACCCTATAAAACAAAGTTATGGGGGTGAAATACGAAAAGTAATTTTTAATTCGTATTCTATGGCTAATTGTGAAGAGAAATGTTGAGGGTCAATTCGATACACCTAATATTGACGATTCTGAATAAAATTTACAAAGACGTCTTTTTTTTTTATGAAAAATATGTACGTGTGAAATTTCATGGGGCTTGCGGAACCTCTAAATATAATTTAGAAAATGCATTTTTTTCTTTGTGAATTCGAACAAATTCGGAGGATATGCATTAAAATTCAAGAAAAAAAATCCAATACATTTCTGAACCACGTCAATCCTAAGAAACCAAAAGAAAGCGATTTGGAAGTCAATGATGACTAAAAGTAAAAATCTTTCGATTTTCGATCAGCAAAACTCGATTTATTTGTATTATTAACCACAGACCACAGAAAAAATTCCGATAGGAAAAGTGTTTGTTGACTGTAAGGTCGGTAACACCGGGACATGCCGTTCACACGTTTTACTGACAATGAGACACGACGCGTAATAACATAGGCAACTGTTTGCAAGGACACTGAAAACAATGTCAATGAAATATACCGCTGGGTGAGAAAGTGCAAGTCTAGCCACAACTTTACTGTCTCGGATGATCGCTTCATTTCCGGAAAAATCACTATCTACTTCCTACAATGAACCATACAATAATAATTGCAGTCCTAATTTCCTAATCAACAATATTTTCTAGCTTCCTGAAACCTTTTCAATCTAAATGTTCTGAATGTTCTAATTTTTTCAAGGGGTACATTTTTATTATTATTATTATCATTATACTATGAAGCATGGATGAGGAGGTATAAAGGGGAGGTATAAAAGGGCGCTGATCAATCTCTCTAGCAATAACCTCTGACAAACAGCTTCACGTAGTCATCATGCATAATTATTTTTTCAAATTTAAAAAAGGGTATTTAATTAAGCTTGAAAAACTTTTTATACCATATGGGTATCTCGCCTTTTCTTTAGCAAATTTTCTAGTCATTTTTTAGTTAAAATTTTGTTGGTACTACACTCCAGGTCCCATAGAAGCCGGTCCGATTTTGTAATTCCTAGAACTGCTGGCACCCGCAGTTTCTCAGCGGGCAGAGCGGGACACGGATACGACTCTCGCCTCGAAAGATCCACAGTACACGAGTACTCAGTCGAGTATATTGCGCAATATTGTGTATTCTAATTGGAAACGCTTCAGGCGTCCCGGACTGTTTAAGTTTCGAGAGCACCAATTTAATAACAAGCACGGTGCGAGGCAATCCCCGAAACTGTTATTATATGGAACTTGGAGTGTACTACTACTGATAAACATACATCAGAAAAAAATTCCAGAAGATCGAAGATTGAAAAATAGACAAGCAACATAATTGAAAAACGCTCATGCTCGAACTTTTTGAAATACAGTGAAAACTCGCCTTTTTCCAGACCTTGAAACGAAAGGATTGAAAACGATTCTTTTATTTCTAAGCTGGAGGGTGAGTGAGTGGGCAGTTTATTTTTATCAACTACGTTCATTGGTTGCCCCGTTCTTGCATCGATGCGCCGCCTATAGGCAACTTTTTCAATCAAAAAGCGCGGGTGATTCGAAATCAATAATAAATACTATCAATAATAATACAAATAAATACACCCGACATTTCTAGAACTGCTGACCCACGCAGTTTCTCAGCGCGTAGGGTGAGAGCCGGGTGCGACTCTCGCCTCGGAAGAGCCGAGTGCGCGATTAGTCAGTCGCGTATATTACGCAATATGTTGCATTCCAAGTGAAAACGGTTCAGGCGCTCTCGGCTATTGGTTGTTCCCTTTCTATATGCCTCATTTGACGATTTTTGACGATAACGGTCAAATGACCAGGCAGAGGGTTAAAGAAACCGGTTTTTAATATTTCAACATTGCAAAAAAAAATTCAGTAATTCGCAAAATTGACTGTTTAATCATTAACGAGCAAAACAAATATGTTACAATACTTACTCAAAAGAAATCTTCTAATGCACAAGACAATCAATCTTCACTATTCTTCATATTTGACCCTTTTTTATCTTTATCACTGGAGCACTGGACCGTTAACAAACGTTATAACACCAGTGCTCATGCACAAGAAAGCATGAGCTGGTGGGTCGTATGGGGGTTGGGCAAAAACTTCCACGATCTGCGTGAACACTGGTGCGCATTATCTCTCGTTTTCTGCTAAGCCGAGGTGTCTCGGTACTTGATTTCTCGTCTCTTAAATGAAGGGTCGGGGAACAAATGGGCCTATCCCACAATTTTTTCGAAATTTACTTTTACACATTTTTGAAATCCTCAAACAAACGCCATTTCGGGGGTGTAAACTAAAAAAAATTAAAAACATTTTTTCCCTAACCCCAAATTGCACCTTATGGAAAAACGCTTTTTTCATTCGGTTTGTCTAGGCTTATTGCCACTTTATAGGTATGTGGTGACATTTATCGTGACTAGGTTGTGTGAAAAGCTTTGCAGGAACTAATCGCGGTCGATATTATCGATTTTACATCATATGTTGCACGTGTTGATGGATGAGGAGAGCGAAGTAAGTAAACATTGTTTGTCTTTTTGTTTCTAATTTTTTTAATTGATAGAATTTCGAAAAATTTCAAACGGGCGTTTGTTGAGTAAAGTCTCGCGGTCATTTTGAATCTTTGAAATACTATGTTTTAAAAATTTCTATATTGTTGGGATTTTCCAATAATTTAGTAACTTTTCAATGTACAGAAATTTTTTCAAATCGAGTGATTTCACCAAAATAGTAGTTTCTTCAATCTGCAGTATTTTTTGCGTTTTTCCAATGCTGTAAAAAAGTGCTCTCTACATTTCTTCAAGTAGATTTTCACATAAAAATGAGTAAAAATCTTGCAAAACGAGCTCAAGTTGAAATTTTGCTCTAAATTACTCAACTTCCACTTGTTTTAGAGTGATATTTCACGCTTAAAAATAAGTGGAATCCACTCATATTTAAGAATGAAATATTACTCTGAAATGAGTGGATTTTCACTCATTTAGAGTGATATTTTCACTGAAGCTAGATTTGCAGGATTTTCACTCATATTGAGTGAATCTTTCACTCGAGAAAATCGTCATTGTTTTGAAAAATATTTTCTACCAGCGTATAAAAATCGTGCGCATTTTTTGTTGCTTTTACAGGAAACCCCATTGCGGATTTTGACAAGATTCCTTTGATGCAAGTGACACCGAAAGAACTTTCCGCAGAGAAAAAAACGATCTCCGTCGAATGATTGAATTCATTCCGGTCGAGCATCGTCAATAGTACAAAAATTTGTTGTAATTGAAGATATTCCAAAGTTGAATATTCCAAAGATATAGTCATTATTGTTATCAATATAAAAATGCACAAATTCATTTTTTACCTAATATCTGGACCTCAATCACAAAAATCATTATCATTTTCAACAGCAATAACAATAAACGATATCAAAATCAATAATAATATAACGAAAATAAAGTATCACTCAATATAATAGATCAGGCTCATAAAAATGTACTAGACAATAAATAATTAATTGTTCACAACATAAAAAATATATTAATTGAAAAATTATTATTGTATTTGCTAGTATTTATTTATAATATTGCACCGCAGACCAGGCGGAACTAAGCCGAGTGGATGCTTGCTGCTCGGGGTTACGCCCTTTTGTTCGCCTGTACCCTCTTGGGTTAGGCCCGTGCTTAACTTTGATGTCTCATAAATCGAAAACTATTTGACGGATTCGCAGGCAATTTCAAAGAACAACCTTCAAGAGTGGAGATTATCGATCATATATATTCAATATATTTTTTTCGGTAATCTCGCAAAATACAAATGTTTTTCTGGCTTTCTGAAAAATTTGGAAAAACGGGGTTAGGCATTTTTGTTCCTCGATCCTTCAATTGACAAAGGCTCAACAATTCTTTGGGGAATTAAAAATGTACTCAAAGCTACATAGAAGGCTTTGATAAAATCTATATCTATTACAGAAAAGTGATATTCTAAAAGACGTCAATTAAAAAAAGTAGATACAAATTTTTGTAATTAATCTCTGTTGTAAAAATGGTTATTTAAAATATTACAAAAGATGGTATGAAGCGTAATGAAATTTCTATAATAATAGTACATTTTCACTAAGTCGTAAAAAGTCCCCTGCTTCTTGCACATTGGACGAGAAACCAGGTTTCAGCGGTCAAAAGTTAAAAAATTATCAGATTTTAAAAAATTTACTTTATAAAAGTATTTTGGGTCACTGATTTCAAATTTGATAGTGAAATTTCTAAATAGCGGATCCAATATAGTGGTCAACAGATTATAGAAATTATCTGATTTCTTTGAAATTAATTTCATAAAGGTATTTTGAGTCAATGTTTGCAATTTTGATATTAAAATTCTAAAATTCAAAATGGCGGATCAAATATATCGACCAAAAGATTGAAAATTTCTCGTTTTTTTTTTCATTTTATAAGGGTATTTTGAGTCACTGATTTCAAAGTTCATTTTAAAATTTCAAAATTCAGAATAGCGGATCTAATACGGTGACCGACAGATTTGAAAAATTATCGGATTTAAAAAAAATTTACTCTATAAAGGTATTTTGGGTCATTGATTCTAAATGAGATATTAAACATTCAAAATGATGGATTGCATTTATATAAGATTCTGATTATTCAATTGTCTAAACAATATTTTTAAATCTGTGAGATATTGCAAACATGATTACGTCATTGTTATTATTTATTATAAATAAATGCTGAAGAGGATGCCGCACTATGCCATTATTTATTCATACTACAAAACAAATTGAGCCCATAAAAATATTCTCCAACACATGGAATTTATGTAATTTTTTCCATAGAATCGAAGGGTGTATTGACTTTTTCCGTACCTCCTAGACTTAAACAAGTCGTTTAAACATTTTAAAACAGAAACAGATTATTTTCTATGAAAAATCATCTTTTAATAGAATGCAATTATTGCACTGGATTATTTATTTAAATGAATTGTTTATAACAATTAAGTAAAATTTGGAATGAAATTTTTGTGTTGTTTTAATTTATCTTCAATAATTCTGATTAACAATGAGTTTATTCAAATAACTTGTTCAGAGACAAAGAATCATTTTGTTGAAATGGCTTATTTTCCCGTCGCATTTGTTTATATATTTTTATGAATCCAAAACAGAAATTATAAAATAGGCTTCGGCAGTTTTCATTGAAATCTAATGCAGATCATTCCTGAAAATAGACTTTCAAATCCGGTAAGAATTACAAGCTGTAGGCTATTTTAAACTGTAAATGCCAGATCCGTCCAACTGTGCTAATATTTATGAACAATTTATATAATCAATTATTTTCATATGGTGCTCAACCACAAAAAAAACTTTATCTTTAATAAAAATGCTAAAATGTTTCGTAGGAGTAGTGTTTAGAATGGAAAATAAACATTAGATAACAATTACGATCATTATAAATATTCTAATAAACATTATATTGTATTAAAAATGATAAATAAATAATAAAAATGATGTTTTCTGGCAAATCATGTTGCATGTATTTCAGTGGTTATATTTTATCAAGAAGGTGTGGCATCAACTTTCAACTGTTATTCTTATTAGTAATATTTTAAATAAACAGTCATCTATAGCAATTTTACGTCTGAAGAAACGATTTTTTCGTAATCTTTATTTTAATTTACTTTGATAGTGGTAGTTAAATAACTTAATTTGTCGGTAATTTCTAATTAATATTATTACTCGTATTATTATTATATAATACTAGAAAATTGTAATCTTTAGAAACGAAATATTAAAAAAAAATTATTTTAATATAAAAATGAGAGGTTTCTTCACTACTTATAATTATATGGAGTTATTTTTGAAAAACAAAATATAAAATAAGCAAATAGTATGGTAATCAACTTTAAATTATTGATAAATATGAATAAATTATGATAAATAGTAACATGCTTGTAATGCAAGATCAGTGCCAAGGAAAAATGAATTTTTCCAAATTATTAAAAGTCAACAACGTCCAAATTTAGTATATTCACTCTTCACGAAAAAGATTCAATGAAGGAAGAAATTTGTCTCATAGAATATTATAGTAGAGCATATACGTAAAATTGCTACAGATGACTGTTTATTTAAAATATTTTTAATAACAGTAACGATTGTGAGTTGGTGCCACACTTTCTTGATGAAATATAACCACTGAGAGAGCTGCAACATGATTTAGCAGAAAAAAATAATTTTTTCCCGATGGAAAACGATACATTTTTTCATTTGTTTATATGATTGTTATGAATAATACAAATATTCCACATTTATATTTTTCTGTAGCTATATTTTATAATTTATAATTAATTTCAAAGTTGATTATTGAGAAAAACAATACTTAAAAAAAATTGGTTTATTAGAATATTTATAATAATGGTAATTGTTAACTAATATTTATTTTTCGTTTCTTGTACTACTTCTACGAGATATTTAGGCATTTTTAATTAAGTTTAAGTTTTTTGTTGTGGTTGAGCTCCCTATAAAAATAATTGTTTATATAAATATTGTTTGAAACAATTGGTTTAAATCTTGAACTGACTATTTATGTTCCTGAAGTATACCTGCAATAATTCTGTTGAGAGCGACTTCCCTTAATTCTTTTCTTCGAAAAAAAAATAATGTTCGAAAAATGTGAAATTTTCAAGGTCTATTTGTTTTAATAATAAATTCCACCGAGTAAGATTAGAAAATTGGGCCTGAAGTCATTCTGCAGTGATTAATCCTAAGCGTTTTAAAAAAAGCATCAAAATCGGTAAAAAATTGTAGGCTGTATTGGATTATGAACAGTAAATTCCCGATTCCTCCCACTGTGAGATGCTGACTCCATTATTTGCAATTTTTGTTTGCAATTTATGAGAACGAACAAAAGTGAGCAACTCTATCTTCAAGTAAATACCTTAAGGAACATTTTGGCATGTGTAACGTTTCAATAAGTAGGGGAGCCCCTGGGAACCCTGAAAAGGCAGCTGACACTTTACTACAGAACTAATTATTTGTTAACATTAATATTGCTGAATTGAGTTGAAAATAATTTTTTAAATTCAATTGTCGTTTTTTTAGTCGACCATGCCTAAGGCTAAAATAAAATAAGCAATCGTTTTGAAATTAATGACTGTGTAATAAATATTTCAAATATTCGAACTAAAAGCACATGAAAAATTATGACGTGTATTTTCATACTTTATATAATTCCCAACGGAGCAGAATTCTATTATTTAATAAATAATTTACGTCATAAATACTCTAACTATTGCAGATGGCAATAATAAATACATGATTTGATATTTTTGTAACACAGACATGATTTTTGTTCATATAGAGGAATTTGAAAACTTTATTCTTATTTGAATATAAAGTTAGGAAATTTTGAAAATTTACAGTAAATATATAAATTACCAAAAATTTCGAAAATATGAATCAAATCTGGATCAAGACTCTAAATTGTTTGTTTTTTCGACTATTGTTACAAAAAGATGTTTGAAAATGTTGTAATATTTGAAATTTTGAAAATTCCTGAAATTCTTGAAATTCATAAAAAATCAGAGTTTGGGGTCGCTTAAACCGAATTCCTAGTCCATCTTACCCCATCACGTCAGTTTTTGACATAACCTGAAAAGGTTATTACAGCCAAATAAAAATAAAAAATAACTCCGGCCTGGGGGTCAGGCCATTTTTAATATATGTTTTTTTGGTCGCTGAAACCGAATCCGAAGTCCGTTTCATCCCAAAATGTCAGATTTTTGACATAGCCTTGAAAAATCTTATAGTCCAAGCCCAATGAGCCTGTTATACCTAATATATTAAACCTTGTGATCTCTTCACCCCATGAACATTCGACCCCTTAAGCCCTTGAACCATAACCTCGTTACCCTATAACCTAAAATTTCAATAACAACATAACCCTAAAAATGATAAATAACGAATAACAAATGAGAGGTAGATAGAATTTTAGTCATTCTCTTTTTTGGAACTATAACAGGCTAATTGGGTTCGGAATATAATATTTTTTTAAGGTTATCTCAGAAACCTGACATAATGGGGTAAAATGGACTACGGATTCGGTTCGAGGGACCCAAAAACATATAGTGAAAATGGCCTGACCCCAGGCCAGAATTATTTTTTATTTTTGTGTGGCTGTGAAGACTTTTTCAGGTTATTTCAAAAACCTGACGTGATGGGGTGAAATGGACTTTGAATTCGGTTTCAGAGAGTCCAAAAACATATAATAAACATGGTCTGACCCCCAGGTCAAAAAGAGTTTTTTTTACATGGCGGTGTAATTTATGGTAACTTATCACTTCGAATTGGTCCAACCTGTTGAAGCAATCAACTGATATTTTGACGATCATTTTTTGTGAGTTCAAAATGTGAGCTCACAGATGTATAATTTTCATTATTAACCTCTGACTAATATAATGTACACTCAACTCTCGATATAAGAACAGTGTCGGGCATAGCTTGCAGTGACCTTGATCCTGAATCGAGGGAATCCAAACGTAAACAGGCAGGGCCGCTTGCATAATCTCTATTGGGTTTGCACACATGGCGCAACCTGATGCAACTAATGTGCTGAGAGTGCGGCCCTCGAGCTGTTTGTCACGCTTGACTGGGCCTCGCTTTCTTTCGGCCCCACGGCTCTTCTCATCACGAAACTGCGGAGGCCATTAGTTCCAGGATTATTGTGAACCGGGCGTTCTTATTTCGGGAGCTGAGTGTATATGTTATAAAAAGATTGATAATTTAAATTCGCCTTGTAAAAAATTACATAACTAAATAAATCATTCGATTTTTTTCTACTCAATTGAAGGAAATTCAAGACTCTTCTGATTCTTGATTTTGTCTACCAGAGAGGAATGACTCGACCTACTCCGTGGGTACTCTGAAGAGTACCCTGAATGGGAAACATACAAACCCCGATAAAATGCTCTCACGATGTTAGAGGTATTAAATCCGATGCGGGCAGTTTGCCAAATGCTTCCCTTGTTATCGAGTACACGTGGTCTCATAAAAAAGAGAGCAACATTTTTTCTTCCTTTAAAATTCATTTCACTTGTGCAAATTTACTGAATCATGTATCCGTTGTTTGATCAGTTACGAGAGATAGGGGGAAGCGGGTAATGCGGCGCGCATAACACATATCAATCGGTAGATCGAAAAATATTTTTGATAATGTAGTGGCAAAATATGTAGCACGTAGATAAATATCTGAGCTTTGCTTCATTCATATAAAACATTAAATCTATATCAATAAAAAAAAATTAATCATTAAGTCTTTCAAAGAAGTCTACGTGCGACATTTCACCCTAGCTGTCGGGTAATGTGGCGCGCACTATTCATTTTATCTGTTTGCAAATTAAAAATAATTTTTTAACAATCGAACGCACAATTTCAGTAAAATCAGATATCTTTATTCATTTGAAGTTTAAAAAATAAATTGTGGTATCTATTTTGGAAGTGATTAGCATCCAAAACTATAAACATACAATACTCAAAATTTTGACATTTTACCATTAACATTGTCTTCGCGCCACATTGCCCGCTTGTGTATAGTTTTGAAATGCGACTTTTATTTGGAGATGTTAACTAACTTTGCCTATTTGTGATACATGATATCCCTCGGAAAATTCAGAAGATCAATGTTAACAAAGTATTAATACGATGGGAGCAAAATACTTAGTTTCAATGATTTTTTCGCTACTGTCATAATAGACGCGAAACACCCAAAACAAACTTTTACAGCTTCAAAATTGAAAAATTATCTTTAATAGAATATTCTTTTCACTACTTGATTTTTCATCCATAAATACATATACTGAACCTAACATCACTCGTTCATAATACGTAGACTTTTGTAAAATCGACCGAGCCGCATTTCCCGATGCGCCGCTTTATCCGCCTATCCCCTATTACGTCCGTCCATTTAAGGAAAATCGGTTTTCATTCTTGCTTCCGGTACTGTCCTTATTAGCACTTAATCAAATGAGTGCGTAGAACTCGTCCTCAATAGTTATTATATACGTGGGCGTCTGTATGAAGAGGGCTATTATGGCTGGTTCTAGTTTAGGAGATTTTCACGTTTTACAAAGTCAAGTTCAAAATTATTATTTTCTGCTTTGAGTAGGAGATGATACTGGGACCCATACTCAATCTATTAGCACTATACTTATGTCACAAAAGAAACCGAAAGTGGGCATGTTTCGTATTCGAAAAAAAGTGTAACACTTGTGCTTATGGCACTCGTCAACTTTCGATGCGTTTTTCTCAAAAAGCGGTTGTTAGAAGTTCCAAATTCAAAAATGCCCCTGGAATTAGTTTTTATAACCAAAGGGTTCGTCTTCAGCTCAAAATGTCGAGAATTCATCCGGCTATATGCCCCTATACGTAACTTCATATCGGCCGTAAGGACCCTTTTCATGCGGACGCCCACATCTTTTGCACCATTCGGGAGAAAAGGGACTTTATTGACGAGTGTATGTTTTTAGTACGAGTCAACAACATAGAAGAAACAAAATATAATCTTTACAGCTATTTCAGAGTAATATTCATCTGCAACAAAAATTAACTTTTGTTTTTTCTGTGAAAGTCACTCTCCCCCATGATTCATATGATATTTTATATAACAAAGGTGTGAATATGGCCGCATTTTTCATGCCTGTGGAGCCGGCCTTGAGTGCCCTCTTAAGTGCCGTTTTCTAAGGTCATAGGGTATGTAATGGCCATGTATATAATGGGAAACAATTCTTTTTCTAACATTTTGCTACCACACTACAATTTTTAAACTTTGTCACTTAATTTGCGAAGTTTATACAGTTATACACTGTCGGTAATGGTGAAAAGAAATTACCGATAATAACATTTCTGGGAAAATTTTTAATGATTTAGGTTTTATTTTAAAGGATTGATTGTAACATTTTCAAATATTTCGAAAAAGAATATATAATTTTTTAAGACCATTTTTTATTTATTTTACATGATTTAAAAAATTTGTAGAAGAATTGAATTATCTTAAAAGATACTTAGAACTTTGCAAATGATTCGAAAATAATTAAAATCTTGCGAAGATTTCAAAACATTGCAAACACAATTGTAGATTTTTTTAAATTTCAAAAAGAATTTAGCAGATATTAAAGCAAAATTTTTTTATTTGCAAGATTGCAAAAGTTTAGAAAATTTTTAAGTAAGTTTAAGAGTAAGAGATATTTATCAGTTTTAAAAAGATTCGAATATAATTCGAAACTGTTAAAGGTTGGAAAAAATCTGAAACAAAATTCAGATTATTGAAGATTTCGAACAAAAAGCTTAGAAGCTTCTTAAGAATGTTGAAAGATTTGAAGAAATTGAAAAACCCTAAAGATTTCTAGGAAAATTTGAAATAATTTTTTATTTTGAAAAATTAATTTGAAAAGAATATTTAAAAGCATTTCAAAAGACATCCAAAATTCTCAAAAAAGATTCCAGAAGATTTTAGTGCAATTTTTTAGCATGCAAAATTTTTTTTAATTTTGGGAAAAATACGAATCATTTTAAAAGATATTTAGAATTTCAGGAAAAATTCGAATCATTTTGACAGATATTTAGAAAGTTAAGAAATTTGTCTAGAATCTTAGGAAAAATTTGAATAATTTTAAAAGATATTTAGAACGTTTAGAAATTAGTTTAGAAATTAGTTAGTTCCAGAAAAATTAGAAACATTTCTTGAGATTCATGGGAAAATTATAAATAAATTTTCGGTTTGAAAGATTCACTTTTAAAGAAAATTTAAAGAAATTAAATTGCGAAAAAAATCTGAAAGATTTGCCGGCCATTTTTGTTATTGTAAAAGATTTTCTAATTGCTTGGTTGAAAATTAATTTGTTTTGATTGAGAATTCAACTATTTTGTTGAAAATTCGTATTTTTTGTTGAAAATTACCTTTCTTTAACATAGAATGTAACTATTCCATTCTTTTTGTTGAAAATGGATCTTTTTTAGTTGAAAATTCATGTATTTTGTTAAAAATTCGTCTTTTTTCATATAAAATTTTCCGGTTTGAAAATAAAAGCGTTTTGTAGAAGCTTCAACTCTTTTGGCAAAAAGTGAATCTTTTTTTGTTGAAAAATTACGTTTTTTGCTGATGATTCAACTGTTTTGTTAAAAACTCGGCTTTTTTTTTACGAACATAATTAAAATTTTGAAAATATTTGAAATTTTTTTTAACAAAATGATGCTGATGGTTCAATTACCAACATTTTTTGAAAAGTTCAGAAATTCATAGTAAATTTATAAATGACCAAAAATTAACCAAATTTTGAAAATTTTACAAATGTATAAAATATCAAATTTTTTTGGTAATTTTTAAATTCACCATTGATTTTCATAATTTCTATATTTTTTCAAAATCCCCGAAAATTCATAAATTCATATTAAATTTTTTTTGAATTTCAATATTCCTCCAAATGAGCATAAATCATGTATGTGTTACAAAAAACGTCTGAAATCATGGATTTGTTATAAAAAATATCGTATTCAACAAGGGGGCGAGGGCATTTTACAACTCATGTATTTTTTCAGTACTCGTCTCCAGGTGGCACTTACGAATCCGCCTGCGGCTCGTGTGCCCTCGCCTACGACGCGTGCTGAAAACTTGCATGCATGATTTCTACCCTTTTCGATGCCTGTAAAGCGGGGTTAAAGTAGTGCTTTTCAAGCATGCTGACATCAGTGGGAGCAAAAGTGTAACGCCAGAGGTGAATAATGAATCTTATACATCTATGAGCTCACATTGTAGGCTCAAAAAAATGATGGTCAATTCCTTATAACATTTTTAAATTTTTCATAATTTATCAATTTACCATAAATTTTCAAAATTCATATAAAATTAGAGTTTAAAAAATTCCTCCATATAAGTAAATCCTATGTCTGTGTTCCTGATTTCAGACATTTATAAACAATATCGTATGCGCCAAGGGGGAGAGGACTTTTAACAATTTGTGTACTTTTTCAGTACGAGTCGTAGGCGTGCGAGCACGAGCCGTAGACTGGTGCATAATAGCCCTTGGTGCATAATACATTATTTTATAACACATAGATGATTTTCAGCCCTTTTCGATACCTGTAAAGCAGGGCTAAAGTAGTGCGTTCCAAGTATGTTGACGTGAGATGAAGCAAAAGAAAGACCATAGGAGGTAAATAATGAAACTTATATCAGTTTAGTCATTTATTAGATCAGTATCAGATCAATTGATCGCGTTGACAGATTGGACCAACCGAAAGTCAGAAGTTACCACAAATTACCGATAAATTATCATAATTTACCATAATTCACCATAAATTACCGAACATTTTGTAAGTTTTTGGATACTCTGCATTTCCATGAATTACAAAAATTAAAAGAGTTGTCAAGATTTCCAAAATTTCTACAATTTACAAAATTTTTTCAAGTTTTAAAAAGTCATGACAAATTTTCAAAATTTTCATGCATTTGCTTTTAAAAAAAGAGTATTCACCAAGCGGCAGAGGGTTTTTTACGACTCATGTATTTTTTCAGTACTCATCTTCGGCTCGTGCTCGCTCACCTACGACTCGTACTGAAAAAATTACACTCGTGGAAAAAGTCCCACTTCTCTCGCTTGGTGCATAATATACTATCTCGTAAATTGAAATCATTCTCAATGGAAAACTTTTAACTTAGAATGCTTTTAAGTTTGATTCCTTCAACATTAAAACCCATAAATTTAGACGCTCCGAGCAGGAAAACCAAATAAAAAGTAAGGTCTCCTTACTTTCTTCTTTGCCAAAACTAGTTTTATAAATTTCTTAATTTCATTTTACCATCAACGGTCAGTTTCCTTAGAATTGGTATTTCTGCGTGTGTTGTTGGTGGAAGAGTGTCACTGGGAATTCACCTTATCTGAAAGTGGTAGCCAGGGTGCAGCGGGCGATAATAAAAGTTTTGCAATGTGCATGTTTCTCCTTCGAAACGAGAGAGATCCGCCCAAAGGACTTAGGATGGCGTACAGCATATAAGATAATCAGCGCGCGGTGAAAGAAGACTAGCGAATAAGCGGAAAAAGAAGGAAATAAAATGACGCTCTTTGTCGACCACAAATTTTACGTCAGTCGAGATTGGCACCAATCCTTTTGTCTTAAAAGCCAACGTAAAACGAAATCATCAAAGTTTTTAAAAAGGACGCTCTTTTTAGAAACCCTACGATTCTTACAATCGTTTAATCCACCGTGAAAGTTATTTTACGTAAAAATACATTTTTTATGTACAGAATAAGTTTCCTGAACAAACTTCGTATCTTTTTAAAATTTTCAAAATGTTAAAAATCAGCAGCTATCAAGGAGAAAAAGAAAAGACAAAAATTGGTTCTTTAGTGCTAGTAGTCGAGGTTGGAATTCAAGCTTGAAATTACACTGGAACTTGGATTTAAGATCAATTTCGGGTATGGGTTGCAATGGCCGTTAACATAAATCCAGACAATCCAAACGTGAACAGTCAGGGCAGCATGCAACATTTCTGCTGGATTTAGACGCATGCTACCAGTTGCTGCAACTAACGCGTTGAGGGTATTGACCTCATGCTGTTTGTCACGCATGACTGAGCACCTCCTCTCTTTTGGCGCCGTAAGTTTCCTCATCGCGAAACTGCCGAGGAAACTGTTGTGAATCCGGACTTCTTGAATCCAAGTTTCAGTGCAGTTTATTGATTAATGTGTAATCGCGGTATTAACTTTTTTAGGCAAATTAAGAGATTACACATCGTCGACGGCCTGACTCCTCTAGAGATCTGCATAGAGTCTAGTTCAGAACAGGAATCAGTACTATATATACTCGCAACAGTAAAAAATGCTCGGCCATAAAGTTTTTTTTTTTTCACAAGGACACAAAGGTGTTCCAAATTCAGCCGGACAAACAGCCACCTGTGCTGTTATTAAGACGTCGTCTTCCCGACAACTGATACACGATATATATTTTTATCATTATTGGTAAATGATAACGTATGAATTGCATACACTTACTTTAATAGTAGATTGTACAACAAGCGGGATTCAGCGTCGATTACCAACGAGCATGAAGTTCGCTAGGCAAGCATAGCGAGCGTGGCAAATCATGTGAGTTGGTAATCGACGTATCCCGCTCGTTGCACACGATGCTTTCTCCAATCATCGCGCCGGTACGAGCGATCACATTCGTTCCGAAGAATCTAAGTTGCGATGCGCAGTTCAAGGAGAAGGGGTAGATTGGGGATGTGCATGGCATTACTTAGTTCTCTAGAGGACTAAATGCCACATTACTTCTTTGTGACGTCACCAATCGAGTAAATACCAACTTAGATTCTTCTGAACGAACGTGTAAGTCGCAAGTTCCGGCGCGGGTATTGGGGAAAGTATATTAAAGGCTGATTTTCCATATGGAAGAGACCAAATTTTTTAATGATTAGCGTGTAATTTTATATTCCTCCCCGTGTCTTCTGCATCTCTTCCTAAAATCCGGTAATCCTCAGATAATTTCTGCATTGAATATCTGACTTTTCGATCTCATTTTTCCCCGTGATATACCTAAGTTAGGCTCAAATTGTTAAGAAATCATGAAACTATATGTGTTATGAAACGAAAGTAGGTATACCGGGGCAACATCGACGGTTTAATATTCACTGCTCTATAAATGTTAATGAACCGTGAAATTGATCCATTTGTTCTTTATTTCGAGTCCAACGTTATTGTATGTTATATTTCCATACGTATGAGCTTTCTTAATAAGACAATAATTTATTTAGGGACAGTTTGCAACAGTAGGTCACTTTTAAGAGTAGGTCATTTGAATTTATTGGAATATGCAAATAAATATTTTCCTAAAACTTTATCCACAATATTTAACACAATATTTAACACAAATGGAAGAAATTTTATCGAGGTATTAGAATAAATTTTATATTAAACTATTTAACAATCAACTGTACTATTCGTCGTTAAAATGGTTTTATTTCGAAGTTCGTATGTTGTTCGGAAATCGAGAGAGGTTAGAAAACTTACCTCGAGATTATTTTTTAATGCCATTAAAAGCAGTTAAATACTGGATTCTATCGACAGCTTTTTCACTGAAAAGAACAGGTTAATTATCTTAATTATTCTAAAATATACCGGATTTCAAGAAAGTGCCAGTTTCTTCAAAAATATTTTAATGCAAAATATCGAAAAATAAAGGAGCTAATTTTATTTGGCCTAAAAATATTTGAGCGAAGATTTCAAATTCTAAGAAAATGCCTCATAAAGTTACTTTGTTTGCTTGAATATCCCTGCTATTAAATTACATTTTGCAAAGAGGCTCTTAAATCTATTTTGCACGCCTCAGCCCTGTATGTATATCACCGAGAGTAAAATATTGTAAACTGAAACTGAAAATGGAATCAAAGTGCGAGTGAGTGCTGTCAAGAATATTTTAAAAGATTTTTGTATGGTTGTGCTATTATACTTCCACATAATATAGTATAAAAAATGTATAATGAAATTATTCATGAAATATTGCACACAAGAAGGACTTAAAATGAATTTTCTTGTCTTTATTTCTGTTACAGATACCTGGTAAGAATGGTCTTGTATTTTAATTCTGCTATCAAAGTAACAACCAATATAAAGGCGAAGACGAAGTTGGAGGCACAAAAGAAAAAAAAGGTTTCTATTTTTTCTTATGAACTGTATCATGGACTGTGATATTATGATATTTTGCTCGTAAACTAGTAGATAAACTGTCGACCTAAGGGCTCGAGAGACTATAACGATATAAGTAACGAATCGTTTAAGTTTATACCGTCTTATGGAAATTTACGAGGCTCTATAACATCAAAGTGTTCTGGAAGAGTATTATTAAGATTGTGCAATATCCATCTATTTGCTTCAATTCACATGGGATTTAGGGATTTCATTGTTTGGTTTTAGGGGACAAACATAGTCGGGGCAAATTGCTAAGTGGAGAAGTGAGGGTCCTTTCAACGATTTTCTTTTATTTCTATATATGTTGCTGATATTCTTTTTCGATATTAAAAAAAACATTTCAGTTTATTTGAATAAAGTTAACAAAAAATTTATTACTCTAGGCGGCCTGAACGATTTTTGGTTACATTCACTAAGAAATACAGGAAAAATAAAAAAAACTAGAAAACAAACACGCACGCTATTATTATTCTGTTGCACAGAAAAAATTAGGGTTTATATTTTGTTTCATCTCATTTTTTTACAAACTCATTCTGGACTTTAGCTGTGTTCACCGTCATGATCAATGTTCCTATTGCTCAAAATGAACCAACTGTCGTTCAATTTTTCTTAGTAAATCTTGAAGTCAAATGATTGTTGTTTAAAATAACTGATTTCCGATGAAAAACGCTAACACACCCTATTATTGCTCAAATATTATTGTAAATATTCTTTGAAATTTAATGATTTTTTAATTAAAAATTGCAAATTTAGACGAAAAATACTTGCATAATACAACCAAAATGGTTTAAGATTGTGAATCTTCTTTTAGATCTAATGTTTTTTTATTAAAATTTTCGCTTTCCGGTGAATAATGTTAACATATCCTAAAATTGTTTCAAAATTTTTAATCTTCTTTCAAATCTACAGACCGATTTCCGCAAGAAAATGGAGAAAACGCAAGCATAACCTAAAATTGTTCCAAAATTTGTATATTCTTTGAAAACCAATTATTTTTTAATTAAAGTATCGATTGGGTATAAAACGCAACAACAAAAAATTTCCCAAATTTTGAATTGAGGCCGTTAATGGAAAACGGTGTATACATCAGACTGCTGCTTTCAGAAAATTGACTGTACAGTTTTTATTTGAGTAAAACTTATCGAACAATAATGCAATCCACATATTTATTCTTTTTTCAAAGTTGCGGCAACACGTCTGCTAGATTGTTCCTAAATTTACGTTGTGTGTTGAAACAGGTACTTTAATTTTTGTTTAAGTTTATAAAAATGATGTATCCTATTATTGATATTTATATTATCAACTATGATTATTTATTGAACTTACAACTTTTTCTAACATTCTTGAAATACAAATTTAATTTTAAAATGTTGGTTGTCCTAAGTGATGTTTTCATTTCCTGCTTTCCTTAGGCCAGGTTGACCTATATTTTAGCTTTATCTTCTCTAATTAACATTATAATCAAAGACATGGGTGACTCGATTCACAGAATTAATAATATAATATATAATATAATTATTTTAATATTATTATAATAATTATAATAATAATAATATAATATAATATATTACTATTTTTGCTCTTTGTAACTGCAAACAGAAGAATATACTTATTCTTGTGTGTGTTGATAATCAATTTGTTTTGGCGCTGTCATAGTATGTAACACTTTTGTCGGGGTATTTTTCTCCCGTCACTTGAAACCAACCTAAGTAATTCTGAATCTTCAAAATAAAAACCACGATGAGACGATAGAGCAAGTGTCAACATTTTAAGCCATTACCAAGGAACAATGAAGGCACTTTGCGAAATAATTTATTCATTTTTATTTTCCTTTATTATTTCATACTTTTCTTTGGAATTGTATCTATCAGTTAAAGTATTATACCAGCAAGGAGAACGTATCGCCGGCGGTAACTCGATATTGAATTGGCATCTGAGAACCTTTTTTCTCAAAACAACTGAAGACTGCCACAGTTCGATCAACCTAGACAACGGCTGGATAAAGTCGCAAGAAAAAACCGAGTTCCGTACCCTTATAAAGACTCTAAATACTTTTTGGATGAAATCTCTCGAACTGGAGTGCCTCACTACCTCTAAAGAAATACAAAAAACAGTTGCCAACCGCCCAATAAGCCAGAATGCGTTTTTGGCCTTTTTAAATTCGTTTTTCTCAAAATCTTAACCTGAAAGAGCACTTTTCTTGCCGGATTCCTAATCAGCGTCTGAAAATTTATAGAAAACGATATCATGCATTTCGGAGCGATTAAAAAATATAATTTTTGTAGCACAGTGAATTTAAAAAAGAAAAATTAAGTGCAGACATTACCCTGATTTTAGAGTTTTGTTTACCCGCTAAAAAATTACCTTTAACTAGTGAGATATACCCACAGCTTTGAGCATGGTTAAGTTGTCAACTAGGTGGATCTTATTTTGCTCCGATGTAGAAAAATCCACCTATACCCATTTTAAAAATACTCCCAACAAAAAATACAGTTCTGCTTTTGTGTGTGTAGGTTTCATGGCCCTCAACGATCAAAAATCCTAACACTGCTAAAATATTACAAGGATACCTTTTTCTTCAAAAAATAATTGAGAAAATATGTGAAACTTTGACAAACCCAGGGCGTTGAAACTCTTTTGATAGTCTCTATTTCCTCTTCGTAAATTGCATCGTGGTATAAAACAATTCTAGGATCCATACATGCTTCTTCTTCTTTAAAAGGTGCAATTCTCAGAAAAGGATTACCATGATCGACGTAGCGGCATTTTAATGTTTTCTGTATATCCTCGGTTATTAAAATTTCTCCACTGCAGAGCTTTTCGTAGTTTGTGCCAGCAAACTCAGCATACTGAAATCTTAGCACATTATAAATATAAATTTTTCAATTCTGCCAAAAATCAGAAAAATATCTGATTAGCTCATATCAATATACATATATATATAATTCAAAAATAGGTTGAGCAAGCACCGCAGGGTCCCATTGAGAGCAAATTCCATCTATTATAATGGAAATGGCTCTTGGAAGAGTCGCTATGAATCACACCTATGGCCACGCCTGATTAACGTGAAATTACCATTTTTAGTCTCTTGACGGCGCGTGAATACACGTGGCAATGGCGAAGGTCATGAGCTCATGTTTCACTCATAAGACCACCTCGAACGAGTAGAGTGAATCCTGGATGGCAAGAATGTTATCGAAGATATCTTGTGCAACGCCAGAAGATTAGAAGACCAAATTTGTCAAATCAGACCCTTGTCCTCCAGCTCGTAGTCTTCGGAAACGCCAGCGGTTCGTCCTCGCTTCAGATGAATCTTGGCACACTTGTCGAAGCCCATGTGCATCCCCATCACTCCTGTGCATCTCTCGGCGACACTTTAAGCACTGAAGCTGCCTGCTGCACCTTCGCTCGAGGCGCGCTGCTCGTACATCTCTCCGCAAACAGGTAAAATCCTCCAAGTAATCCTATCGTTTGCGATAGCTGTAAATATCTTATACAGTGTCTTCAGACAAGTTAATGGCTTGTATTTTTTTGCGTTGGAGAAGTCCCCTTTCTTTGGCAGAAGTACAGTGCGTGTTAGCATCAGCCACTGCGGAATGGGCGTCTACGACTTTAAATATGAGGTGACGATGTAGGCCACATGTTGATGGACATGCCTCCTCATGTATTATAAGGTTGTCGCAAAGCTCCTTGAATCGGATGATATTTGCAGTGTTTTCCTTCAATTGTGATTGAAAATCATGAACCTCTCTTCACAAAGTCTCGGCCTCAATGGACTTGAGTGGCTTTTTGACGGAGACAGGGAGATCGTTGGAGAAGCATCACAATTCCTTATTAGGAATCTGGATGTTAATGTTCCTTTTAAAGTCGCTATCGCTTCTCAGGTGCTTCCTACTTACCGTAATTGTTCTTAATTTCCCTTATTCTTCTCTGCTCTGGGTGTTTCCGGCATCATAGAGTGTGTATGCACGCTATGATGCCTCTGCTTATGAGGAAAATGCTGACACCTTAGCTGTCCCGTAAGTCAACCTTGAGTCGATCCATCCACTCAGTAGTGTGAGCAACCCGCCATTCATTTTTTAGCACGGTTGCTACTGCTCAGCTTTGGTATTTTTCCTTCGGGACCATCCCTGGAAAATCGTCCGCGACAACTCATTAAGAATTGTAACCGTATTCAGTAGATACCCTTGGTACAGGGATCCTGTAACCACAACCCGAGGACGCATCTAGTGGATTTTTCGTAGGCCCTCCGGTTTGATTCTGAAGAAACTGAACCGAAGAGTATAGATAGATATAAAAATATAGATCTTACATAAGATAGATTATTCTCATCACTTTTATCAGATTTCTCCTTCGCCTCCTCTTCATCAATGATGGAACTTTCCTGAGTCACAGCAACAAGAGTTTTGCCCACCTTTCCTGGAGATCGCAAATAAATCTAATGAATATTGATAAATTTACGTGTATTAGTTATAAGCTATTTGAGGTCGTATTTCGGTAGAAAAAAGAACACTCGAATTTGAATTTCAGCAAATTCGATTTATGCGTTCAAAGAATTACGCCACGCCGGGTTTGGATGAGAGGAGCCACGATGAGGCACAATACACTAACGACCCAACTCGATTACTGCGTCATGTCGCGCAATATTGCGACACGGCAATGATTTTTGCGTTCATATACGCTTGATTTAAATCATATTTAAGAATCAAAACTGTTCGTGAATTGAAATTCGAGTGTACAGAAGTTCCCTAAAGAAGAAAATTGATGACATACAACGAGCTCCCAATCAGAATTTTAAAATTTCAGTCAAATCTTTCTGCTTAGCTTAAACAAAACATCAGAATGTAAGGTACTCAAATGGAAATATTATTCGCTATTGCATTGAAATAATAGACAAAAGAGGTATAATTTTTCAAATTATAGGTTTCAAAGAATACTAGTAGAAATTACGTATTGCATGCTCGTACTCCTTTGAGTATTCTTCAATATGCCTGTAACAAAAATAATTCATTTGTGTAAGAAAGTTTAATTTAAAAAAATTGTTTACATGCTTTACATCGGTGAATTTTACGACATTTTTTACAAATTTTTGTTGTCCAAAAAGAATGATTAGAACCGTAAAATTCTATCTATTTAATATATTTTACTTTCCCCCCAAACATGACACTTCACGTATATAATTGAAAGGTTTTCGGAAATTATGAAAATTTTATAAAGGCAAAAAAATGGTGCTTCTTCTATATACGAGGTCAGTCAAGAAAGTAACAATCCTTGTAGTGCACCAGGAGTATGTATTAATTGTGGCCAACGGTGATAATATCCCCTCTAAAGTACTCTTCTTTGGGAGCACCAACCTTCATCCAGAGATCCAACCACTTTCGAAAGCACTTTTCGAAGCCGCCTTTCGGAAAAGCTAGCAGCTGCTTTTTCGTACATACATTATATAATTTATAATTTGGGAAACATTCAGAAATCACAGACAGCTAGGTCAGGATTATATGGGAGCTAGCGAAGTTGCGTTAGTCTCCGAATCGCTTGATAACTTTTAGGTAACACTCTTTGTCTACCACCTAAACCTTTGAAGCGCATTGAGGGTGCACAACACCTTCTTGATTCAACATTTTGAGTTTTTTGGGCCGATGCGAGCGTGCAAGAGCGAGGGTAAATTTCCACTGGAGTAGGACTGTTTACACTAGTTAACTGAATATTTGCAAGGCTTTGTCAGTAAGAGGCCACTCAGAGGTACCGCCTTAATCTTAAATACTTGGTGCCAACAATAGCCCAAATAGGTACAAAGTTAAAACACAGGGTCGGGTACTTTCCTGACAGACTCGTATAGCAAGTAAATTTATGCTTATGATGTGAAAATAAATTTAGATTTGGTTAGATAAGAAAAGGGAAATCGATATTAGCACGATTTCTTGTATAAATAAAAAAAAGTTAAAAATTTGGTAATTTTAAAAGTTGTGTAAAAAAATCTAAATTTGACAGCTTACTTCCTGAGAGTGCCTAATCGCTTTTCCTGTTCTTGGATATAATTTTGAACGGCGTCAATCACGATATCTTTTACTGTCATCAAATGAAATAATTCACGAACATCATCATTGGATGAATCAACATTGTCCATTCCGGTACAAAATAGAGTGATCACAACAGCACATATGGGTATGAATAATCTAGCCATTCTGTTAATAATAGAGATAATGTTATTATAGGACATAAGTCACAGTAAATAGTGGGTAGGGTAAAGTAAAATAATTTTTTTTTAATTCTATACTTTTAATCCTGGGAAAATTTGTGAAATTCTCCCTGTCTAACACATATTTTTATTTTTCATCTTTAGCCTCCGTAGAGGATTTCCAATTCGCAACGTTTTCAAAAATAACAAATGTTTGTGATGTGGATGCAAACAAAATTAAATTTGAAAAAGTAACAGCTTGTAAATAATGTTTATTTTTCTTTCGAATTGTTTTAGAAGTCATTGCTCAGTAGGATGCTCTACTAGAAATAAACCATGTTTTGTGTAACGAGCGAAAGAGTTTGAAAAGTTAGGGTGGTGAAGCCAAAGCCAATTTCTTGTGACCAGTACTTTCCGAGCAAGAGCAGAAGCGTTGACGTTAGCAAACGTAGCTGCTGTAAAGAAACTCTTAAACGAAGATAGGTATCACCTATGGACAGATTCAGGAAAGATCACAGATTATTGCAACATCTGTTTACGACATCCTGCAGAAGCACCTACAAGTAAGGAAGTATTACTCGCCCTGAATGCCCCATTCACTGACGGACCAGCAGAAGAACAGTAGGGTTGAATGGTGCAAAAAGGTGCTTAACCCCTTGACTGCGGATGACAGGTATACACTATACACGTCATTCACTAGGTGGACCTCAGCTGCAGATAAGTGTCTACACGTAAAAAAAAAGTTTCTGATGAATTGGTCGATTTCTTTGAACATTAGTAAGTTGAAAAAAAAGTTCCATAGATTTTGGATCCACTTTACGATTACGGCCTGCACAGTCACAGGGTTAATCGCTTTTTCTCCGGCACATCTAAGGATGTTGACAGCATCATAACGGAGAATGAAATTTGACTGTACCATTATAATGTACAAACAAAATCTCAGAGCAAGATGTGACTCTTCAGAGACAAAAAAAGTCCAGTGGAGATTCATTCTTTGGAAAATGTGGTGTTGTGGAAAGAGTCGTATTAGAAAAACAGCGCTAAATGTCACCGAACGATTGAGGAACATGGAACATAAGACCAAGATCTGGATTTGACACGTTTCTTCTAAAATGTCGTCGTATCTACGTATCTTAAAACGTTGGTAAGAAATTTCGATATAAATCGCGAGGGCTGGAAAATTTTCCGCTAAAAGTTATTCTTTATCTCGAATTTCGGGACGTATAACGAGAATCAGGATATAGTTTGTTCGTCATCCTCAATTTCTGAAAGAGGAGAAATTTTGTTTTTGGATAATAGGGCATGTAACAGAGAAAGATTTGCTACAATAGAAGAAAATAAAAATATTCAAGCTCGGAATTACAAGAAAAGTTGAAGAAGCGAGCAGAATAAGTCTGGAATTTACTGTTAAAAACTTTTACAGCCTTCAAGGGGTTGATCGCTGTTGTAATCTTGTGTACACTCAGGGATGTCATCCCATACAATCTTGTGTATTCTCTGTAATCAATGGTAATCCGGTGTCATTCGGGGCAATTTTTCATAATCCCATATGTAATCTTGTGTAATCTTGTGTAATTCCGTGTTATCTTTTGAAATCCTATGTAATCTTACTTTCAGAACTGTATATTGAATGTTCGGTGCATAGCTTACTTTGTTTCAGTCGAGAAATGAAATAGTGATAGTTATGAGAACGTTGCACTCCAGTCGAGTGGGGCGCGAATTTATATGCAACCACACGCATTTATAAGTGTTTTTGTTTCAAACCGCGCGAAAATTTAAAAGTTGACCTGAATACAATTTTGATAGTTGACTGAAAAATAATAAATTATCTACGGAGAAATGGAGGAAATTTAAATAAATAAAGCACTTCTAGATACACAATGCGTCAGTCATCACGATTTCTGATATGAAGATTCGAATGAGAGTTTCAGCATATTTTCCGAGGGTTGAGGTTATGTTCTTGAACGCTTTGTCCAACCATTTCTCGTAACTTACGTTTCTACTGATTCAACCTAACATATTCTAGTTAACAACTGTTTGATTATTTATTCTACTATTTATAGGTTGAAGAAAAATATATGAGGGATGCAACTAACGATTCTTATTTTTCTAAAAATCAAATAATAAAATTTAAACCTAATTTTTTTCAATCGAGTACAGAACTTGAAAAACATTTTAAATATCAATTATATTTCTAAATTATTTCCTATATCAATTTTATACATTTTGGTACATTGACGACACATTCCCTTGTATTATTAATGATTTTGATATCTCTTCAAGTAATTCCTATAGTCTTGTTTAATCTTATGTAATCAGTTGCTATATTGTATAATCTCGTGTAATCACAAATATAGACTTTTGCAATAAAAATAAGAAATATGGTTTGAAAAATGTATAAAAATAAAAATGATGAGTGAAATTCGTTAAGAAAAAAGAATGTATCTATACTATTCGATACGCTGGTATATCGATGAATATCAATATTTCTCGATACTTTTTGCATCTCTAAGGGCCGATTTGACTAACTCTGAGGAAATACATGATTAGCTAATCATGATTACTCTCTAATCAGGGCTTTAATCATGATTAAATTTTGGTTCCACCATGGACATTTTAACTCTGATTAGCTAATCAAATACGCTTTTCGTGATAACTCTCATATTCTCTTGTAACGGCGAATCTGATTGGCCGCTACAAGAAGAACGTTTCAGTTTCTTGCGCGCACACGTTACAAGCTCACGACATTACCCATTAACCAAGTCATGTGATATCCAGCAGAAGTCTTTTTTTGTCAAGAAGTAAAACAATTTTGCGTGGATGTAATATATTAAAATAATGTTACATTTTTTCTGTCACTATTTCAGTTCAAAAACAAATAATGTAAATTGTTAAGGCATTATTAGTGATTAATTAAAGACGCTCAGAAATATTTCATGCATATATGAAAAACATACAAGAAAAAGCTTCATGGTGTGCACTGTCAGGTTACATTGGTTAAATATTTATTTTCAGCACTGCAAAATGAGTTTATGTGACTGAATTCTTATTTCGATAACATCTTAATCAGAGTTGGTGAAATCGGTCCTGATAGTCACAGTATTTTCGATGCATAATACCAAACAAAGGATTCCTATCAAAAAATGGTCAAAGAAAAATGTGTAGGTCTTTTGAAAAGCTATCATTCTTTTCAACTGTTTTTGCTTATCTGGCGCCGTTAGGCGTAAAATTGGAATATTTGATGTTTGCATAGCATTTTCGATGGATAACGCCAGAATCCTTGGTTAAGGTAGACTAGTGAACCAATTCATTCTGCCTTTTAGGGACCAAAAAGATGTGTCAAAGTTCCATCTCATTCATTCATTTTTTTTAGAGTTATCATTTTTACGGACAGACAGACAGAATGCGCTCGGTGAAAGATAATGATGATATGATTTTTTGAATAACTTTCACACGAGAGGGCTTCTTGGTACCAGTCACAACTGGTACGTGTACCCTACTTCAGAAATGAAACTGAAATAACTTTACGCACTCTCCTGGTGCGTAAAATTGCCTGTGTCAATTCTGCATAAGTGTAACATTGCGCACTGTAGTTGAATACTTTCTATCCAGAAAATTAAGAGACACATGAGTGTTTCCTTGCAATTATGTAAACATTTTTTTTATTACACAAAATTTAACAAGTAAGTCTGATTAGATTTTTTAGTTAGTATTTTTATGGATTTCAGTTAAAAGAACTGAGGAGTACGAACGTTTTTGGAATATAAATGACATAATAAGGTTTGTATCTTTCAAACCTTCCGATATATAAACCATTAGTATTTTTGAATAATAATAGTCTATGTTTTATTACCTACTATGGAGAAACCTTTTCACATTAAGTAAAATTAAATATAATTGGGATATTTAGGATCACTTTCCTTTATTATTTAGAAAATTCAGAGCACTATAGTTGTTGAGCTTCTTTGAAACAGAACGAAAGTTAAATGTGTCACAATATGTATTTTGCTGTATGCTAAAACTTATCGGAACGAAGCTCGTAACTCCGACGCAGGAATTTGATAAATTATTAAACTCACGACTTTGGTCGAGATTGGAAGTTCGTTGAAAACAAGTTTATACTTTTTTTATTTTCGCATCCTCGTATATCGATGTATTTCAATGCGCTGATTAAAAATACATCCACAAAGATACCTGCAAATTCCATTCAAAAATAACTACTCTCATTCAATTTTTCGTGAAGTTCTATATGCAAATCGTTTCATATATAATATCGTGTAAAAATTGTGCCAACTGAAAGAAAATAAATTAGCACGTCACTGTCTATTGCATTGTACTTATTTAGTCAGTATCTAATATCGTGCTACTATACCGCCCACTGTTTGCGTACATATTTTCTGTAATTTCATGAAATTATTTTGTATTTGTATTTATTTATAAGGTCCTAGGGCTGAATAGCCCTCTATGAAACAGATGATACAGTATCACTCAAATTGTACAGTCACTGGTTTAATAAGGGTTATATATCTAAGTTGGTAGATTAGTAACATTATATGTATTGCAGATAACCACGAATAAGTAAGTTGGTTTGTAGTCCAAATATGTAACTTCTAGTTCTCAAACAATTCGAAATAATAAGAAATAAAATAATGCAAACAATCAAACATAAGTAATGAACAAAATAATGAAGAAATGAAATGAAGAGTTAAAAGTAACAATGGTACTGTAGGTTGGTATTGTAGGTTTGCATACTTAGCGGTCTATGAGTCGAAAAATGGTAGAATTATGCTCCTCACCGGGAGTAACCTTGTAGATTTTAGCAATGATTCCTTATTTTTTTTTAGTTGCTGGAGTAATCTAAATATTTTCCTTGAGATATTTATTACATGCTCTTTCCAGGAAAGTGTACGTTCAAGCATGTATATCGTGCTCCAATACCGTCCACTGTTTGCATACTTATTTTCCGTAATTCTATAGAAGTCCTTTCCGATATTGTAAAACCTATTCTATGTTGAATTAGAGAGCTAAAATATTCAAAAACATAAGTGTGTGTACAATTGTCTTTCAGAATCTTTCCGAGATCTGCATCAGTATCTTTCCGTTACTTTCAAAATTTTTTACAAATTTTGACCAAAAAGTGCAATTTCAGGCAAATAGTTTCTGAATTAATTACAAATAAAATTAATAGCTATTTTGCTCAGAATGTTATATTGCTTTTTTCACAAATCTTCGAAAAGAATCAGATGCAGATCTCGAAAGGGTTCGTAAAGAAATGGAAACGATTGGATAGCTGCAATAATGGCAAATGTGCACTTCGATTTTTATATATTTTTCGCATGGGCACAGCGGACGCGCATGCTTTCTTTGCAAATAAGAAACTTTTTGCATGGCGACGATTACGGAACAGCGCTAAGGTTCCAAGTGAACGGCTGATGAAAGTTGCAAGGTAAGAGGCGACGTGGTTAGAATAAGATGGTGTCGTTGAGTTCCTCTTGGGCTACCTTTCTGGATTCCGCCCAGTGGTGTACTTCAGAAAGGTATGCTCCGCGTCGTCGACAATCTCTCCTGCACAGTAAATACACCGTGGAGTGCTCTTTTGTTCAGTTTTATATATTTAGGTATAAACCATACACCGTGCCTAGTCAAATGCTCCACGTAAATTCTTATATTTAGTAAAAATAAATAAATAAATGCTAATTTTCATCAAAATGTTATTGAGGTAACCCAAAACGTTTTACTTTCATGACATTTTTCTTCTAATTCAATATATCCGTCGGTTAAGTGCTGACATTCGTCTTTTAAGTTGGAATACTTCAGGTGCAAGTATTTTTCATGTGGAGGAAAAAGTTAAATGTTCAAATAATTTATTTGTAGTAGTTGATTCTAGTTTTACTATCAGACTTTTACTAAATTTTATTCATAAAAAAAAATTTCATATGCTAGAAAATCTTATTGAAATTTAAGTATCTGTTATTTGATTATGCCAAACAGGACAGATTTTGTAATTAAATAAGAAGATTTTTATTATAACACAAAGATTTTTCAGGAAATAAGTATGGAAGCAATATATGCTAAGAATTTTGGAGCTTCAAAATTTGAATAAAATTCACAAATTATTGCAATATTTCCGTGATAACGTGAATCCTGGCTTTTCATCGAAAAAGCTTGTATGAGATTTTGTCGACAAGATCCAAGCGGTTTGGTAGCTCAGTTGGCAAATGCGTGCTCTAGAATTAGGTTTAGGCTCAGGTTAAGGTATTTTACGTACGGTTTAAATCCACAACGAGGGTTCAAACCGTGCGTGCAATTTCGTAATTTTAAATACAAATTTGAGTGAGTCATAATATAATATAATATATATTTTGCGTTTCAAGGCAAGGAATTTGGGAATTTAGCCGGAAAATATACAAGTCCCTTATCGCCCAAGATTGGCCTTATAATTTTTAATTTCATACTTGAATTCAAAATAAATTTAAAAAACGGTTACGGTAAAGTTTATTTCTAAATTATGTAAAATCTCTTAAATATCGGAGAATTCATTGTCCATTCTTTCAATCAACTTATCCTGTAACTGACTATTCATTCTCCAGTAGAGTACAGGGCCTGCGGAATTCTTGACCTTTTTCATGTAGCCATTTAGTTACAACTGTAATTATATAAACCTAATATTATAAGAGAATTTTTATTTATTACACAAAAATTGCTCATCATGATTGCACGATAAATCAAATGCCAGTTTTTTCAAATGCCGTCCAGAGCTGAAAGTTTCCTTATATAACTAATACAGATGAAAAATGTAATGCTTAAGACCAATTTGAACAAAATTTGTAAAATTGAAACCAACTGCTTCTACAATATTGTAACTCAATAAACTTATCATTAAATGATATTTGGAAGAAAAATTTGCAAACACACTTGCCGATATTTTCAAGAATGGTAAAAATTTTAAAAAACCATTTAAACCGGAGGCATTATCTGTCCTTACTTATAATTAATAACTTGACTGACAAGGAGAGGATCGCCCCCATCTACAATTGTTTTTGATGGAACTCAAATAGGTAAAGGACATTGAAATCCTTTAAGTATGTTATGTTTTCAGCTGTCGCTGCACGATCGTTTACCAGATATCAGCAATAAACCAATTTGACAAATAAATACAAAGTTTCGACAATTTTATTTGTGTAAACATTATTCTCTCATGTAAAGGTATTTACTGTTCACACCCGCGCGGAAAATGCATCTTCTAAGGCTCCTTGAGAGTCGACGAAGTTAATCGATTTATCGAATGATAAGACCAGCCTGAGGGAAACTCGATTTTACCCACCAGTGAGAGGAGTAAATCAGAACAGTGTGGTTAGGCGTGGATTAACTTCACGAGCTTCACATAACCTGCATTCCCTGTGGTGTCGAGTGTCAGTAGGTGTCACTTGATGAGTAAAAGATAAAAGTTTAAGTATCAACGTATCGGTTATTTTCAGAACTTTTAAATAAAGATTCTTCCAAAAAAGTAAAAGGCAGAGAAAGGAAACCAAAGTGAAGAATTTGTTTCCAGGCACATTGTATAAAAATACAATCGCACGTATACCGCGTTTATGCAATATAGAGATGAAAAACAGTGTCAATCGTCTTTGTTGGTTAGTTTAATTTCATAAATTATCCGGGCAGTGATTACAACCATACAAAATTTTTCTGTCAATACCTGTAGCTGATTAAACGTATTTTTGATTGAAATTTTAATGTCCATTTTTAGTTGAAAATTTGATCTATTCTATATATTTGGTTTAAACTTTATTTTTGAGTCAAGAATTTAGTTTAGAATTTATTTGTTGGAAATTCGACTTTTTTGTTGCAAACAAATTTTTTTTGCTGAAAATTGAACTATTGAAAATGTAACTATTTTGTTAAAAATTACATTTGTTTTACATCAATTTTTTTTCTCAAACCTTGTCCGGAAGGTGTTGGTTTTATGTGAAAAGTGACTTTCGTGGACTCCATCAAATGTCGACGTTTTGAGGCTTCCTGAGTCAGAAAGTATTGCTCAGAGTAAGATCGTTTTGACAATATATTATGCAGCATATGTCTGGCAATAATTTTACATACAAGATAAATGTTTCCACAAACGAAATTGAAGAAATTTTGCATCGATTTATTACATTAACTTATTTGTAGTATCTGGTTAGAAATTCCTAATTGAAGCTAAAGAAATACGCACCTAATGGATTTCAATGTACTTCCACCTATTCAATCCCATCTAAATTAGTGATTCATGAGGGTGGTCATCCTCTTGTGAAAAACAAATCAAAAGCTTGCATTTAATTTAAATCTGGCTTCATGTATAATATTTTAAATAAAAAATTTACTCCATTTTGTTCCAGACAGTACTGGACAGGCTCCATGTTTAGTTAACATATTTCCATCTCCATTTCGTTCAAGATTGTACCAGAATGCTGCACTACCTTTTTTAGGCCATAAGGTAACATTTAATTGCGGGAAAACTGTAGCACCTCCTTTCGCAACGTCATTCATCTATAAAGTATATTTCTTCTAGAGTTTTATATAATAAACATCCTAAAGATTAAATATTACTATATATGCTTTTTTATCCGAATCAAAACAGCATTATTATAGAGATAAAGCTTTTATCTGAAAAACTTAACCAATCACTTGAAATGTCACTTGGTATCACGTGAAATAATGTGAGATCGAACGAGTTCGTCTTGAAATATACCGAATGGATAATATTGAATAAAACTTTGGACAGTTTCGAATTGAAAACCTTAATATCAGAGCAATTTTAAGTTTTACAACCTTCAATATAGAACAAACTGAGTTTTTGAGATTTTGAAATTCAATGCGTTAAGATTCTGTGAAGGAACCAGCACAAAATGTATGGATAAGGCGTTTCGGTGAAATTTTTCAAAAGTTCATGTTTCTAATACTTCACAAAATTTTCAATGTGAATTAATTAGAAATAAGAGTTCAAAAAAAAAATAATATACAACCAGTAATCAATTCACTTTATTCTAAATTCAGTTAAATTTTTTTCAATTCGTTGGGCTTCTTTTGGTTTTTTTAAATTCTATCTCTGGTTTGAAATTTTTATCGCTAAAAGTTAAAAATATAATTTCGAACTTAGTTTATGCAATTTTGAATGAAGGCTCGATCTTCAAATAATTTTATATCATAAGCTATACAAATTTAACGAATTCCGTTTCATGTTCCTTATGACTTGAACAGATTTAAACTTGTAGCTTGTGAAATTGACCCTGTTTACACAAGTGGCGTAAAGTAAGCGGGCCTATTGTGGCCTATTTGTGGCAGCTAATAGCCTGCTGGGAACCTAAATTAATATGCCTTATGATGGCGAGGTTTCGCACGACAGATTTGTAACGCTAGTAGTAAGAATTCCGAGCTCAGAGGCGTTTGAGCTGACGAATGGTCAAAATACATATTATAAATCCTATTCTAATTTGCTGGCCTCAAATGGGCATTGAATATTGACAGTTGAGGTAGTCATTAAATTGTTACGCGAGTCAATCAGTGCATTCTAACACAATTTATAAGTGTTGCGGATGCAGAAGCTCCTCGTACCGATTGGTCCTTTGGCGTATTTTCTCACCTTCATCAAAGTTTTATGAATACTTATAAATACCAAGTTATTATCCTGAAATGTTGGGGATCTTATATTGAGTCACTTCGATTGGATTTAATTTACAGTAAAATTGTAGGTCCTAATATGAAAGAGAAGTTACAAAACAGGGTCATTGAATAATTGACCAGTTAGGTACAATAATGGTGTTCTTGTACATCAACAAAAAGTTTAATGAGACTCCAGATTTAGATACTTTTCAATCTGTGCGTACAACCTGAATGAATTTAAGCTAGCATTCATTCAGATTGCATGCACGGATTGAAAATAGGCATGGATGGTACTGACAGAAAGAATTGCTACTTCAGTAGTATTGATACTAAAGTATTCACACAACCGACACTGTGGAAAGGGAGAGCCGGAGATGTAATAGGAGGTCGGAGACGTCACTCTCTCTCTCTCTCTTGCATGTAGAGCATCGATAAGAACCGATACCCGCCAAAAAGTAGCATCGATACATCGACCTTCAAAGTACGGTTTTCGAGAAACGAAGTATCAAGTATTTTGTACATGATACTTGAAGTATTGCATCGATATCGCTCATACCTAACTGAAAAGTATTTTTTTACTCACATAAAACAGAACCGTGGCGATACGATCTCCATGGTTGGAACGTTGAAAGCCCTAGAAAGTGTAATAGTTATTATTGTTTCAATAAGATATTAGCACGACGTACATTTTAGGACACCCATAATTTACTCACACCCAAGAAATCATGGTGTGGTAGATAAAGGCCTCCGATTCCGTAATAAGCAACTTGCAGATTCTCGGCTGTATCTATTGACAAACCTGTTAAATGCTCCACTCGACGACTCAGAAGCTTTACGTGTTTATTTTCGTGTTCGGTAATCCAGGCACTCTTGGCAATTCTATAATTAGAATTTGTCTTTTCACCTGTGGTAGTATTCACTATTTTTGCTTTTTCTAACTGCAAATAGAAGAATATACTTATTGTTGTGTGTGTTAATAATCAAATTGTTTTCGAGTTTCCATGGTATGTAACACTTTTGACAGGGCATTTTTCACCCTTTACTTGAAACCAACCTAAGTCGGGAATCTGAAACTTCAAAATGCAAACTGCCTTTCGAACAAATTTATTTTTATTTTTCCTTTATTATTTCATACTTTTCTTTGAAATCAAATCTATCAGTGCAAAGTATTATACCAGCAGGAAGAACGTATCGACAGCGGAACTCTCGATAATAAATTGGTATCTGGGAACCTTTCCCCTCGTAACAACTGAATACCGCCAACGTCCGGCCAACCGAGACAACAGCTGGATAAAGTAGCAAGAAAACATAGAGTTCCGTACCATTAGCCTCTAAAAGAAAATAAAAAAACAGTTGCGAACGGCCCTATAAGCCAGAATGCGTTTTTGGCTTTTTTAAATTTGTTTTTCTAAAAATTTTAACGTGATAGAGCAATTTTCTTGCCGGATTCTTAAGCAGCGTATAACGTTTATCGAAAACGATAGCATGCATTTCGGAGCGTTTAGAAAAGGTAATTTTTGTAGCACAGTGAATTTAACAAAGGAAAAAATAAGTGTAGACTTCACCCTGATTTCAGAGTTTTCTTTACCGGCCAAAAAATTACCTTCAAGTGATGAGATATACCCACAACTTTGGTTATGGTAACGTTGTGAACTTACTAGATCTTTCTTTGTTTCGATGTAGAAAAATTCAATTATACCCATTTCAAAAACACTCGCAACAAAAAATACAGTTCTGTTTCTTATGTGTAGGTTTGATGGCTCGCAAGAATTGAAAATCGTAACACAGCTCAAATATTACAAGGATACCTTTTTGTTCGAAAAATAATTGAGGAAAGATGTAAAAGTTTGACGAACCCAGGGCTTTGAAAATCTTTGGAGAGTCTCTATTTCCTCTTCGTAAATGACATCGTGGTATAAAACAATTCTAGGATCCATACATACTTCTTCTTCTTTAAATGGTCCAATTTTCAGAAAAGGAATACCATGATCGACGTATCGGCATTTTAATGCTTTCTGGACATCCTCGGTAAGTAAAATTTCTCCACTGCAGAGCCTTTCGTAGTTTGTGTGAGCATACTCAGCATGCTGAAATTTTAGCACATTATAAATTTAAATTTTCAAATTTTGCCAATAATGTGAAAAATATCTGAGTTACTTATATAAATATATATAAAAACTAAAGGTTAACAACCACCGCAGGGTCCCGTCTCACAACCGCGAGATGAGTGGTCACAGGACACGACGAAATCACAACGACAGGTCGGCGAAACTTTCGTGTGTTCTCTTAAGACTTTGATGTATATAAAGGAAGACCCCCTCCCCTTCTCTCCTCTCTGTCCCTGCGAAAGAGAATGTTACCCTCCAAAAAAATTGCACTCGAAGGGATGTCAGGCTTAAGCCAAGTTCCAGACACTGCGATGATATGGTATGAACACGTACTAAAATAATGTTTAAACTCAAGGATATGTGCCGAGAGAGACTGAGCATTAACGTGGCAAAAGGTTAACTTGTCCATGAGATGAATGAACAGTTCAAATCCCGATATATGTTTTTATTTTCCAGAAGACGAAGCACACAGTAAAGTATAAAGTTACAGTAAAATTTAATAACCAAAACAAGCCAGACTCTTCAAAAGGGGACATATATAAACCAAAGTTCCATAGTATATGTGATGTGAGAAGCCATACCGTAAATTTGCATGAATGAAATAAAGTAGAATATATGCTCAAAAACAAAATATACCCCTTTATAAAGTGTGAAACATTTCTTCCTTCATGACCTAATAATAAGTCGTAGTAAATACCTCCATGTAGCAATTGGATTTACCACTAACCACAATATGCCAAACAAAACACATATAAGTAAGAATACATAGAAAAAGGTAGAATCCAAAAAAGAGTAATAAGAAACTAAAATAAAGTTCTTTAAAACAGGACATTTACTTGGAATGACGATATCGATCTTTAAAATGATTCTACGTCCATAGAGTTATTTCTAGCGAAATCCATCAAGATCGTGAAGATGAGAAACTATAATTCTCTGCGATCCTTCCTCCTTGCGGCAGAAGATCTTGCCACCAGAAATCCATAGAAACTTAATCTTCTTAGCTCTTTTCAAGTTTAATGCCTCCTCATATATCAGAACATTGTATTGTGTTACCGTTTCTCTAATGTAAAGAATGCTTTCCTCCCCACCAGACCAGCCAATATTTTTTGTCGAAAAATCTCGCTTTTTCTTTCGTTTCTCAATTAAATGAGAACAAGTCTCTTGCTGACTAAATTTCGCAATTATAATCGTAGGTCGGGACTGACGTGAAGCATTCATTTCATAGGGTTGTGTTCTAAAAATAGAAATAAGACCCTCTTTGAAGTAAGGAATCTCCAAAGCGGTTGCAATTTGATTTATGACAGCTGGAAGGTCCTACCCCTGTTCAAAAGGCAAACCGTGGATTTATAAAACATTGGCTAGAGAAGCCTGCTCCATAAAATTGCACTTGCGCTCCAAGTGCGCCACCTGGGAAGTCAATTTATTTTCATTAATTGAAAGTTTCTTTGTCACTTCCTGAAGCTCTTGTATTTCCGTCACATTAGTTGCAACAGTCGTTTCAACCGTAGTTATGAGTCGCGAGTTTTGAAGAATATTATCCTTCATGCTGTTTATTGAGGGATCTAATTTACTTTGAAACCTTTCAAATAGAGCAGGCATATGCTCAAGTGACGCCTCTTGAACTTCCGTTACCGATTTGATTATGGCCTCATTGACCCTGGGCTCCAGAGTTGCTGCGGGCGACAATGGCCTGATGACGTCATCGGTAGCAGTCTCCGTTGTCTCTAACGTGGAAGAAATTTTTCTTTCTCGTCGAGCGATTTCGTTCGACGCTTGAATTGAACACGCACTGCAAAACTACTTTTTAATGCCTTTTTTCACTTTGTCCTCTTCCTTCACGCATCCGCTGTGTACTAAAATGCTACATTTTCCGCATGATAACAGTCCAGGGGCCCCCTCGTGTTCGCACCACTGCAGATGCCACAAGCCACCATGTTAGTAGGTGTCAGTTCGAAACTCACGAGGACAAGAAGTTCACAAATTCCGCTTGTCTGACAGAAACCGTTCGAACCACTTAGTAAATCCGAAAGACAACTGCTTTTGGTCATCGAAGATTGAATGCAAAAATAAGATTTATCGGTATTATGTTTAAAATGCTATTTATTAAGCTGAATCACTGAATTTCAAATCTTTTAATTGTAGTTTGTGAAATAGTACATTGTGTATCGAGGGCGTAAAGAAGGCTATTTTCACGAGTGTGAATTTGCTGCCCGAGCGAAGCGAGGGAGGCAGTCACACGAGGGAAAATAGCTTTACGCCCTTGATACACACCATACTTTTTGTCTTCCTCCTTGAAAACAAGCATATGAAGCAGATAGAGGATGTTTAGTGTACTTCGCTATTTTAGATTATAGCGTACTTTTCAGAAGGGAGACTTTCATGTCCAGCAATACAATTTTTTCAAAGATGAAGATCAATTCCTCCATATTGTCATTTGCGGTGTGCAGTGTATGTATAGTGGGCCCAATTTTGATGTAGCGGGCGTAAAGTTTCATGTTGGCCCGGCGTCGGAGCGCGCAAGTACGAACGTCACTAGGCTGGAAGCGGCCACACTACGCCTGCTTCATTGCGCATGCAATGGCGCGTTTTCGAGGGGGGTCGGACAACAAATTATTTTACATTTAATTGAACTTCACTTCCCTAAAACTTGTATAAGTTGCTCAGCTACATGCATAAAAGTTCAATGGATCTTCTGCGTAATGGACGTCGAAACAGAAGTGAAGCTTGAGCATAACGTCGAAGGCTTTTAAAGGATTCTTTTGGGACAGAGAATAATTTTGAATACACCCTGATGAAGAACGTCAAATTGTTCCTACTGCCACCTTCAGGAACACGGACTAAAAAGGGTTTCGTAACGGTTTTTGTCTTTGTTGACGATAGTATATCCTCGCCAGGCTGCAAAACTAAAATTTATTTAAATTGTGTATTCGGTTCCTATCTGCTTTTCCCTGCACAAAATATTCTGAAATTGTTAAAGTAAATAAATACTTACAAGAATAAACCTAATTTAACTCTGAGAAGAAATAGTCTTATTTTCGTTCTCCAACGATTTATTTTGATCCTTTGAACTTCTTTTCGCATATTTTGGTCTTGGCAGAAGTTCTGGCAGAAGTAATAAGGCCTTGAATTCGTCTTATAAAAACGGGGTTGAAATTTCAAAGAGTAAAGCGAAACTTTATCATGAATTAATAAAGAGATAAAAATTTTTGTTCAATCTGGAACAAAAAATTGAAATAAATTTAAAAGAATGATCTACTTTCAAACATATCTACCTGAGCAATGATCGAAAAATTTTAAAGGTATCATATACGATAGGTAAAAAAATAAAAATTTTGTCTCTCTGATTTTCGACTGAACAATAAAAAGAAGATAGATGAGAAAAAAAATAACGTACCTTTCAAAATATTTGCAGCTTCTCTGGATACTCCTTGGGCCATCACAAATGTAACTAATCCATCATACGTATTGCAGAACTCCTGAACAACATTATTCTTCATATAATAACTTTATTTTTAAAACTGTAAACGTGAAATGCAGTTTTTAAAAAGAATATAACTTTCGAATTCTGGGAGTTTTTATTACTTTAAGATTCTAGATTCTTACCTGCAATAAGGAGCCTTCCATAATTGATGATAAATAATTAATAATTTATCAGATTTACAAACAGTTTCACTGTGTTTTTTCAAACTAGATCACTGTACACGGTCACTGCTCACTGTTCACTATACTATGTTCGCTCAACGTAACGTAAATGCAACAAAATGGCAATAGACGCTATACAAGATGCCGAGGTAGTGGGAATGCACTGAGGCCAGGGCTGACTTAACAAATAGGCTCATGTAGCCTATAGCCTAGGGGAGGCATGTAGTCGAGGCGGGCGTTTTTTCGGAAATTTAAGTTAAGTTAAATGATTGAATCAAATATGTTTTACTCTCATTTTATTCAGGTCAAAATACAATTACAGTGTTTCAATAGAATCGGGGTATTTTTTTCTTTCTTTTTCATTCTCTTTCTTTCTTTTTTTTTCGTATTATAAAAAAAATTCGAACAAGTATTCACCGGGAGGTTCATTTTTTTCTTTTTGAGAAATTTTAAGAATTATTTTTCTAATATTTCAAATATCGATTTTTAAAAATTTCAAATTTTTGAATAGGCATTGAAATAAAACGTCCTTAATTTGCGACTGCGCTTGTAACTTTTAACAGGCATTGCATGAGTGTCGTGATATCTGTGGAAAAATCTGTATTATAATGTGTACATCTATACACAGGAGTTAATCCCTTACAATTTTCAATTCTTAATATTTATTTGAATATATATATTTTTTCAATTACCCTAATATTATTCAAGGACTGGTTAATAACATCAGGGAGTTTTCATTTGATTAACAAAACAAAAATTGAGATTAGCTAATTTTTGGTTAAAATTTTTTCTTTATTCTTATTATAGAAAAAATTGTTCATACGTTTACCAATTTTTCAATAACGAATAAAAAAATAGACAAAGCAACTTTTTATAAGATTATCCAGGGTCTTCCTTGCAGGTATTACGCGAATTTAATTTGTATAAGATTATATTAATCAAACTTTGTAGGTTTCTTAGAAATAATGCCTCATGAGATTTTAATTGGTCTCAAAAAATGTTTGCCTCGATGTTGGTTCTCTAATGGTATAAAAAAGACGGAGAAAGAATAATTTCTGAATGAATCAACAGAAATAACTTCCCAAGTTTCACATTTTTTATAAACTGTTTTAACTTTTAATACACTACGTTTTAATTATCCCGAAATCAAAATTTTTCATTCAAAGGAATATCTCTGTTTCGATGAACTAAACAAAAAAGTTTGTGGAGTCTAGCTTTTCAGGGTTATTTAAAATTTAAAACATGGTATAAAAATTTCGATTCATGTCAACCAACAGTTTGTATAGTGGGTAAAACATAAAATTGTTTGTCTTCTTTCACGTTGAAAAAACTTCAAGGAGAAGAAATAGAGATTGAATTTGAAACGATTATTATTTTTCTGTATCATAGGCTTCAAGTACAATTTGTAATAACACAATATTTCGTACAATTTATTTCTTCTGTCCAATAAGATTTTCATTTTTCTAAATAAAGTATGCCAAGGTCCACTCTTATACCAAGCAAGTTCAAAACAGTTAATGGCTTTATAATACATTTTTTTTAACTGAAAATATATGCATTTTTTTGCCAGCACAATTTCTAAAAAGAATGAAAATTTTGTGTTCTTTCCGGAAATTTTCCAAATAAATGATAATTCTGAGTTATACCTGGATTTAAAAAAGAAGTATGATGAAGTATTATTCTCTCTGTGAACAGTTTATATTTAAAAAGAGTTACGATTATGACTTGAAATGGGAAATTTTTGAAAAGAGTTAAGATTCTATCCTGGAAGACAGATCTTTCTACATAAATTATAATTCTTTTGCTTAAGAGTGAATTTAAGGAATACTTTTTGTCTTAGAACGAGGAATTTTCTATAAGAACAATGATTCTGATTTAGAACAGAAAATTTTAGAAATAAATAAGATTCAGATCTGCAATAAGGAATTTTCAAAAAGAATTGTAATTCTAGAGTAGAATACCTCACTGAAGATGCCTAGCATTAGATGCAATTCTGGTTGAGGAATCATCGCGACAAACTTTTTATCTTCCTAATTAGGCCAATCCACACCATTTTAACGTGTATTTCCTATAGCTTAATAAGTAGCACGTCCTTACAGTTCATCTTTTTTCGCGTAACATTAAGTGCACGGAGAAAGACATAATCCGGCAAAACATGATCTACACCATGATAATAGCCAGTTTCAAATCAGTTGGAATTGTTTCTTTGAAGTCATTGATTTGGGTCGAAGACCAGAACTAAGACAAGTTTTCGTGGTTTACCTGAGAGCATTGCCCTAGCGCGAGTCTAAGCAGTTTTAAATAAGGTTAAAAATTTTTTCATTCTTTTAGCCACGCGGGAAGTTCAAGCCATCACATTAATAACACATTAGTAACTTTACTTTGTTTTCTCTATCATTCGCGATATTGCATACATTTCTTTTACAACTGGAGCACAAAACGAGGATGAGCCTTTTATTGGAATCATCATACTCAGAAATCTCCTCTATGCGATTTTCATCAGGCGTTCCTGCTTTCGGCACATTTTCTGATAATGCCAGGCAATCAGACTCACTTGAACTCCAAGGCAAACCAAAAATACATTTAACTGCAACATGCATTTACTATCATTGGAATGAATTTTTACGAGAAACGCATTCACGAAAATGAATATTCTTCTCTGAAATCTAATGATTTTTTAAATAAAAATTTTGATTTCTTATTAGAAATACTAAGATTATAAAAAAAGTTCTTTGATTTGTTTTTTGAATTGAAAAATGACAAAAATTCATAATTTTTTATATTTGTGTTATCTGCTTCGTTCTGTTTACTGATAACTGTTATACGCGCTTCCAGCCCAATAATCATGAACGAATTAATATTCAATTAACTCCCTCAATCAGATACTTGTTTCAGCCTAATAATATTAAGACGTGCGGGCCTAATTATAAGGAAAGGAGACAGGGATATACGGAGAGTTTTCCAATATGAGTGACAGGGACAGCGCGCTGCCTACCCTTCAGGGCACTCAGAAAATTGCGCAGAGCATAATTTCTAGGAGAAACTAAAATAAAAAAACTGAGCCTTACCCTCCACCCACGCTGTCCGTTTACTGTGAAGAGCCCCTGCGATAGCACTTAAGTAGCAGTCTTGTACCACTAAGTCTAGTGAACATCACTAAATAAAGCACGATTAGCACCAATCTCTCTCGATACCTTTTTGTCTCGACGACGATCCTGAACTCTCGTTCACGGTAAGCGACACTCTTTTTCGTCAACCTCAAAGAATTGTCTACCTTCCTACCTCCCCGTGTGCTGGAACTCCAGCACACATCCACCACCCATTTCTACCCCCTCTTGCGTTGGAACCTCAGCTTACCCTCACCACCCCCTCCTCCTTCCTCGTACGCCGGAATCTCAGCACACTCTCACCACCCACTCCCACCTTCTCGTGCGCTGGAATCTCAGCACACATCTACTACCCACTCCCACCTCCTTGTGTGCAGGAATCTCAGAACACCGTTACCACCCACTTCCACCTCCTAGTGCGCTGGAATCTCAGCACATATCCACCCCACTCTCACACCCACTCTCCCCTCCTCGTGCGATGGAACTCCAGCACACGTTCATCACCCACGCTCCACTCCTCGTGCGCTGGAACTCCAGCACATATTCACCATCCACTCTTACCTCCATGGGCGCTCCAATCTCAGCTCACATCCACTCCCCTTCCCGCTAAAAGGAATCCGACATGTCTCAACCGAGGCGTTCTCTTGTCTAAACACACATCGTTCGCCAAAATAAGCGAAATCCTCTGGCAGGGGCCCGGAGAAGTGCAGCAAGGCAACAGAAGACCACTCGGCACCCCTCCTAGCCACTTCAACCCCGCATGTGCAGCCAACGATCGTCGTTCCGCCCGCCGACACCCGCACGAGCCCGTACGCCCCACAGCCTGTGACGTCACGTATCACTAAAAGGTTGAACGTGCATTTCAGCGTCACCTTCCTTGCGAAGAAAGATCCCCCACAAGACTACGTGCCGACGCCTAAGGACGTAATACCGGCAACAGCGCCTCCAGTCTCCGCAACACCGCCACATTTGGCAACACCGCCCGAACCAAGCCCTGATGAAGCAGCAGGTAGTCCTCGGGCTGGCAACAGGACCTTGGCCGCCGACTTAACTTTATCGGACACCATCAGCTTGGGATCGGTTCTCCCACCGTGCTGACACCTTCTCCCACACAGCGACGCTCAGCCGAGGAGAGGCAAGGTCGACGAGACCATTACTTGGCTCAAAGAAGACAAAACACCTCTGCTCGGAGTACTCCCACCCGTCGTCCGTTGCCACCCCGCGACTTGTTCGATTAAAAGGCCCAACGCCCCCCTCATCGCCTGTTGGTCGTACCAAGGAGGCTCAAACTCGACCCCCCGCAACCAACGGCCAGTGGTCCAGTTCCTGTCACACGCAATAACCCCGTCGGATTACGAAAGAAAACGTACACTACCGAGCCGATCAAGTGCGGTACCGTGCGGGCCAAAGACCCATATCGTCGGAATACCCTACCCCAAATATCGCATACGCGCCCCCCACTACGATAGCGCCGTCCGCTCTCGCCTTTCACAAAAACTTAATGTATAGCAACGTTGAATATACCATTGTCCTTCCTGAAGATCACCCGTTTGTTGTTTATGACTACACCTGTCCCATCGACGCTAAGAACTATCCTTCTTCCCACCTACCTATTCTCCTTCTCCACCCCCTTTGCGTACTGAAATACTACATTACGCCCCCCCCCCCAAGCGACTAGGATAATAATATTAGGCAATTATACTGATTTATATCATAAATTTCTAAGTAACAAATAGAGCTAATACCTACAGTAGTAGATATACATTCTTTGTTATAAATCAGTTTGAATGCATTGTTTATACCCATTGCGTATTTTAATTGCGTAATAGTAATAAATAATCATAACAACTGACGGATAGAGAACAATGATCATTGTTTCAAATAATTCGGCTGAACAAATTAAACATTAGCGCATTCTTGAACATAGAAATATTTTCTCCTCTACGGGATCATTTTATTTCATCAGAAGAATATTACTGTTTCCGCAAGGACTAACATTGAACATCTTCTTGGTTAAAACTTCAGGTATGTAGTTCAAAGTTAAACTCGTTTGTTAACACAGAATTGAACTAATTCATTTTTTGTTCAAAAATCATATTTTTCAGTTTGAAAATGAACTAATGATTTCAAACTCATGCATTTTCTTACAATTCTTTCTCTTTTGTTTAAAAATTTCATTAATTCGTTGAAAATGTAATTATAACGTCAAAAAGACATCCTTTGTGGTTTAAAATTCAACAGCTTAGTGGAATATTCATTTTTTAGATTTAAAATTTATCTACTTTGGAAGATAATTTAATTACTTTCTTGAAAATGACCTTTTTTGTAGAAAATTAATATTTTCCGGTTGAAAATCAAACTTTTTGATAGAAATTTGGTTTATCATAAATTAATTTTCCGTTGTTGAAAAGTAATGTATTTTGTTGAGCTTGTGTACAAAAATATCGGAACAGACTTGCGTCCATTCAGAGTATTGTCTAGACCATCAAATCTAGATCGTCTTTTCGGGCCCTAATCGGGAGCTGGCTAGCCCATCAAGCAAAAAAATGTTCTATGTATCGAATTCGAATATGTTTTGGCGTATTTTCAAAAAGCCAAGATGTTCGAAAGTACCAAGAGCGAAAAATAAACATTAAAAAAATTAATTTTTTCATCATAAACTCATCATCCCTTTCGGTCCGTAATCAGTTTCTGGCTAGCCAGGTTTAAAATTATTAAAAACGGAGAATGTACATCAAAAACAAAGAAATTTTTTGTTATCCAGACAATCTTTTAGACGATTTTTAAGGTCATCATCTAAAGTAGATTTTTACAATATAGTCTGACAAGTGCTAGATATACGCATCGCAAGCTCAAGTAATAAATTTATCAACTTTTTTTATATTTTTCAAATCAGCTGAACGAGCTCTTCTAGTCCCTATGAGAAACTATGACAGGGAGATAATACGAGAGAGTGTTCAACTTTTCCTGTCTTTTCTTCCAAATAATCACATAAAATGCAAGGAACAAAATGAAATGCCTATCATTTTTCACCTTTCATTTTTTATCATTTTTCTCTGTGGTCGGGAAAAACAAAAAGAGGAATCTAACAGGGGAAAAATCATACGCCCATCATTATTATTATTATTATTATTATTATTAATCAGTCGAAAACTCGCCCCAGCGTGAACCTTCAGAGCTGGGACGACAAGGTTCCCGAAGTTCATGAGATAGAATAGGACTTGATTATTTTTTGTTTTGTGTCCTGCACTTACCAATATGAACTAACGACTGTATGTGATAGATCGTGTAGCGCGAAGAAATAAACTGATCCATTCAAACGCCGTTGTCATACTGAGAAAAAATAAGGCGCGCAGATCTGTTCAAATTCTTAAGAATAAAGAGAAAAATCTGATTGAACAAACCTTCCAATTTACATTATTTTTTGGAAATTTTTAAGCTGCATAAATATCAAAAAGTTTTAAATTTTTTACAGGCGAACCTTCCTCAAGCCAGAAGGATCGTTTATGCCAAGTTCCAAACGCTTATGCATTGCGATTTGGGAGAACACGTGTTACAAAGGATTTTCACTTGAACCTTATAAAGTTCAGTTTTAGCCCATTGGCGCGGGGCTCAGGAAGCTCGAAAATGGAATAATAATATTACGCTTTTACTATTTCCAATACATTCTTAACATTAGAAATTCAGTTATATTTCATGTTATTTCACAGATGTATCATCAGGCATGCCGCCCAAAACAAGCAACTCTCTGGAAAATGTTGGAATGATTAGTGAAAATGCGAATCGTCCAGGTAACCCCATCACTAATAAAAATAATTAAAGAAATTATAGTTATTAAAAACCTTCAAATGCTTTTTTACCTAACTTTTTAACGTTAAGGTTAATATCCAAGTATAACATACATAAAAAAATATCTTCGCATTTTTTTTACTTGGCGGAGATTCATTCCCGCTAATTAGTGATAGGCTACAACCGTATCATATGAAATAAAATGGACTAACCAAATTACGCGTTTACTACATCTTATACATTTTTAACATAAAACGTTAATAAGTTTTCCTTTTCTTTTCACAAAAATATCATCAGTATTGCCGCCCAAAAAAAGATATCTGCAAAATGTTGGGACAAGTAGTGAACATGCAAGTCATCCAGGTAAACATTTTAGAAATAAAAATATTTAATAAAAGTATTAGTTGGGAAACAGTTTACATCTATTAATAAATTGTTAAGTTAGAAAACATTCCACACGCATAGAACCTTGTTCCCAATTGTTCAGTGACATCTTTACTGGTTTTTGTTAAGATGTCGGCGACATTTCGCAATTGCGGTAGCATTTTAGATGAAATCATGTCTCACGACCGTGAGATATGTGATGAAAGTCCGCGATGAAATCAATACGACGATACGGCGAAACTCTCGTGCACCCTGAGGACATCAAGCGATTGAAGGATGACCGTCTGCTGCATTTTCCCCGCAAGTGTCTTAGCATTTTGCTAATACGCAGGGATGCTTTTCAGGCTCTTTACTATTAAAAGCTTGGCACCTCCAAGAGCTGCGCTGATCAAGACGACTAGTATAACAAAATATTTTGATTCGTTTATTGAAGTCAAGGAGAACTATGTCTACTTTTAAATTTCTAAACTTGTTTCAAATGTTTCTATGGGCCGAAGCCGGCGACAAACAAAAATTATAGGTTGTTATAAAATCTGGCTTCTCAACTACAAAATTATTTAAAACTCGTAGTGTACAAACATAAGATTGGGTACGTTGAAGAAATTTAATCCTGTATTTCTTGTTTCAGAATCAGGTTCACATTCCAATTTTTTGCCTAATGGCGAACCTACTCCTGGTGTTTCTCGTTATGCACCTTCCTCCTCTTCTTCTGGCAGACATTTTCTAGATAGAACTCTTTTTCTTGCCTCAGCTCACTCTTCTACCAGGTCTTCACCATCGGCCGAGCCTCCTCTTCGCGCCAGGTCTAGATCTCCAAATCTCAAGCAAACATTTCCTAGAGTACTTGGATACAAATTTGAAGAACTTGGATTTATTCGACTTAGTCCCCTCAACAATCCAAATCGTATATTTGAACTTCGAAGATACGTTTTTCCTCCGGATAAACCAATTCGATTGAGAACCAAACATTCTGTCCTTAAGCCCATGCCAACCGCAGAACAAATTGTATTATCAACTTCCGATGGTGACATCTGTGCAATATTAGAGAAAGACATAAGCTACCATACGACTTTACGTGCTATATATGAATCTATTTCTTCGCGTTCTAAACGGGTTAAAATAAACATAGACAGCGGTGCAGTTGCAGAGTTAACCTCAGAAGAATTCGCGGAATGTCCAATAAACAACAGGATGTCAATCACAAGAAATTATCGAGTATATCGTGTATGATCCTCAATCCTTCACTTCATCAATAAACAAAAGAAACCATGCGCGTCTGTTTTAAAATGTAGTTGGGAAGTCTTTATATATAGTTTTTCTGGTTCTTGCAATTGAAGATTATTTTATTGTCGCTTTTTGAGATTTTTTTTATAAATGGTCGAATTGTAATAAATGATGAGGTTATTTATTTTTCTCTACAAAGCTGCTGATTCCTAGTTTGAGAGTAAATTGTTCTATAGCTGAAATCGTTGAAATAAATTGATTCATGATTCTAAAAATTCAACTGCAGTTCAACTTTTACTCAATTTCTCATCCTAATCTGTGTCAGTTTAAGATATTCCATTTTTGACCCGTTTAATTTTAAATATTTTAACTTTAAAAAGGACAATTTTTTAATATTTAGGAATATTTGACAGTTCACTTAAAATGAGCAATTTTAAATCAAATATTTGTTATAAACCATGGCTCAGAGTGGAGTAACAGTAAGAGAATTTTTATTCCAATTTCATCGTATGACTTTTTTTCTCCCCTATTTCATGACTCACTTGCAAGAACTACTTGTCCTCGCTTTGTGAAGCTGGTGAAGATGAACAGAGATTCCTCCGTTTTCTTCCTTTTACTCTTTCTTCTACTTTCTAGCATTCTGCTGCGTTATTGTTCAAAACTCTGTTCAATTTTGAACAATAATTCAGAGTTTGAGATAGCCACAAGTTGAGAATTGGGGAGAAAAGTGTGAATAATATATAAATAAATAACGTTGGTAAATTCTCGGGGGGTCGCTTTCAGGGATTATCTTCTATACGAAATATTAACTCAGAGGCATATATTTACTATAGCCAGTGAATATCTGAAAGCGAATATGATTTCAATTTTATAAATACAAGTTGAATTTCAACAAGAAACATACTCAGATTCTTTGATTATTAATATTTTCCTACGTTAGAACAATGTCAACAAACTTTCTTCACCAGTATAATATTACCTACATTATAGGTTTTTACTAGCTATCTTTGAATGGTTGTTAAAAACATTATTTGTAAATTCAGAGTAGCAAAAGCAACGCAGCTACGCATGGGCCGGACGCCCGCGGTATGATGGCCTGCTTGTCCTTTATTCAGTTGATCTTCGATAATCACATGAAACAGTGGGCCGCTCTCGCTGTACCCGAAACACAGTTGACCTTGTATGCTACTACCCAACAGTTAAGCCACTCTCAGCTTTCAATCGATTCTGCACTTTCTGTAAGGGAAGCCTAGCTTGCTCCCGTTTTGAACACTCCGAATGAAATTCGCTACAGAATAAACGGAATCGATGAATGGAATCTCAAAAATTCTTCGAAATCGACCTTCAACCTAGGCCCTTGACTTTTCTCGCATTTCCACTGTACTCGAAGATTCTGGGACCAAAACAGCTGAGCAGCCTGGCCTATTTGAGGATTTATCATCTCGGCCGAAGTGCCTCCACAGTTGCGTTCGTATCCCTAGAACTCCGCTACGCTCTCCTGGCCAAAAGGGGTATATTGATTTGTGTGTTAATAATTTTTTACCATCAATCTGCGTTTCTCCGTATATGAGTTTTGGTATTAATATTAATACTATTATTTTATTTTTACATTGTCATTCTAATGAGAAGGTATTGGTTTTATGTAAAATTTGACTTAGTCGGTTTTCATCAAATCTTCACTTTTTGGGACCCTCTGAGCTAGAAATAACTATTTTTACAAAGGTGTTTGTCTGTAGTCTGCCTGTCTGTAGGCACGATAACTTTCGAAAAAATGATGAGATTGTATTGAGCTTTGGCATAATTTTTGAAGCCCTAAAATGAAAGGACATGTTCGTTAGCCAGCTATTTTGGATAAAAATTCAAAAAGGTAGAGCATTTTCAAAATTTTTGAAACCAGTTTTTTTTAAATTTCAAAATTCTATATACGGTAATTCGTAGTAATCGAAAATCTGAAGAATTTATCTCTTCAACTTTTTTAGTTGAAAAAGAAAATAATCAGAGTTATAGCATTTCCAATATCCAAGAAAACAAACGAAAACGAACATTTTAAGCCAAACAACGCACGATTTCGACTTTAGTCGAAAGCCGACTTTCTCGGTCCAAAAGTAGACTTTTTACAATCGACTTTGATTCCTCGAAGCTGACTCAAAGTTGAGTTTATTCATTCGACTTATCATATTCCGACAACCAAAAGAATTTTTTTTACCGCCACGCAACAAATCCAAAATAAGTTTGAACTTCGCTTTGCTTGACTGTTGCTATGCTGCTGAGACGACTCACGGTCAAACCCTTCGCGTGTGTGCGCGCACATTGAACAGAAACAATCGTGCAATGCTTCTACATGCTGTGCCGGCTTTTCAAAAACTTGTGGTGACTGATGCGAAGTGTTTAGTAATTCAGCCACATATTTTCATGATTATGCTCGCTGAATCACCGGAGTGATTAGCAAATAAAATACAATCAGAGTTTGAAGAGCTAAATAATAGTAACTACATTTTGGACTTCCGTGATTTTGGATGACGAGGCACCACAACCTAAAATCTTGTACTTACACGACAGATTTGTCGTAGAAATCGGAAAAGAAATATGATATAATAAATCAATCGTGACCAAATATAATGATCGTTCATCTAGTGATGCTTGAAACGATTATTTATTGTCAGGTTTGTAGGTGAAACTTTCATCACGATCGTTAAACACGATATATGTTCGGTGTCTGGCGATGTAAAACTCGGTAATATTGTAAACTGTCAGGAATCTTATTATTCCGGAATTTTCCAACTAGGGCATTTCAAATTGTCGGCAATGGTATAATTTTGTACATTTTTCATGTCGAATGATTTTTTAAGAATTTTGATAGGTTTCAAGAGGATAAACAAATATTTTTAAAATTGCTAGGAAAATTTTTGATGAGGCTTATTTTGAAAAATTTATTTTCAGAGAATATTTAGAAAGATTTTTCAAGATTTCAGAAGACTTCCAAAATGGTTCAAATAGAATTCCCAAGATTTCAGGGAAATTTTTATCATTATTAATTTGAAAAAATTACAAACAAAATATACATGTTTTAAGGTTTTAAAGGATTTTGAAAGGTTTCGAGGTTATAAACCAATTTTCTTGAGATTCCTTGGAAAAATTTCGCAAATGTGGACATAATTAAATTTTTTTCATTCTACTTTAGATTTTTGAGACATTTTGAATTCTATAGAAAATAAAGTTTATGAAACTTCACAATAGAATTGGAATTCACGAACTCAAAATTACTTCTTAAATGTAGTCAATTATAGAATTCCTTTCAAATTATAAACATTTAATTGGAATAAGATTATGAGAAATAGTTTGCTTCTATAAGTTTGAATTTTGCGGTAAGCAGCGGCCGTAAAAGGCAAGATTCACCAATCACCGCGTCACATCACAACGGTTTAGCTAGCACGATCTCGACATGCCGCGGAATTCAAATTCACAAAAGCAACTTCAACAATTTTCTTTTATTCGCATGCAAAATGAATGATTGTAATGATAAAGAAATTGAACGTAAATCGGTTTCAAACATAGCCTCTATGATAGTCCAACCTGTTTCCAAATTTCGTGCATATCTCTCAAAAACGAATGCATTATCTATTGAACCAAATGTTATTGAGATTTCCCGCAAGTCCGATAAGGTTTAACATGTATTTCCCTCAAGAAATAAAGACAGTTCTGTAAATTTTATTTAGATTCGTCAATATCAGGTGAATCGAATTGAAACACAACGTTCCTCTTCATAATTTTTATATAACTTTATAGAAATATGTTTTTGATTGCTTATAACAATTTTCTACAAATGTGAATTTTCAGTCAATAGAAACGACTGTTGGTTGCCGCGATTCTCGATAACACGTTTATCTCGCGCTTCGCGTACGATGATGTATTTACCTCGCGCTACGCGCTCGGTCTTTTTATTTCCCCTACGTTTGCGCCCTGACCTTTTAAAATTAAATATGAAATCATCGACAACTGTGATATGGTGATTGCGAATTCTCTTTTGCTAAAGCTTCTTTGGCTTTAACGAACACATTCTCATCACCTATCTCGTGCTTCGCACTCGATTTTGTCCAAAATCTAAACTTTTCTACATTATTAGATTATATTATACATTCAATTTTTTTTATTGAACAAAAATTAAAAAAAAACATTACAATTCATAATATGCATTGGTATTGAAACATGCATATTTTCATTGTCTTGTTTTTACAATTATAAAAAAGTGGGCATCCTATACAAAAAAATGTTGTTATTATACATTTTATTGCAACGTGTGTCATTTCTCCATAAATTTAATTTGTTTATTTTAAACGTTATTTTTTATGCTTTAAACTAAAAATACGCATACTAATGTAAAGTGGTTTTAAGCAAATTTGCAGATATTATTTAAGCGAAAATTTTGTCAAATAAAAAGTTATTGTTGGTTGTGCCGTTTTTCCAAAAAGTACATTTTTAACTTTTGATGCATTTTTATAACAAGAGTTTATAACAAATTTTTAGTTCTTTCTTGGTTGAACAACTTTTGTCTTTTCAATTGTGCAACTATTTGTTTGAAAATATAACAATTTTGTTAGAAAGTCATTGTTTTTTATCGAAAATTAAAATATTTTGTTGAAAATTCAATTATTTCGTAGAAAGTTTTTCATTAAAAACTCATGTTTTGATGTTGAAAAGTCAAAGTAAAATCCTTTTTTATAAAAAATTCAGACTAAAATCTTTTTTGAATTAAAATCAAATTTTTTTTTGTTAAGTCTTTTTAATTTGAAAAATCATCTGTTTTAGTAGAAATTATATCTTCATCGTATACACATGCAAATACATGGTTGAAATTACAAAAATTGTATTAAAAAGTCATCCTATTTAGTCGAAAATTGAACTGTTTTGTTAAAAATTCACTTCTTTTGTAGGAAATTTACGTCTCATTCAACATTCATATTTTGATGTTGAAAAGTCAAACAAAAATCTTTTTTGGATGAAAATTCAATTTTTTTTTGGAAAATTGATCTTTTTGATTTGAACATTCATTCTATTCAACTAAAAATTTATCTACTCCTGTTGAAGATTCATTCATTCCAGTAAAAGACTCATCATTTTATTAAAAAGTTTATCACTTTGGCTGAAAATTTGTTTATCTTTTTTTGTAGGAAATTTTTTGGTTGAAAATTAATTTTGTTTAACTGAAAATTAAACTATTTGGTTGAAAGTTTGTCTTTTTTTGATGAAAATTCATCTCTTTTCTTGAAAAAAAAACGTATTTTTTGGTAGGAAATTATTCTTTATGTTTCAAAATTAACCTTCTGGTTTGAAACTTTATTTTTTTGGTTGAAAATGTAAGTATTCCAATTAAATATTGATAATTTTAGTTTAAATTCCACATTTCAGATTGAAGATAAAAACTACTTGGTTGAAAGTTATTCTTGTGTTAAAAGTGCATCCTTTTGGATCAGAATTCATCTATTTCAGTTAAAGATTCAAAATTTTAGTTTAAAATTTGTTGTTTTTTTCTGGAAAAATAATTTATCAACTGAAAATTTGACTATTCCATTTTTGGTTGAAAACTGATATTTTTTAGTTCAAAATTCAACTATTTGTTTGAGAATTCATGTATTTTGTTGAAAAATCGTCTTTTTTGTAGAAAGGCCGTTTATATATTATAGTAAGTACTGAAGAGGTTCTGCGAAAAATTCAAGAACCAATTCTGTTCATTTTAAGAGGATAAAAAAAATTATTTAAATTTTTAAATAATTTTTTTTATAGGAAGTACTTCTGGTACACCAACCATTTTCCCCTTATCATGCTCACATTCAAGGTTGCAATATATATTTTTGCGGAGATGATTAGAGCATTAGTTCATAGTTAAAAAAAATAAAAACTACTTGTTGGCCCCTCAGATGTATGTAATTCCATGAAAATGAAGGGCCAACTTTATTTTTAGCTTATGACGCAATAAGCTATACACAATAGTGTAATACAAACCAAATGCAACATAATTATTTCATTAAAAACAAAAAACTCGTGAAATACCCAGTCACAGTGTCAATTGCTTCTAGGTAGATAGAAAAATACTTCTCTTCGCTTACTGCTGACATTCGCCAAACTAATTTCATGTTTTCCCAGAATAGTATCCCTTACTTTATGTACGCTATATACAACTATATAATCATATATTATTAACTTAACAAAACATATATGGCACCTGATTTCCAAGTGTTCTGATTCATTCACAATAAGTGTACGCATATGTGCATATATGCATTTGTGAATTACTTTTATTTTCAATTGCGGACTGATCTCAGTTCCTCGTCATTCGATATTTTGTCCGAGGTACCATATTCTCAGTTGTTTCTATTTGTACTAAGCGCTTAGCAAGAACAAAGTGAAACCGTTTCGTGATAACGTCACGACGATAAACATATGAGACACGAATAGAAACAACTGAGAATATGGTACCTTGGACAACATATCGAATGACGAGGAACTGAGATCATTCCGCAATTAAAAATAAAAATAAATCACAAATGCACATATGTACATATGCGTACACTTATTGAGAATGAATCAGAACACTTGAAAATCAGTTGCCGCACTTTTAGGCGGGGCAAGTGTTTTGTGCGTATGAAGTGTATATATGTAAATTGTTGGGTATCGTGCAGGTATATAGTGTATATATGTTTTGTTAAGTTATTAATATAGGATGTATATAGTTATATATAGTGTACATAAAGTATCCTGGGCAAACATGAAATTAGTTTGGCGAATGTTAGCATCTGAGGGACCAACAAGTAGTTTTTATTTTTTTTAACTATGAACTAATGCTCTGATCATCTCCGCAAAAATATATATTGCAACCTTGAATGTGAGCATGATATAGGGGGAAAATGGTTAGTATATCAAAAGTACTTCCTATAAAAAAAAATTATTTAAAAATTTAAATAATTTTTTTTATCCTCTTAAAATAAACAGAATTGGTTCTTGAATTTTTCGCAGAACCTCTTCAGTACCCACTATAAAATATATCTTAATCACCAAGATCGGTGTAGCCTTTTTCGAGAAAATTTGATTTTTCAAAATTTGCTTATAACTTTTGTAATTTTTTTTTTTTATTTGATACTTGGGGTAAATTCGTGGATGGAAGCCGGTTTATTCGAATACGGAAAATACGGATGGAAAGGGTTGAATGGGGATGGAGGAGTGGGAAGGGAAGGGATTCTAGAGTTATTATGGAAAAGGAGGCGAATGATAGGAAATGTGGTGGAGGGGTGGAGAAGGTTGAAGGAAAGGAAGAGAAGAGAAAACAGAAAATGTTAGGAAAGGAGAGAAGGGCGTGAATGTATGGGAAGAGAAGGGCATGAAGGTATGGGAAGAGACGGGAAGAGGTTAAAGGGATGATTCCTTATTATGGGGAAGAAGGCAGATTATATAAAATAAGGGCAGACCTGGAGGAGGATAGTTGGACAGAAAGGGAAATGAGTGTGTGTTGGGAAAGGATGGAAAATATGTTTTGGAGGGGGATGGGAAACGGTTGAAGAGGTATGGTGAGAAAGGAGGAAAAAGCACGGTATTCTAGAAAGTTATGGGAGAGTGAAGACGGATGGTGGAAAAGTTGTAACATTTTATACTTTAAGAGCTGAAGGTAATTGTGGTGCCGAAAATCAGGTCTCTGGAAAAAATTATATATGATTATATGAGTTTATATTATATTATCACCCAAGTATTTTAAAAAACATTAATTTTTATGAAAAAGTTTCAGTGTTACGGAAAATAATTATGAAAGCAAGTCTTTTTTTGTACAAAAATGTAACCTTTGAAAAAAAATAGTTTTAAGAAATGGATGGTATTAAAGTAGGGGAAATGAGGTTGGAGTGGACTGGAAAGGAGAGAGCGTGGAGAATAATGGTGCGAAAGAAAGGGAAAGGAAGAAAAAGGAGGGCGTAGTAACAAAGGTGGGAAGGGATGGCAAGGAAATGTGATGAAGGGGGATGCAGAAAATGGAGGGGAAATAAGGGAAGGCTAGTGGAGGCCAGAAATGATGTGGTATGGTGGGCAAGGATGGAGAAGGAGTGGGAATATAAGAAAGGAAGGGAGGGGTGGAGAGAGATGGTGGAAAAGGAAGGTAAAGAAAGAGAAAACAGGCCGTGCTGGAAAAGGAGGGGATGGGATGGAGGGGGATTGAGAGTAATGGTAAAAAATGGGTGAAGGGGAGTGGGGGAGAGTGAGAGAGTCGGATGCGGATGCGATATAGAGGTATCGTTCAAAAGAAGAAAAAAAGGAAGGTATTATGAGATAGGTGGTGGGGGGAGGGAGGGGTGATGAAGGTCGGACCAAATATAAGTGAGCCCATAGTGTGTTTGCTTTAGGATTAACATTTTTGATTTTATATAGATGTTAACATATACATACACATACATACATAACATACAGATAAATACCATACAAAATTTAACTGCTTCTTTAACGATTTAAAATTTAACACATTTGTTGAAAGATTGTTTTTTCTTTATAAATTGATTTTTTTAACCTAAAATTTAACTATTTTATTATTGGTTATGAATTGTTCGCCTTTAGTTGAAAATTAAATTATCTTTTTGGTAGAAATTTAAACTAGTTTGTTAAGCATTAATTTTCTTGGTTGGAAATTTAACTAATTTGTTAAAAATTTGTTGTTTATTTTTTTGTTAGAAATCAATTTTTTTCTACTGCAATTATTATTATTTTTATTTTTTGGTCAAAATGCATCATTTTCGGTATAAAAATAATTTATTTGGTTGAAATTACCTTTTTTGTAAACAAAAGATTTAACTTTTCGCCTGCTAAAGTGAATTTTCAATTAAATGATCAAATTTTATAACAACAACAGTTAAACTTAAACCATAAGTAGTTGTATTTTTCAGCGAATAATTAAATCTGTAAGAAAATAAGTCGAGTTTTTTAAAAGGCAGATAGATTTTGAACCAAGAAATTTTCTACCATAAATGATTAATTTTCAATCCAAACAGTGAAATTCTTAACCAAGCCGTTCAATTTTGGAACAAAAAAGATTTCGTTTTCACAGAATACTTTAATATGAAGCAAAATATTTATTCTCTTAACTAATTATTTAATTTTTTTTCAACAGTATTTACATTTTTAACAACATAGTTAAATTTTCAACTAAAATTATGAATCTTAAACAACTGAAAATTGAATGGTGAAAAAGAGGTTCAATTTGCAACCAAGCAGCTGAACTTTTCATCCAAAAAGATTAATAAAATTCTGAATCAAAAAGAGTTGAATCAATAAAGAAAAAGATGAAATTTCTATCGAAATGGATGAATTTTCAAAGTAAAGACGGCATTTCAACAAAAGAGTTGAATTTGCAACCAGGAAAGATTTTTCAGTCAAGACAAAAAAATTTTTTAACTAATTGTTGAATCTTCAAACCAAAAAGGGGAATTCTCTAAAAAGCAGTTGTATTTTCAACCCAAAAAGATGAATTTTATACCAGAAATTGAATTTGAATTAAATTTTTCCATTTCTACAAAGGTGATAGAATTTTTAGCAAAAAGAATTAATATTTTAACGAAAAATTGGAGTTCTCAGGCCAAAAAGACGAATTTTCTACGAAAGAATTGGATTTTCATCCCAAAAATATGAAGTTTTGATAAAAAAATTAATTTGCGAACCAATAGTAGAATTGTGAACTAAAAACGATTAATTCATAACAAAAATTGAATAGGTAAATTCGCAGATGCAAACATTCAATCGTTTTACGATGTTTTTTGTAAACATATTTCTCTTATTTTAACTCTTTTTGTGCAAAGATTTCGCATAAATTAAATTTCTTGAGAATTTGTTTTTTAAAAAACAGTTTTTTGATGAACTTTCTGTTTAGGCCCTTTTTTTGCAATTTTGTTGCTCAATTTGGATTTTTATAGATTTGAGTTGGTTTAAAAAAATGTACTTTAAAATTGTAAAAAGTTAATTTTTTTGAAGATTCATGATTTGACTTTAAAATCCAACTACTTAGTTGTGACTTAACTTTTTTGTTGAAAATTTAAAAGTTTTAAAGTTAAAAATTTACCTTTCTACTTTAAGAAACCAGATATTTAGTTAAAAATTTAACTTTTCTGTTTTACATTCAAATATTTAGTTACAAATTTGTCCTTTTAAATTGAGAGTTCATATTTCGTGTTGAATATTCATCCTTTCTTGTTGAAAATTCAACTGTCTTCTAATTTTGTTTTCATCTGTTTCAATCGAAAACTCAACTATTTAGTTGAAAATTCATTTTGTTCAAAGTTCAACAATTTCATTGAAAACCCCCCTCCTTTGCTCAATAGTTGAACTGATTAGTTACTATCGTAAATGTTTAGTTTCAAATTAATTTTTCTAAATCAAAAATTGATCTTTTTTGGTTGTTCATGGATGGCCAAAAAAACTGAATAACGCAAATACAATTTTTTCTCAATCTTTTTCTCAATTTTTTCTTATTTCCTTAATTTTTATTTCATAACTTATTTCACAGTTTAGCACCATCAGCGAGGACAAATATTGCGTTCGTAACGGTAACCAGGAATATTTACACGAAAGCCAAAGTAAAACTAATATTTATTTTTTTGTCTATAAGTGAGTGAATATAATTTCTATGTGGCTTACATATGATACAGTGTATCGTTGTTACACATTAGACGATAAGATATTCCAAAACCAGTAATTACGTAGAAAGAATTTGAGAAAATAAGAGAATATTTAAATAAAATATCTGGAAAATGTTTTCTGTACATTTTCTACATACTTCGATTGAATATTGATAAAAACATGAAATTTTCTTATATTTAACGTGAATTGAAACATTCGAAATCATCATATTATTTATTTATGTTATTATAAATTTGGTAGAAAATGCATCTTTTTGGTTTTAAAGGTCAACAATTTTCTAAAATTTTGATTTTTTTAGCTTGGAAACTCAGCTCTTGACTGGTTTTTATTTGATTCAATTCAATTCAACTCAATCTAAAAGATATATAAATTTTACAATGTAATAAATTGAAAAGTAACGGAATTTGTCAGTAGGGGAGAGTAGGGTATGGTGTCGTTGCGGGGCACAATGACTATTACAAATAACGCCCGTATTTTTTGATATTCATATCAGGTTTTCACAGAAAATAGTCTTCTCTGTTTAGAAAAATAGTTTGCTGCAATTTCTCTTTTAAAATTCGCGTGAGAAGAGTAATTATGAAAAACCAGTTTTGGCGGAAATCGATGAAAAAGTCTTTGGCTGAAATTAAGCACTTACAGCATATTTTTAAATACTCAAAACATAAAGAAGTTAGATTTTAATAGGTAAAGTATTTCATTAAACTTCTGGTATCATGATTTGTTTCTATAATCGTTTTAAATGTAATAAAATTAATTAAATCTTGGGCCGTCACATATGGGGCATGACGCCGCGCCGCAGCGTGCCCATGTATTTTAGCAGGGAGTAAGATGTTTTAACTGCTTTCTCCACATGCTATACTTTGATTAATAATAAAACATTAAATTAGAGTTGAAAATGCCTGGAGTATTTTTTTTCGTTACATTACACTTTCCAGAATTATTAGATTATATAATTTTTATTTTACAATGTTCATATTGTTTAAATAAACGGCAGTGATATGACGGTCTCCGTACCCCAATATATGGGGTACGCTGGCTGAAATGCAACATCCATAAATTAATTAAATATCAAATAATAAAGAAATTAAAAACCGGTTCGGAGTAATAACATATGTTCCCTTGTAATGTCAGCTTCACCTTAAAAAATACACACATCAAAATCACATTTTAATCATAATTTATAGGGCATTTAAGTCAAAGCGAGGCATCATACCCCACTCTCCCCTATAACGTAAAGATGAACTTTCAATCAAAAGAGACGAATTTTCACCAATTTCAATAATTGAAAGAAAAAAAATAATTATTAACCAAACAATTGCACTTATAACCAAATAGTTGTATTTTCAATCATGAGACGAAATTTCAACAAAATAAATGAATATTTAACCGAATAGTTAAATGTACATAACAAAAAAGAAATTTTTTGTTATAGAAGACAGTTAAATTGTCAACAAAAACTTTAATTTTCAACTAAGGAAGATGAATTTTCAGCCAAAAAGACGACTTTTCTACCATAAAAGAGGAACTTGTTGCTCTTAACAATTACAAATTACCGCATTAATTACAGAAAAAGATATATTTCAAACATTTCAGAATAAAAATTTAAACAAATAAGAATTTGTTACATAATACGGGGAGTAATAACTGAGTGACGTAGATATTTAATAATAAGCGACAAAGTTAACTAAATTAAAAAAAAAACTAGTCTTCTAACTCTCTTTAAGAAAAAGTATCAAGTAAATAATAATTAATTGTTTAAACAATTAGCAAATTATTGAAACAAAGATCAGTTTTCCTATAAATGACTAATTGTCCGATTAAATGTAAAAAAAGTTCCTTCCCATAAGTTAGTAGGGGAAAAAAATTATTTAAAGCATTGAAAATTATTTTTTAAATCCTTAAGAACATTTCCCTTGTCGAATAAAAATAATGTATAGCAAATAAAGGAAAAACCGAGCTTACATGTGTCACTTTTGAGCAAAATTGTCAATTCCAGTTTTTGAGGCACTTTTAGGTCTCGACAAGAGGAATGGGAGGCGTCGCAATTCAAAGTGAATTAGCGGAAATTATTCTTCGGAGACTCCTCAATAAATTATAATAATCTCCCGTAAGCTAAGTTTAAGCCCAGAAACGTGAATGTGATTTTTCTGAAAACAAAAATTTTCCCATGTTAATCTTATAGGATTTGGACCGATTTGGTACAAACTTGGAGGGAATTTTTTTCTGGAATCCTCACAAAATGAGAGGGTGGCATGCCCCCTATTCGAAAATCAATTTTGTGGACTACCCTAGCGTACAGGTTTGCCTTTTCGTAAAACCCGGAAATGAAACTTCATATATGTAGATTCAGTGTGAAAAATTTAAACCTTGCATAGAGTGAAACGTTTACACGCTCGAGTGAGTCTTCAAGGATCTAAACTCTGCGTTTCCACAATTCTGCGGAACTGATTTTGAAAGAAGCCTTGGAAATAATTGCAAGCATCAATTTTACAATGGAGGAATAAATTAGATAAGATGAAAGTGGGTAGATTTAGTTTCCAATTCGATAGGTTTCATTTATAAATATTCAATAGTCTTCTTATAACAATCCAATTCTAGATGTGCTTTCTTAAGCCTTCTATTTAACCTGAGACAATAGAGAATCACAACAAAAGTAAGCCAGAGCCAGATGATACTAGATCAATGAAAAGATTCGATGCCTATAGATTATAGAAGGACGTTTCTGTTATGCAATTGAAATCCATGTACGTAACAGGAAACGGCATTCTGTTGAATCCGTTGAATCGATTGATTTGCGATTGAGTAAACGATAACAATAGCTTCAATCAGGACTTCGAGATCCAAGATCCAACGGAACAGCTCTTTTATGCGGATAATTTCTACATGATAGAAGCTTCTAGCGACAAAATTTATTCAACTGAGAAGTCTGAAATATTCTACAATTTTGTTATTCGTTAATTGACTTTCGATTTAAAAAAAGAACTGATATCTTGGATATAACGTAATGACTTATATAGATCAAATTCTTCATGAACCTTGATTAGATTGCAAACATTGTTATTATGAATTACTACTTTATTAATAACATCGTAATAGTACCCAACAGCCATTATAATTACCGCATGTGCATTATGTGGGACGGTTTTAGAAGCAATTATTTCCACATATTGCTACGCAGTACCTTATTCAACTTGTTCACTCTAAAGTCTCTAAACAAACTCAGTTTTAAAATTACAATACAAAATTAATATTAATACAATTTTATATTTCATAGTATCTATTACCTAAAATAAAAGAAAAGAAAAGCATTTTTGTTTAAAAATACAAATTTCCAACGATATACACTAATATAACCTAAAGTTGTTCAAAATAAATATTCTTCAAAATCTTATAATTTTTTATTAACAATAGCAACTTTAGACGCAAAACACTAAGATAACAAAAAATTGTTTAAGATTGTAAGCCCTTTTTCAAATATAAATGTGAAAAATATTAACATAACCAAAAATTGTTCAAAAATTGTAATTTGTCTTCAAAATCTATACCGATTTCCGGTGAAAACGCGAGCATAACCAAAAATTATTCAAAAATTTTGTATCTTTGAAATCCACTGATTTTTTTTTTAGTACCAATTTCCAGTATAGAAAGTCAAAAAAAAAACAAAAGTTGTATAAAAAGCAACAATTTAACTATTCTGGACGACGAAAAACATTAAAATAACATAACAACAAAAATCCAAATTGCAAATCCGACTTCAGGTGTAAAATACCAATATAACCTGAAGTTGTTTAAAAATGGTAAATATTCTTTAAAATACAATTTAAAAAAATTTTAAATACCAATTTCTGATGAAACACAAACATAAGACAAAATTGTTAAAAAATTAGGAGTCTTCTTCAAAATCTACTGAATTTTTAATACAAATTTCAATTTCCGATCAAAAAACACTAACACAATCCCACAAATGTTCAAGCTTATAAATTTTATTATTTTAAACAAAATAAATCATTGGGTTTAAATCTAATTATTTGTTGTTAAAGAATACCAATTTCAAGGAGAAACATAACCTAAAGTTACTGTAAAACTGTAAATATTTTTTTTAATTAAAAATACTAATTTCCGACAAGAAGCACTTACATAATCCAAAATTGTGAAATGACTTTAAATATTGTTCAAATTATAATGAACTTTGTTTGAAAATATCAATTTTCGATGCAAAACAATTAAAAATTTCAATTTCCGGTGAAAAAGTTTAACAAAATCGAAAAAATAATTATTGAAAAGTTTTAATCTTTGAAATATAATCATTTTCATTAAAAATACCCATTTCCAATGTAAACTGCTAAAATAACCTAAAATTGTTGAATCTCTAGAATGGGAATCTCGATGATAATTATTGTTTTAAAATGCTCATTTCCGCCAAAAAAAACTAAAACAATCTAAAATGTTTAGAAATTTTTAGTCTTCTTAGAAACTTTCTGATTTTATATTAAAATTCTGTTTTAAAAATACTAATTTCCAGCGAAATTCAATTCAATTTCAATTTATAAAAGCTCATTGCATTCTTTAAAAGGTTCTTTACAATTCATTTTATCACATTTTTATTAAATAGTATTTAGAAAATTTTTTAATTAAAAAAATGACTGACTAAAAACAATGGTACGTATTATAATGAAGGGCCAAACAGGTTTTCAACAACAATTACTGCGAGATTTTCGAGGCATATCGTTAAACGAATTTTGTTTAGAAAGGGTATGCAAGCTATGCAAGAAATTAATCACATGATGAATTACAACTCTGCATTTCCTTAAAAATACAAAACAAAAACATCATTCGCGAAGCTATTTTTAATTCAGAATGTTAATGTGATAGTGTATTCAGGAAAGAGAAGATTAATTTGAATTTCATTAATCAGCTTTAAGAGTTATTGGTAACGGATTAAACTATCAGAAAAGTGATTGAAAATTAACAACAATATAGACTGGAGAACAAAAGGAGCGTTTAGAAAACAGGGAACAATTGAGATGTCTGAGATCGACAATATTATAATGATCATATCCGGTTTAAGTAACTAAAAGTGGAATTTAAATAATTCATGGTGAAGAAATTCCCGATCATTTCCAAGTTCGCAAAAATGTGTCACGGTTTATACATAAATCCTTTCAAATTGAATTATTTGAACTTCAAGCTATTTCAAATAAATAATTGATCAATTGTTACTTACATATCAAAGTTCAACACTTTCACTTACAAATTTTAAATTTGACACATGGAACTATTAAAATTGTAAAGTTCAAAGTTTAAATTAAGCACTCTGAACTTTTACGATTCAAGGCTTTCTATTTCAAAAAATTGATTTTAAAACTGTTTAGTTTTGAATATTTTATTTTAAATTGCTGACTTCAAATGAACAGCCATATATTTCTAAATATTACGAAGTTGTTCCTTTTTTAATTAAAAAATTTCAAATTGCAGATGTGCTTGATGTTCTGAACGTTCAAATGAACGTAATTTTTTACTGATGTCTGTAAAACAGAAAAAGTGCTAAAAAGTTTTTTCATATATATAAGAAATAATTTATTATTGAAACAGAATGAATTTATTATTTTTCAACTATATGTAAATTGAAAAGAGTAAAATAAATTATTCTATATTTAACAGTTGATCAACTTAAAACTTATTTTAAACTGCACTATATCATGCGATACAAAATTTGTAATATTTCAAATGATTGGATAGATTTCTCCTCCAAAAATTTGTAAAATTCTCGGTCGAAAAACAAATTCTCTGTCATATCCCGGTTTCAAAAAATGTCCAGTCCAGTTATCATCCTGAATTATCAATAATAATGATAAATAATGTAGAAAAAATCACAAGCAGTTTTCTTCTTGAATGGAATCTTATTTTCTGTCAGTGAAAAAAGTGGTCTACTTTAGACAGGTTGTTTAAAATCAAAAATGTGGATACAATTATCAAGAAGGAAGATTAGCGCACAAAAAATGAGTTTTATTTGAGAGTGGCCATAGAATGCACAATGCCAAGTGAACGACAAAAGTTTATCGCTCTGTACAGAAATAGATTACAAATCATTGGCTTGTTTAAACCGAAATTTAAACTTGAAAAGAATTTGTGTCAACATTAATTTGATTGATTATAGCGTTTCTATACATGTAAAGTGTTAAAAATTAGTTTCAAACTTATTTGGACCTTTTCAAAATCTTTGAAGTTTTGAAAATCAGATTAAAGAATTTAAGAAAATCTATAAACATAATTTAAACTCTTTTCCAGAGCTGTCTAAAGCTTTTAAAAATCCCATCTCTTTTCCAGTAGCAATGACCATGGAAAATTGTTATGAAGGTTATTTTTACTCAGGTGGAGATAACTTTTCAATGTCTACGATAAAGTGACAGCAATGTGATAAAAATAGAATCTCGATCAATGGAGAAAAGCACTTTCTATTTCGTTTATTTTTTTTCAATTTCCAATTGGATTTGGCAAAAAATTATCTCGCGTCCTCGATAAATTGGTCAATAGATTTTGACCCGTTTCCCATCCACAAAGGGAGAACAATATTCGAAGAGCTTTAATGAAGCGGGAAACTAGAACGAGACCAAACAAATAGTTGCAATCCGGTGCACTCGCTAAAATTTGAACTAGACCCTAGATTCCTCGAATGCGAATCGAAATGAAAATACCGACATAAATATAAACTGGCAGATTTGCATATCAAAATTTTAAAAAATGAGGCATCAAGGAGAGGAAACTTACAAAAATAAAGAGCCAAAAGTGCGCAAACGATGCAAGGTCGTTATAACAATTAAGATTCCTTCCGCGATACGATTGACGTAATCCGGTTGTATATTTACCTAAATATAAATTTAAAATGAAACTTCTATTTCATGCCAAAAAATACGCTTGTCTCTTGGAGATATTCGCTTGAATATTATTATGAATAAGTTTCTATAAATAGATTCAGGAACGAGGAAAGCAAGCATTTTTTTCTCGATTTTTTTAAAGCATTATAAAAATTGCTGAATTTTGAGGCGAATGTACATCCGTAATAATGCTCTGAATAGTTATTTCTAGAATATTAAAAACTTGCAAAAATAGAGAGCGTATCACAAGTTTTTATTACCTAATTATCGAATTAAACTATATGCTTCAATTTAAAGTACTATAGAATATAAAATTAATATTCATAAATTAAAATAAATTTTGTAATAGCCTCATCAGCTTTTATACAACTTTAATTTAATTTTAATTTTAACCGACTTTCAGTATTTTGTCACTTTCATTTAAATATAAAATTTTTATCATAACCAGATGTTCTTAAAAGACATTCTGGAATTCTAAATCACGCTGATATCTTCCACTTTCAATAATAATCCATTTTGAAGATTCTTAGAATTAAAAATTCGCCAACTTGTTTACTCTTTAATGTTTATAGTTTGAAATCATAACATTTTAAAGATCTTTTTCAAAAAAGGTCTATCTGGAAGATTGTAGTTTTTAATGTTGTTTTAATAGTTCCATTTTAAAGAGGTACAATATTACTAGAAAAACTCTTGAATTTCAAAAATGTATAGATAAAAATTCTTAAATTTTAATGATTTTGAAAATTAAAAGTAAATTTTCGAGTTATAAATCTTCCAAATTAAAGAAATTTCGCACATAAATAATTAAAGTTACAGAAATTTTTTATGGTTAATTGATAAAAATGAAAAAATTTCAATGTTAAAAATTTCCAATTTAAAGTTCTGCAGTTTTGAAGAGTTAAAATAAAAAATTGTTTTATTCCGAAAATATAGAATTACAAATTATACAATTTTCAAGATTTATATTTTAAAGGAAATTTTTGTGGAATAGTTCAATTTAGAAGACTTACAATGGCAAATTCTTCAATTTTCAGGTTTTTCAATTTGAATTTCTTTAATTTTGAAAATTTGCTATTGAAAAATGTTGGACATTTGGACAATTTTGGACATCAAAAGTCAAGTTTTTAATACAAGCGCTTGAAATTAAAACAAAAATATCGAACGATTTTGAATTGGAAACGATTACAATCGAACAATTTTAGATAAGTTACAATTTTGAAAAAAGGACAATATATCGAATAGAATAAAAAGGAATTAAACTTGTATCACTTCTAACTAAAAGCGCTTAAAGTGAACAATTTCAGATTAGAATTTTAAAAACGGGATCATTTAAAACTCAAAAGAATTCAAAATATATAATTTCAAAATAAAAGCGTTCAAAATTGAAGAATTTAAAATTGAAAACTTTTGAATTTAAATAATTTTTAATTCTGAACAATCAAAATTTTGACAATTTGAAATTGAAAAAACTAAATTGAATGTTTCAAAGTCAAAGCTTCAAAAATTCTAGAATTGTAAATTGTCATTACATTAATAAATTATAATTTGACATTAAAATTGATTAGACAAATTTTTCTAAAATCAAAAAATAAATTCACCGTCATTATCACCGTTTAAAATGAAGAAAATTTTTTAATTCGTGCAACAAATTCTTCAATTAATGAGGTATTAATTTTAGAAAGTTCTATTTTTACCTATTTTGATTTCAAACACAATTTCAGCATTTTTAATTTCAAATCGTTTAATTTTTAAGACTTTATGTAGAATTATTATTCATTCTTGAAATCTTCCAATCAAGTATCTTTCAATTTTGAATTACTCATTTTTGTAAATGTTCAACTAAAAATTGGACAATTTCAAGATATTACATTCAAAATTAAAGAAAAAAAGAATAAAAATCAAGACTGCTATGATTCCAATTTTTGGAATTGCACAATTTTGAGCCCTCATTGTAAAATCTTCTCATTTTTAAGGCTTGAATTCGATGAACAATTTGCTAAATTTTTCCATGCTTTGAATTCAAGGTTGTTTAATTGCAAATCCTTTAAACTTAAAATTGTGCCACTATTAAGTCTGTCAACTTGATATTCTACGATATCGAATAATTTCAAAAACGAGACAATCTTCTACGTTTCAAATTGGAACCAAACAATTTCGAATATTTAAATCTAAAATTATTAGGTTTAAAACTGACTATCAAAGCTTTCAATATCAAATTTTGCCATTCGGAAAGATATAAACAGTGACATTTTTAATATTTTAATTTTAAACTATTACCTCGGGAAGACTTAAATTAAAAATTGTTGAACCATTAAGGCTATCAATTAAAGATTATTGTACAATATTAGAAGTCAAATTCTAAATATAAATTAAAGAACATTTTTCTGATTTATATTATTATTATTATACCATCAAGCCAAATCCCTGTCGAGGTAAGCGTGAAGAGATATAAATCGTTGAAAAAGAAATCAGCTCAAAAACTACTGAATGCTTATTTTTACGAATAAATAATAAAATGTTGATTTTTAACCTGAATGTATCTTAAGAAAAACATCGGAGCTTTTCTTTCAGTAAACAAAAAGAAAAAAGAACCCTTAATTCAAAAAAGTCAAATCCTTTCTTTTGAAACAAAGAAAAATTTATTTACGAGTCCTTAAAAATCAAAGTGTTTTACGACTGCGCATTCAAAACTATAATTATAAATTGAAAATATAGACATTCTAAAGGTGATAAACATGATTAATAAGTATCATATCATGTAGTATCAAGTGGCTTTTAAAGTGACAGAATATATTTTTTTACTAAGAAAATGTGATTTCTGTCCAAAAAAATAAAATCGCTGAACAATAATCGCTCTTCGCACTTTTATGGTCTACGAGAGATTATTGTTGCTTCTGTTTTGAAGACTGAGCATGAGACCGTAAATATATAGAAAACAAAATCATTAATGATGGTGCATATTAGAAAAATCGATGGATTTCTAATCAAGTTTTTTTGTTACTGTTGGAATGTAAAATACTTCTGTTTGTCTAGATTGAAATGCGGATGTTCGGACGCCTTTTTTGGATTTTTCCAACTGCATTCATGTGATACCTTTGATGCGGTTCCCATATGCTCGAATAGTATTCCAATTTGGATATGACTATAGAGAGATAAAAAATGCAACCATGGTATTGTTATTCTTGAGAATTTTGTAAGATCTGGCTATGAAACATAACGTTTTAGATGTCGAATTAATTGTTGCGTCAATATGTGGATCATTTATATATGAGCTAAATGTAGTACCTAAGTCATGTATGGTGACTACTCTTATCAACTTGCTATTTCCCAACTGATATTCAAATCTACTGAACGTGAGAAAGCTATGACTTTACATTTCTCAAAATTGAAGCCTTACGCCATTTAAAAATTGAAGCATTCTTAAAATAGCATCTTGAAACTAAGTCGTCAAAAATGATTAATTTTCCAATTGTGTAAAGTAAATGCACTGGTAATCGTCACTGCATTAGTTATCGTCAGATGGCCCAATATTTTTTGTATAACAAGACTCGCTCTCATTACCCTACGAATAAGTATTTTTGAATATATTTTACTTACGGTACTTAGTAAGCTGATACCTCTGTAATTATTGCCGTTGTTTTTATCTTCCTTTCCTCTGTATATGGGTACGATAATCGCGTTTCGCCAATCCTCTGGGACTTGTCTAACCTCGATACATAAATTTATCAATGCACACAACCTGTGAAGTATGTACTCGCCACCGTACTTAAGCATTTCAGCGCTAATACTGCCTACACCAGCAGCTTTACCATTTTTTAAGTTCTTAATTATATCTCTAACTTCACTGACACAGAAATATTTAACATTAATAATATCTTTGATCGATTCACATTCACCTCAATATAATAGACTTCTTTTTATATTGTTCTGGTCCTTAGTTTGATTTGAAAAGAAAAAAAGAAAAACCGAAACGTTGAAAAAAAATCAGTTAATGGAAACAAATTTTGAATTATTTTGGTATTTTTTGATGTCCTGGAAGTTAGATCCACATATTTATTTATTTTTAAACAAAACAAAACTTGGGCTAAACTGGGCTAGACTTGTACTAATTCGTGCAGTAAACGTTTTTTTTTTTAATCAAAAATTACGGTCACAGTTTTTGAAGAACATTTTTTTTCTAGATCCGCAACTTCTTACTAGCGCAAAAGGAAATTATGTGCTAGGCGGCTCGAAGTATACACAATTTTGTGCAGGAAACTTTTGCTTTATTGTGCTCGAGAAAAGTAATTTTTTTCACCTCTAATAAAATTTTGTAAGACCAACAGTTGTCATATTAAAATCCGAAATGTGAAACTCAAAAAACACGCAAGACCTAAAAATAAACAATTTTCAAAACACCAAAACTTGTGCTGAGTTGTGCTCTAAAAAAGGTAATCTTTTTCCCCTCTAACAAAATTCTGTTAAACCAACAGTTGTCATATCAAAACCCAAAATGTCAAACTCAAAAAACATACAAGACCCAAAAATAATTAAGTTACGAAGAATCCAAACTTGTGTTAAATTGTGCTCGACAAAAGTAATCTTTAGAGGAAAAAAAGATTACCTTTTTACGAGCACAATTCAGCACTTCCGGGTTTATGTGGTCTTCCCCGACTGATATTTTACTTTTGGACTAGAAAGGTTTTGCAAAAGGTTTCAAAACATTTACTCAACAATTCGTAAAACTCATCCAAGTAAAAAATTAATTTAAAAAATTGTCCCGCCAATTCCCAAGTGTTTTTCTTTGCACTTTCTCTCTCGAATTCGTGTATTTATAACTAGTAACAAAAAAGGATTTTTTTAAACCAACTTTTAGCAGTCACTTATTAACAATACAAGAGAAAAAAACGGACCACTGATAACAAAAAATTATAATAATAACCAATTCTATTTTTGATCTCAATTCTACGTGCCCAGAGCTTCAATTTGAGCAATTCCCAAATGATTACGTGCGTGCCTAAACATTGAAATTTAAATAGGAAGCAGATTTTTCCCAAGGTTCTCAGTATTTTTCTACGTTTCGCAGTGGTCACTTTATGGGACGAATACAAAACCTCAGGATCGTAGCTAGAATATTTTTTTGTTCTAGGCGAGGAAAAAGTAGGACTCGGGTAAATATGACACTGATAATACAGAAATTAAAAAAAAAAAAAAACTAAAAAGAAGATAAAAATAATTTTCCACTTACGAGACCAATAAGATAGGGACTCCCTGCATCCCCAAGTGCGTGCGCTATAAGAATTTGAAACGCTTCCGCTGTCGATCTTCTCGTAGGAATTACGACGTACTATAAAAAAATGAAACATCAATTTCGACTCATGTAAGTAAATCAAACTTTGCTATATATTTCTTTAAATTATTATTCTTTGAGAGTCACATTTTTAAAGATAAAATTTGTAAATAAAAGAATATTAGTCACCAAGAGCATATCGGCAACGATCGACCAATTGATATTAATGGCAACTTGTCCACAAAATATTAACAAATAACATCCAGTCGAATTAATTCCAGCTAAGACAGCCCCAAAGAAAATCAGCGGAGCGCTGATAAGAAGGCCAACTGCGCAAATGAGCGGATCTGCTTGAGAATAGCAGACCCTCAGTTTTTGCGCTACAATCGATCCAAAGGGCACGCCGATCAGTCCAGCGACCATCGCAGTCAGGCCGAACTTGTATGAAACACTAGCGAATAAACCAATTCATAATTTTCATTTTTGATCAAATTCACATCTACAATTTTAGCGAAGAAAATATTTTATCAACACGGTGGTCACTCAAATGTTATTAAAATAATCTAGTTGAATCTGATTGAAAAAAAATTAGAGATCTAAAAACTCACATTTTCAAATCCAAGCATTAAAAACTGAATAATTTATAATTTAAGACCTTGAAAAAAAGCCGCTCTAAAATTAGGTATTTGAATTAAAACTTGCAAAATTCGAAAATTTTAATTATCAAACGTAAAATTTTTTTAAATAATGAAAATGATATTTTTATATAATATTACGTGACATTTAAAGTAATTGGAGATACTTTATAAACTATGAATTTATAAGATAAGCATTTATAAGATAAAAAATTATAAGATTTTCGATGAAAAAAATATATTAAAAAAAAATCAAAGAATTTTCAATTGTATAAGAGTATCTTGACAATTTAGCTTTTCCCAAAAACGTTCAGACTTACAATGAGCTTAAAATGTTTTTATACTGGCATCCTTCACACACTATTATATTAGGGCGCATGCGCACTTCAAAACACATCTATTTTTTGCGAATCGACGCAACGGACGCGCCTGCACACTTTAGAAATAAATAACTTTACACATCGGAAAAATAAAAATATTCATAAAAATTCTTTTTAAAAAAATGTACACAAATTTGGCTGAAAACCACCATAAGAGGTCGAAAATTTGGTGAAAGTGTAAAAAAGTGTTAAATAATTTTCGCGGACGATTACTATTTAATTTGAAACATTATAGTTCAATTTTTTAAATCTTGCATTAATTTAGGTTTACAGTTAATCGACTTAAAACGTATTACAACTGAAATTGTTGAATTTCAAAGTGTTTTTAATTTGTAATTGTTTAAACTTTAAAAACTGCATAAATTTTTTTTTTATTTTGAAATGAACGAATAGAAATTAAGACTAGAAAAAGACAGATGTTTAGAAGTAAAGAAAAGCAGAACTTGGACACTGTAAAATGAATGATTTCATAGTTAGAAATGTTACAAATTCAACTTTTCAAACTTTCAAACTCAAGAACGTTTATATACTTCAAATTTGACAAACTTCCGTTTTTTCTCGGTTTCCCAGCCCAATGGGCCACCCTCTCATAACATACAAAATTTGAACTGACTTACTCATTTTCATCGACGTCATCTCCCACCTGCAGTTTCAATCCTAATTTCAAAAATGTCGGCCCCCACCACGCTAGCGCACCAGTGACGAATGAGACGCACGTAAAGCCGGCTGTGGAAAGCATAAAGCTTTGACTGTAACGAAAGGAAATTTTGATTAAAAATCTAATTGAAAAAAGAGTATATTATATATATTTATATTGTATGAGAAATTTGAAATATATTTACTTTTTCATGAGAGCTCTGACATCTTCGCCCCAGGAAGTACTGGCAATGTTAGCTCCGCCCTCTTTCTCGCCTCTGATTGGATCTCGAACTAGCAGAAGAATTAGGATTATTGCTAAGATTCCCAAAGCGGGAGTTATTCGCAGTCCCCACTGCCATGAGCCGGTCGCTCTTGCAGTTTCTCCACCGGCTATGTACCCTAGACCACTGAAAAAATGTGACTTTTTTATTTCGCTACTTTTAGAAAAGTTTATTATTTTGCTACTATAGTCAGGAAATGATTGTACAAACTGCAATTAACACAGATTTGTTCGCTACTAAAAAAGACAATAAGATTTTAAGGGTTTCGTTTAAATTCATTACTCCGCTACATTTAATTAGGCCAATTATTTCCAGGATGCGTGCATCATTTCGCTTTTAATATAAAAAAGAGGACTTCAGAAGAGATTATTCAATCTTTCTCTACGATTGTGCGCTATGATAATATGCACGGAAGCCGGAAAACCAGTCTAGTAGATTCTTCACTATATTTTGAGGAGCTTATTAGTCCAGTATTGTTGGAAATTAAAAAGAAAACTGGCGAATTTCATAATAAGTGCATTATTTCGCCTTGAAGATGTACCTGGGCCTGTCCAAACTGGGGAAATCGACTCATTTATCACATGTTCGAGTTCCACCACTACCGACCTCTTCTCGGGTCCAGAGGCTTGGGGGGTAGTCCCTCTCGTGAAGTTGAATGAGTAGAGGTCGGTGGTGGTGTTAAATTCCCATCTGGCAAATGAGCAGTTTTCCCCAGTCTGGGCAGGCCTGCTGTACATCAAAGCGTTGACGTGAGACTTTTGTATTATAATTTTTTCAGAGGCTTGAACAAATGAAAATTAGTAATTACATTTTATAAGTACCGCTATATTATGTTTGTATGTTTTGGGGTTTATTTTAGGAGTTTATAAAATAAAATTGAAGAACAAAATTTGACATAACGGGCGGGGAAGGGGATGTTCGTATTTGTGACGTCACCCTTGGAGATTCAAACTGAAAAAATGTTCTGCCTTATGGGGATTACTTCAATACACAACTTTTGTCTGTGAATCAATTTGCAACATTAATTTCAAGAAATTACTATTAATTACACAAATAGGCTTTATTTATTTATTTTTATCAAACAAGCTTATTTCATACGGAATGAAATACATTGACTAGATTGTGACTAGGATTCATTTTTTACATTCTATATTAAAAATCGATTTCATAACCTTTCTATATGATGGATTATTTAAATACCATTCTGAACAACGCGGCTATACTCGTATATTTGACTTTTTAGTATAAATTTTACACGATCTTACGTTAATTTTTTTTAATATTGGATTTAGGAATTATGTATTGAAGCTTTGCCGCTAAAAATGTTCTTCAATAAAACTCTTAAACAGTACTCGAGATTTTATTATATTATTACTAGTTCGCTACATAACAAAAAAAGGTTTAAGAGCAATATTGAATTTTAGGCTATTATTTCTATTTCTATTTAATATTGAGACAATCTTATAATTTTTAGATCAGAGGCTTATTATTTTATGTAAAATTTAACTTCGTCAGCTTTCATCAAATCTCCACGTTCTGAGACCCCCTGAGTCAGAAAAAATGATTTTTTACGAAGGTATCTGTCTGTAATCTGTATGTAGTCTGTAGGCACGATAACTTTCGAAAGACTGATCAGATTAAATTGAGCTTTGGCACACGTTTTTAAGGCATACAAAGAAAGGACAATTCGTTAACCAGCATTTTTTTACCAATGGTTCTGGTTTTATCCATTGAAAATGATTTTTAAGAAATGAAAAATGCCATTTTTCAGAAAAACTATACGAGATTTGAAAAAATGATGAGAAACTAAATTGTTCACATTAAAAAGATGAACAAATTTTTTTGAGACCATTTTTTGAATGAAGACATACATTTTTTGTTTTAATCGTAAAAAATAACATTAAAAATTTGTTAACTTAAGTTTTTGGAAAACCAACACAAGATTCAACAAAAATGAATAGACAAAAGTTGTTCACCCAAAAGAGATCGACAAATTTTTTATGAATTATTTTTTGATAAGACGCGCAGTTTATGTTTTAATCGTGAAAAATGACATTACAAATACACAAATTAAATTTTTATGAAAAAAGACACGAGGTACAATAAAATGTTTAAGGACACAATTGTTTGCCTAAATTAAATCTAAAAATTTGCTTTTGACCTTTTTTTCTTACGAGACGCGTGATGAGAATATATTCGTTAAAGGGGGGGGGGGGCTTCGGCGGAGTACGTGTGTGTGTGGGGAAGGGGCAAAAAACAACGAAATTGGGCCTCGTGGTTTATAGAAACCCCCTGAAGCCAAAGGAGCTTTAGCAAAGGAAAATTCACATTCACTAAATTTCAGTTTTCGATTGTTTGACCTTTAATTTTAAAAGTCATATGCAGAAATGCGGGGGAAGTACAACGACCGAGCACGTAGCGCAGATTTTGACATGGATTTGTGTGCAAGGTTTCTAAATTTTTCTTATTCGCTACGTGAACGAAAATGTGTGAATTTTTTACTGACTTGAATTGGCTACTTCTATACAAAAATACATTTTTCAAATTTATTAATTTGCCACATCTATTCAAAAATTAGTCCTCATTTGTTTTACATAAAAATCTGGTGAATTTTTTCGCTACATATTTACTAACAACATATCCGCGAAAATATCATTCTTAGTCATTTAGAATATTTCGATAGAAAAAAAACTTGATAGACTTTTATTAATATCTACTAAAGAATAATTGCTCCTACTTATGAAAAATAGTGCCATGCTTTAAAAAATAGTTTTCCAAACTAATTTAGATCAAATATTATTTTACAGTAATTGAATATAAAGCTAATGTTTTAAATAATACCAAAGCCAGGCCTCATAGTTCCTATGGAACGTGATATTTGCAGGGTCAATGTTTTTGGAGTCGCTGAATGCATATCTGAAGTTGGATTTTCAACATTCAAAATAGCGGATCCAATATGGCAGATATGAAATATAAAAAATGTTTGGATCTGGATAAAATTGGTGGTACATAGGTTGCTGGGGTGGCTGATTTCAAATCTGATATGAAATTTTTTCACTCTAAATCTGATGCCTGATTTTAAAAAATTCAAAATCGTGGATCCAATATTGTGGACCAAAATGATCGAAAATGTTTAGAACTTGATAAGATTGTTCATATTTACGTAACTGGGGTATTTGAAATGAAATCTGAGGTTGGATTTTCAAAATTCAATCTGGAGGACATGAATTATTAAAAATGTTCAGACCTTGATCAAATTGACGATACTTAGTTTACATCATTAATGTTCATTATATGCAATTCAAATAACCGTATGTTTACAAAAAATATTTAAAAACTCCAACAAATTAAAAACTGAAATAAAAAAAATCTGCCCGCCAAGCGGGCACATTCTCATCGCACGCTTCGCTCGCAACATTGAGCGCGCCTAAGGCGCGCACACTTTGAATCTCGCGCTACGCGCTCAGACACATTTGCCTGACGCTTTAAACTCGGTTCCTCTAGGTTTTCGCACTTCGAGTACTTGCTATTGTGCGCTTCGCGGGCTAATACTCTCTTAGTAAGCTTCATCGTTATGACCTGCTTTTGTTTTAATTATGTCAATTTTACATAAAAAAAAACTAATTTACTTAAGGTTCTATCGACCTTAAGGAACACATTCTCATCAAGACACGCGGGCTTCGCGCTCGACATTTGGTTTAAAAATCATGCAAACCTCGCGCTCCACGCTCGTTTCTGTTCATCGTATAATATAAACCCAAAAGTTTGAGCGCACTTACGCAACGACCATATGTTATGTTCTATATATTTCAGATAAAAATGACTGAATTTGTATTTGATTTAAAATGAAGAAGGAAATTCCTTTACTTCAGCGTATATTTCCGTATCTTTCTATTAAATCGTACAATCAGAAGGATTTTTTCCAACTATCTGAAAAGGGGAGGAAAAAATTATCTTAGTCGTTTTTGGAACGTATATATGATAAATTTTTATATAATTTTTAAATTATTATTATTATTATTGTACCATCAGGCCATTTCCCTTTCGGAGTAGGCGTGACTCGCTTCGTTTGAAAATATTAGTGTTGGGAAGGATGTATAGATTTTTTAGATTGATCTAGAATTTTTGTGTTATTTATTTAAATAATACGTTCGTTCCGCAACACTGCTCCGACCCAGGTTGCTGATCAATCTCTCTACCGATCACCCACGTGAAGAGCTTCACACAAATGTTATGTGTGGTTCCCCACTTGGGACCATTTATATCCAAGGTCTTTTGTTTCACGCGTCATTCACTCCATTGTCACTCTGTTTACAAAGTATTTTTCGCAATGCTTTTCTGTCATTGCATACTACTCTAGCTTCCTTCACGTCCATGCATTTTTTCATGCAAGCTCACGTGTTTCTATGGATTCTTATGTCTTTTTTGGGATTAAGGTCTCATTCACATATTCTAACCATTCTTTCCGCGGTCTGCCTCTGGGCATACTGCCATTTACTATGCAACCCTTTTTCTTCGTCTCAGGTACACACAGAATATCTAGTTTCCTTACGTGCATTGTTTCTGGTAGTTCTCTTACCCTAAGATCATTCACTGCTTCAATTTTGTTTTGCGAGTCGAAAATCATATCTGAGTTAAGTAGTGATTCGTCGTATGCTGAAGAATCTAGTTGCAACGTCAGTCCCACCAAAACTTCTTTTACGGAAGGGGGGGGGGAGGGTGAGGACAAGGAATGCAAACCGAGAGAGTCGCAGTTGGTTGATATTTTATGCTGAGAAGGTCACCAACCTTCAGCAGCTTTATATTAGATAGGAGTTCATTTCTTCCCATCTGCAAATTCCCGGCCTATCTCTAGGCATGAAACCAAAAACTCTTTTTTTTCTCAGTTATCATTTGCCGTATCTTGCATAGTTTGATCGTAAAATTAAATGTTGAATTTTTTATTATTTTTTGTGTAATAAAAATGTGAAATTTCGATTTTTCAAAAAAATTCAAAAAGTCGAAATGATAATCTTGTGAGGAGTGCAAAAAGACAATTTTTTCTTATCTATACTTTTTTACTTATCGTGCACTATTTGACTGAAAATCTTAATTTTCGTTTCTTATTTTGGATTTTGAAAATGATGTAACTCTGAAAGTTTTCATCTTATCGAAAAATATCATTAATATAAATTGTTTGAATTTGGGAGTACTATGAACAGCTGCACATATAATTTTCAAATTGTGAAAAAAATGGTCTCAATAATTTTCAAAATGCGCTCACCTTTTGAATGTTCATCCAAAATGGCTGGCTAACGAACTTGACCTTTAGTTTAGAAGACTAAAAGAGTATACCAAAGGCTAATCCAATCGGACAATTCTTTCGAAAGTTATCGTGCTAACAATCTGAAAATATACAGATAGACTAACAGACAGACATACATTTGGTAAAAACCTGTTTTTTGTGTTCAGGGGGTCTCAAAACGTGGACATTTGACAAAAACAAGGGGGGTAAAATTTTACACAACTCTAATACCTTCTCTGGATGAGAATGTAAAAAACAGAAGATAAAGTTTACATCGATTTCAGTTGAAAGATTTGGTGCAACAGAAATTAGCCTTATCGAATAAACTTTAAACGAAACTGAGATAAGTTCGTGTTTTTAAACTGTCTCGGAATAATTGTTTAACCAAAAAGCGTCGTCTGCTATGTAGTTCATAGCAATGTGAAGAACATAACAGTTTAAATGAAATCGGTCTGGAAATCAGGACACAAGTTTTTGAAAACATTGCACTTATTACATTTTCATTTTTGAAATAATTGCACTTTTCGCGGACGAATTCAAATATATTTTCCATGACTCCGAGAATAAAGTACTTGACACCAGTCGAAAAGTCGTCGTATTTACTATGATCTTAACCATAGTTAACAAGTTGTGAGGTAGGAATTTCCGTCCTGACATTTTATTCATGAAACCAGTTTTTAAATAAAAATTTTAAATATACTTTTACATTAGGATTGATTTTCAATCATTAATATTTAAACTTAATTTTATGCTGAAATACATTAAACATGCAACTTATTTATCACATTAGAAATCTTGTTAATGCTTTAACCTCAAAATTAATTCGATTCCTATTTTCTGTATTATTCGAAAACAAACGATGGTTGTTGTTGTGTCATGTTCTTTATTTTCATTCCCGGAAATATTTTTAATTCATCCGCGATAACTCTTATTATTTTTAAAATAATTATTGAGTAAGCGAAAAGTTGTTTTAAATCTGTTGTTCTAATTTATAGCTCGAATTCACTCATAGTACTTTTCCGTTTTTTCATTGCTGCTAAGGGCGTAGCAGACGACAGCTTTCATTCCATCGTAGGATAAACTTTCGCTAAATAGCATCTAAACTTTAACAGCGGAAAATTTTACATGTAACAAAATTTAACTTTAGTTTTTTCTGTGTCAATGACATTCTTTCTTCATCTTTACTCCCAATATTAAATATTTTTCTCAAAAAATGAAGTTTATCAAAATCTTTTTTATGTTCCATATATGAAGGTTTTATACTCTCATGCTAAAAATTGGTTGCTTCTAACAATCTAATCACATGTGAGTAATACCCTAAAGTCATAATATCACTGGAAATCAAAATAGCCCCGATTTGCAGTAGTTAAAAAATATTTTGAGTTTACTGCTGATCAATAAATTCAATAGATTGTTTTAATTAATAAGATATGCGTATTTAATAGTACATTATGTGCCAAGGTGCATAATTAGGGTCTTTGCGGGACGAGCGGCAACGCTCGCAGGACGATCGAAGCCGCTCGTCGCGCAAAGGCACGAATTGTGCGCATTGGCGCATACACTATTTTATGTGACGACGGTGCATTTATAAGTTTCGTTGCGACAGCGTAGTGTATCGTAATGTTGTACATTACGATACAGCGGAGTGTAATGTGAAGAGCGATCGTCCGCTGTATCGTAATGTACGGCATTACGATACTCTACGCTGTCGCATAAAAACGCGTTTATGCACCGGAGTCACATAAAAAACATTGAATAACAAAATATTCTAAAAATGATGGTTTGCTAGTATCAGGTAAAAAATATTTCCAAATTAGAGTTTTCAATCATGCTAAAAACGTTTTTCCTAATTTTTTATACTTTCTCGTAAATTATCCTCCTTTCCCATTGATAATTTTTTGAATGATTTCTTAAAGGCTGTGTCTACTTTTACCACAAAAGTCAACGCTCATTTTGTACGGTTTCGCCATTTTGTAGAACATTGTTATAATCTATATTTTTACAAATAAACATGTTTTATAAAAAAAAGTGCTGTCTTTTTTATTTTTTGACCTAGAGTATTTTTCAGCTGTTTAAAAACGATTAATTTTGAATCCGTAAATTAAATACACTTTTATTCTTTCTCAATTAATTTCCAATGTATTCTATTAGTCTAGCTATAAGGGTAAGATAATTTTTTAGTTATTGAGGAGAATTCAGTAATGTAAAAAATTGCAAAAAAGTTTTTTTCTATACAAAAGAATGTATGCTTTAAAGAAGTTAAATAAACTTTTCTCATTACTCCTGCTTTAGTATATTTTGATAAAAGCACATCAAAGTACACGTATCATGTCAGATAATCCATGCAGGGAAAAGGACGCTTAACCTAACAGTTATAATCCCGAGTTGAAACTTCACGATGAATACATTCCAATTACCGTATCCACTAATTACTGCTCTCCCCATAATATCAAGTCAAAGTTCGAATCTGTATAATGACTCCTGGTAAAATGCAGCTGCGCACCTTGCCTTGAGTACCAGCATCAGCGCACAGAGGCTCATAAAAATTTCGAGAAAATGAACATCAACTTTGTGATAATATTGGGTAACGACTAATTATGCAAGTTTTTCAAGCGGGCATTTCGTACAATTTGAATGCGTATATAATATTGGATGCTATAGGAGCAGTCATTTATTGTCAATAAATATAAAATTATGTGGGCGTTGATTTCTGTTATCGAAACAGGTCTCAAGTGCAAACATTGCGAACTGGATATACCAGCAACTAAGCTAATTAAAGCTAACATTAACTTGATACGAACTTGCTTAGAGCTGCTTCCGCTCATTTACTTATTTTACTGTAATTGTCCTTAGTATTTTTAAATTGTATACGTATCTTCAATCGTCTTTTTCTATGACTCGTAAAAATTTCAGGTCACTTTCACGTGATCACTGCAATATCAGATCATTACCATTTTAAGATTAACAACATATAATTTATTAAACTAGAGCTTAGCATAAAATTCTAGTTTAAGTTGTCTTTTTAGAGATAATAAATTTATTTATGACATAATTTATTGGATCTCAAAATAAATTCCCAGGTCCATACGAGTATTAAACAGGTTTTAATATTCAAGCTTGACTACATTTGAAAAAAGAATTAGAGGTATTTATTGCAGTAGAAGCTATAATCATAACACTATTTTTAAAAAATTGACAGACACAAAGTCGCCAGACATAACTTTTCCATTTCCGATAATACAATTAACTTTTATTATGTAACCTTTAAATTTAACCTCCTTGTTTGATTGAGCCAAATGTTGATATACAATATTGTTCATTATTTGCTAATAAGAATTTTAATTTTTTTAACTGATCGACTTCCCTAATTGAATTGGGTTTTATTTTTAAATTCTACAAAGATGCTATGAAGAACTTCCATCGATAGTTAGTCAAAAAATACAAAAATTAAACCTATTTCTTCTTTCTTTTCATTATTTCAAATCAATAAAAAATATTTGCAAAAACTTTCATAAGATGCAAATGCATCTGTCGCAATTAAATATTTATTAAGTACTGGAATCATTTCGATTGATTAAACTTACCCGGTCGAAAATTTAAGCCTTCATAATAATGCCATTGATCTGTATAGATATTAGAGAAGAATAATTTAGATTTTAACAAGCACATAAAGCCTGTAGTTTAGGTCAAACAGCTTCCCTAATTCACAAAATATATCCTAGTATGGCTCTGAAAACTTATAACAATTATTTATTATTCAGAACTTTCATTTTCTCCAATTTCAGAAACAAAAAGTTACATTAGCTTCTAGGTTTGAAGCTGAATTTTATTATTAAATACTGTTTAAAACTAAATTCTGTTTTCGCTGAGCTACAAAAGTATTCCATAAATAATTTTCGTTTAATTTGAAATTAGCTACTTCTTGTTATTATTTATTCTGCGAGGTTATCGAAAAATATAGCTTTTTCATTAATAAAATATACGAAAAATAATGTATATATTTTCAGCAACGCCTGCCCAAGTGCACAGTAGCTTACTAATTGCCTTAAATTCTATAATACATCATAAAAAAGTACGGAAGTACCCTTTCTGTCTATGTGAAATATTTAATAATACGAAGATAAGTAATTAAAATTGTAAATAAGCGATCACTTTAGAAGAATGACTATGAAGATTTGAAAATTTTCGAGAAATTCATCAAGTCTTACTGAAACTTATTATTAATTACTGGTCAGATTATAATCCATACACCAGATACAAATCACAATGCATTGTTATCCCTAATTAGAGAACCGTCATTAACAATAAGCTCTAACTCTCTCGTTTCCTTGCTTCCTCACGCCCGAAGACGTAATCCTCAGCTTGCCATTGCATGCGCAGATTATGTTAAAACTGAATCTACTTGAGATACCAGAGTCCTGCTCATCAGATTAACTTGTCTTTGCTACTCGTGGGAAATCATTGTCTCGTGCAAAATGTTCGATTAAGCAGTACAACGGTGGAACTTTAAATTAAATTGTTACCTAACTGTCGCAATATTTTGTAAACTTTTCAATATTCATCTTCCTGTGCTCAAATTAATAATTATATTATCTTCCAAAAAACTAATGCACATATAATGAAAATTACTTTTTACCATTATAGTAATAACCCTGCCTCATCTATATTAGGTTCCTTCAGTTTTATATAATAATTAAAATATTTGTGAGAAATATATTTTTCAAAATCTTATTTTCGTTTTCAATTTTGTTTCTAGGTGTACGAGGATTAATCGACGTGTCGATACGAGTTCCCACAGCCGTAGCTGAAAATTCGACTGTCAATATGACTTGTCTGTACGACTTAGGCGAGCTTCCATTGTATTCGGTCAAATGGTACAAGGGATCGAAAGAATTTTACAGATACATTCCAAAGGAGTTGCCACCCATGAAAGTGTTTCCACAACTTGGAGCAAAAGTCGACGTAAGTGTTTATTCATCTAAGTGTCTCGTCGTCCACGGTGAGCATCAACCAACATGAACCTAAAAAAGATATTACAAGAAGTTTTTTTGAGAATCATTATTCTTGCATAGTATGCACATATTTTGCGTAAAAAATTTTAATAATCGTGGGAGCGCTTTTTTCAAAAACTTAAATTTAAATTTTGTTTATCAACCAAAAGAAAAATTTTAATAACCATCTTTTTTACGCAGGGATTGTTCCAAATTAAATATAGAATTATAACTTTTGAATCTAGAACGGGTTATATATTCCTTTAACGTAAGTGGTTAATAAAAAATAATATTACTGGACTTTTTTTGCAGAATTTTCTCCTCGAATGATGTTCGAATATTTTTGATATGCAATTACAAAAATCGTGGGAGCTCTTTTTTCAAGATACAATTCTTATTTTTAATTTGTCAATTTAAAATATAATAGGCTTCTTTTTGCTCGAAAGCTAAGTAAAGAATTATTATGAAATTTTGTTCCAAAATGAGAACTGTATAATCTACAGAGGCTTTTGTATATTTGAAAAAACCCTTTTTTCACAGCAAAAGTTGTTGAAACATTTTCTTATTCAATATTTCATCTAAGGTTTTAATTCAATGATGCTGGTATGATTTAAATTTTTTTCAAATAATGAAAACATAAATTCCTGAAATTTTGAAAGAAAGTTTGGGGAAAGATTTTGTTTTGTGAAATTTTTTGTTTGTTTAAAAGTTCATTTGTCTCAACATCAAACAGTATTCAATAAATATCACCTAACTTCAAGGATCTTTCGGTTAAAGTTGGTTGAGGCTCACCGTGCGTCACGAAACTCGGGTTGAGTACGTCAAATATTTTTCATAAGCTTGACTAGTCATCCCGAATTTTCGGGAAGACTAGTCAATACCCTTTTCCAACTCCCCAAATTTTTCGTGAAGACTACTTAGACGCAGTGTATATTTATACCTGAATTCAAAAATTTTTTATTTTAATATGAAACTGTAGAATCCGCTTCGCGGTTTTCGAAAGAAATTTCAAAAAACAACTTTCTTGACAAATTCAATTTATCATGTGTTCTATACTTCAGGTTTTTATTCATCTACACTACTAGCTCTGATGCAGAATTAAAGTACAGTTGGAATACCGACAGTTGAAAAACATGGACAAAGCTTCAATTATTAAAATTGTTATGTCGTTTTTTATTTATTATAAATAGTACCTTAAAACTATTAGATGGCATATTGATTTTCAAAAAAGTTTTTTTCTTGAAACATAACAAGTTTCTTGTACATATTTCAAAATGCCATCTCTTTTCTGCTCTGATTCACCACAAAGTTTAAAATAAAATTTTAAAAAATAAAAAATGGAGGGTAGATTGTAAAAACATGTTCCAAAAAACGTTTCTAACTTGAATTGAGGAACTGAGAAGGACAAATAGGTAAAGCCCACATTTTTTGGAAAACCGCTTTTTTGCAGCTTTATGTACTTATCGATAAATGTTAAAAATAAGTAAGCAATCAAAATTCATTTTGCCAACAAACGCGGTTAAAGCTGAGGTACCTCGCTAAATTTGAATCAGAGTGGTTGTGGAGAAATGAGTATGAAAACTGCGGGTAAAGTCCATTTCGTTTTTCCTCCCTCTTACACAAAACTAATGAGTAGGATTAGGCTTATGTTTTTTGTTTCGTGTGATGTTTATTGATAATAAATTATTATCTTCAAACGCTTTCAAAGTTTTTAGTACAGATTTGAAACATGAAAAAATGTACATTCAAATAACTGAGAATGATAACTAGGTAAAGTCCATTTTGTTTTTGTTCCATCTTTGATTAAACTTATAGTTTGTATTTTGTGTAATGTTTCTTTATATGAAAACATCATCCTCAAATACTTTTTAAGTTTTTTATACAGATTTAAAACTTGAAAAAATGTAAAGATTAACCAAAAAATGGCTTCAACTGGCCATTCAGAATAAAAGAAATCTTCATAAAGGAAAAAAATGTGTTAATCTTGGGGTGTCTAAAAAGTCCCGGGACGGTTGGATATTTCCTCAGGTAAAATATTTTTAAAAAAAGTGAAGGTCATCCCTGAAGTAAATTTTAACGGGTAATTCAATGGTGACCTTTTTTTTTAGCTTGAAGTTGACCTGCATGGCTCTTTGAAGGTCAACGTTGTTTTTTTGAAATAGAAACCCCCTTTTTTACATCTGCAATCGATATAGCGGAAAATTCTACCTTCAGGTACGTACCCAAGTCATAGGTCAATTGTAACGTTCAAGGTCAATTAGATGTTATTTGAAATAAACAAAATTTTCCAAGAGGTCAGTGCAATTCCTGAAGTTTTTTTAAACGGGGAATTCCATGGTGACCTTCATTTTAACCTTGAAGTTGAACTTCATGACTTTTTGAAGGTCAAATTTTTTTTTTTTAATGGAAACCCCCTTTTTCATATCTGCAATCGATAGAGCGAAAAATACTACGTTCAAGTACGCACCCAAGTCATAGGTCAATTGTAATGTTCCAGGTCAGTTAAAGGTTATTTGAAATTAACAAAGGTTTCCAAGAGGTCAGTGTAATTCCTGAAGTAAATTTCAACGAGAAATTCATTGGTGAGCTCTGTATTGATCTTGGTGTATACATTTATTCTTCAGAAAATTGAAAAAACTTTCATTCGTTCATTTCACCTATTTGAAATTGCCGCTCACTTTCTGGAATATGGCGGCATAGCTGGTACCGTTGCTGATTGGCCGCATTTTTTTTACTTGCGCGTGGCTAGACCTGGTGTGGGTTGGATCATGCCTAATACCGGTATTTCTGTACATAGCCTAAATCATCAATTCATAGAGTTTTACAGAAGAAGAACTTAGAAATTTTGGCAGACTCGGGGTCGAGAATAAATTCTCTAACCTGTTTGCTCTGTAATTTCCAAGCACACTAAATTGTTCTAAGTCAGAAAGAATTTGTAACTTAGAAAATTTAGAGGTACCTATCTTTTGGAAATTCTTGAAGATGTCACAAAAAAATGTATCTCTCTGTCTAAAACTCAAATCCTCGAGCGTGAACTCACAGGTCGCCCTTACTACCCTCGTACTCGGTGTCGAGAATAAATTCTCTAACCTGTTCGCCTAGATAGTAAGGAAGAGTGATCGAGACTCGGTTGCCAGAGTAAACTCCTTAGCCTGCCTCAAGATCCTCTAGATCCTGCGAGCTCGCCTTCGAGCTCCCTAATACCGTTTTTTGAACTCAGCATCTCCTTTTTAAAGACTCCACCCTCCGCGGAAATTGCATGGGTGGGAAGATCGCGACTGCGCGTTTTGAGAGCGCCTAAATGCTGAGGCCCGTCTGCGGGTCTGCTCGTCTGGTCCTACATCTACAGGGGACCTAATATGTACAGATTGTACAGCTTACATAGTTATATTTTTAACCAAACACATGAACGTTCAATGAAAAAGATTAAATCTCTACCAAGAAAAGATGAATTTATGACAAAACATGAAATAGTTGAAGTTTTAGATTACAAAAATAATTTTCATTCAAGGAAATGAATTTTCAATCAAAAAGAATAATTTTTAATAAAATACCAGAATTGTCAACCAAATTTTTAATTTGTAAAGGGATTTTCAACCTAATAGTTAAATTTTCAACCAAGGAAGTGAGTGTTCAGCCTGAAAATGATAAATTTCCACCTAAAATAATGAATCTTCAACTAAAAAATTGAATTTTTAAGAAAATGATTCCACTTTGAACTAAGTAGTTGAATTTTAAACAAAAAAAAGGTTTTTTTGTCGCTCTTCACGATTAGCCAAAACTTTGAAAACTTAATCGAGCAAAAACTGATTAAAATGGCCTGTAAATTCTAGATTATTCCATCTTTCATTTTAAGTGGTATTTTTTTTCGAAAAATACGGTAAGACTGAAAAATGCCAACTTTTAAATAAAATTTATCATATTGCAGGATAAGGGTATAAAGAGAAGCTCAAATGTTTAATAAAACTAACAAAAGTTAACTGATTGTAGTAAATTTTGATTTTGAAAATTATTATTTGGCTTGAAACTTTCCTTTGTTTTGTTTAATTTTGTAAATTCTGTAACTTTGGTACTTTGATTGTTATCGAAAGAAATTATTTGTAGATATAATTTGAGCGAAAAATTCTATTAGTTAAAATGTTATTTTAGCTTGTGCCGTTTTTCCAGAAAGTTAATTTTATTCATTTTGAATTTATTCTTATAACAAAAATTAATTACAAATTTGTCAATCTTTTTTTAATGCACAATTTTTGTTTATTCGACTGTTTTCGTACCTTGCATCGTTTTTCCAAAAATTTGATTTTTTTAATGTCAATGTTAATTTCACGAATAAAACAAAAACTGCGCATCCTATCGAATCATGATTAATTATTAATATTGACTATTATTTTATTTTATTTATCAATATTAATTAATATTTATTTATTATTAATATTAACTATTAATATTAATATTGTACGGTCAAAATGTGAATTTTTGATTTTTCAAGAAAATTCAGGACGCTGTTGTCATAATCTTGTACGGTGTTCAAAATGCAACATTTTTCTCCCTTTGACATTTTTTCATATCGTGCATTGTTTTACTTAAAATGTTCATTTTCGTTTGTTTTTTGGAATTTTGTAAATGCTATATCTCTGGCAATTTTTGTTTTTATCAAAAAAGCCATGAGGTTACATTGTTCGCATTTTTGGGTATTACTAATAACCGTACATAGAATCTTTGAATCTAAAGAAAATTAGTCTTAAAAATTTTGAAAATGTGCTCGCTTTTTGAATATTGCTATATATTATTATCTAAAATCTAGAACTATTCTGAATTCAGTCGAAAACTGTCCTTTGCAAAGAATTATTAATAAATTATTTGTTAAATGATTGTAAAAATTAAATTGTCCAGTATGTTATCTTATCTGCGAGTGTGAAGGAACGACTATCATTGTCATTATCACTGTGCCCTATCCCCACATTCCAATTCTCATACGATTAATCATTTCCCTTTCGTCGCTCAAGCAGTCAAAATGGACAGAAAATTGTTCTTCTTCCTCACCTTTATTTCATCATGTATTGTTGCAGAGAATTTTGTGGTTCCAGATTCATGTCAGGTGGCCAATAATCGACCAATTATTGGTAAGTAATTATTAATTATTATAGATAACAAATCACATGAAAGATTTTTATATTTTACACTATAGGGACTGTGAATAAATTACGTAGTCTTTTGGGTGGCAGTAGGTCAGAACCACTTTTTACCTAAGATATTTTCAAGTCCGCGAATAACGAAAAAACAAAAGTTAAACAGATTTTATTATGAACAACTATTTATCAGCGCAAGTTTTATATTCGGTGGCTTTATAATTTGAAAAATGTGAATATTGTGTTTGTAATTTTTGGAAATGTTTCAAAATATAATGTAATTTTATTATTTTTCAGTTTGAAATGTGAATTTACATTAAAAAAATAATTTGCAATAAAAAATTAAATTTTCTGTAAACCAGTTGAATTTCCAATCAGAAACTATAAATTTGCAATAAAAAAATTAATTTTCAACAAAAGAGTTCATTTTCAACCATACAGATAAATTTTCAGTTAAAAGAATTAATTTTTAACCAAAAGAAGAAGTTTTCTACAAAGTATTTCAATTTTTAATCAAAGACATGAATTTTCAATTCAAATAATAAATTTTCATCCAAGAAGATTATTTTTCTACCTAAAAAGATGAATTTCCATCGAAATACCAACATTTTAAAATAAATAGTTGAATTTCCGACCAAGAAGAGTAATTTTCTACAAAAAATACCAATTTTCAGCCAAATAGTTGGAGTTTAAAAAAAAATAAAGTTGAAATTTTAATCAAAAATGCAATAGTTGAATTTTCATTAAAAATAATAAATTTTTAGTGGAAAAAATAAATTTTCTACTAATTAGTTGAATTTTCAGTCAAAGAGATGGATTCTCAACTAAAATTATGAATCTTTAAGCAGGAAAACTCATTTTTCACTCAAAAAGACGAATTTTCAAGAAAATACATCAATTGTCAACCAAATAATTGAATCATCAACGAAAACATAATAATTTTTACGAAAAAGTTGCTTTACTAATAAAAAAACATAAATTTTCAACCAATAGATTTAATTTTCTACCAAAAAAGACGAATTTTCAACAAATTACATACATTTTTTTAACCAAATAGTTGAATTTTGTAAATTAAAAAAGATCACATTTGAACCAAAAATAGGATAGTTTAATTTGCATTAAACAAAGGTAATTTTCAATTTGAAGAAACGAATTTTCTGCGAAACAGTTGCATTTTTAACAAAAGAGTTAATTTTTAAACAAACAGTTCAATTTTCAGCCAAACATTTAAATTTTCAGTAAAAAAAATTAATTTTGTAGCAAAAACACGAATTTTTAACAACTCACATGAATTTTCAGCCAAATGGTTGAATTTTTCTACTAATAAAGATCAATTTTTAATCAAAAAAATGGAATAGTTTAATTTTCATGCAGCTTATTGGCCCCCAGGCGCTCAAGATATAAAGCCTATTGTGCCATTGAAACAAATAAATTTTCAATCACAGAATCTTCATCCAAGAAGATTATTTTTCTACCGAAAAGACGAATTTTCAACAAAATAAATACATTTTTAAATAAATAGTTGAATTTTCCACTAAAAGGATTAATTTTATACCAAAAAGAACGAATTTTTAACATAACGCATGAATTTTCAAACAAAATAGTTGAATTTTTTAACCAAAAAGACCAAACTTCAACCAAAAATGGAATAGTCAAATTTTCATTAAAATAAATAAACATTCAATAAAAAAACTAATTCTCTACAAAACAGTTGAATTTTCAACCAATAAAATTAATGTTTAAGAACGTAGGTAAATTTTCAAACAAATAGTTGAATTTTGAACCAAAAAAGATGAATTCTCAATGAAGATATTAATAGTACTTCTCCTCTCCTAATTTTCCCCCGCTTCCGCATCTTTGACTCCCCTCCCTTGTCCTAATTCCCCTCTCCTCACTTCCTCTTTTTCCTTACCCCTATTTTCCCTTAATTTCTCCTACTTTACTTGCTTTCCCTCGCATAATTTCCCCTCACTTCCCCTACTACCCCTCCCCTTATTTTCCCTATCACCCTTACTTTCACTTCCCTCATTTCTCCTTATTTCCTTACTCCCCACCCCTAAATTCCCCTTATTTTCCCTCACTTACCCTACTTTGCGTCTCCTCATTTCCTCTCACTCCTCCTATTTTTCCTCCCCTGATTTCCCCTTCTTTCTCTACCCTAATTTCTCCTCACTTCCTCTACTTTACCTCTAATAATTTCCCCTCATTTTCTCTACTTTCTCTCCCCACACCTCCCCTTCCCCATTTCCCCTTATTTTTCTCCCTCATTTTCCCTCAAATCCCCTTCCATCATTTTTCTTAATATGTATAAATTTGGAGTAAGAGACTTTTAGAAAAAAGTTAGTCAACGTAGGCGCCGAGCGCCTACAAGTAAGGGTTTAGTAGCTTTAAGTGCTTATATTTTTGGTTCTATGTCAATTTTGGGTCCTATGTCCATATTGGGTCCTTGGTCAATTTTGGGTCACACGTCAATTTTGGACCCTATCTCAGTTTTAAGCCCGATATAAGTTTTGGGCCCTATGCCTATTTTTGGCCCTGTATCAGTTTTGGGCCCTATATCAATTTTGGATCCTATGTCGAATTTGAGCCCTATATTAATTTTGGGCCTTATGTCTATTTTGGGCCCTTTATCAGTTTTGCGCCCTAAACCAATTTTGGGCTTTATGTCGAATTTGATTTATATATTAATTTGGGGCCTTATGCCTATTTTGGGCCCTGTATCAGTTTTGACTTTTGGGTCCTTTGTTAGTTTTGGGCCCCATGTCCATATTGAGTTGTATGACGGACGGACGGAGAGACACCCGACCGAAACTATAAGGGTTTCTGCCCGCGGACAGTGCTCCCAATTCTGCGCATTTTTTCGGTATTTTTCGGTATTTTCAAAAATACCGGTTTTAGCATGAATTTTACGTCTTTTTGCCATTTTTTCGAAGACCGGGCTATGTAATGGAAAATTAACTGGATTTTTTAACCAAAATTTCCACTTTTCTTTCCTAATATTTTAAAAGTATTTATGTAGTGCGAATCGATAAGAAAATCCAACTATTTTTAGTTGAAAGTTCATTACTCTGTGTTGAAAAGTCTACTATAAAATGTTTGGTTAAAAATGCATTTTTTTGTTGTTAAAAGTTTTATTTTTGAGCCAAACAGACGATTTTTCGTTTGACAAAAAAATTAGAGTAAAAAACCAAATAAAAATGGTAATCAAATTATTGAATTTTTAAACCAAAAAGACGGATTTTCAACCAAAAAGGTGACTTTTTAACAAAATTGTTGAATTCTCAACAATTTGGTTTTTAAATTGGCACTCAACTATACGCTTTAATTTTGCTTCTGAAGAAATTTTTTAAATTATTCTAGGAAAAATACAAATAATTTTTCTAAATTTTATTACTATGTGAATATTATCATTATTAATAATTAGAATAATAAAATTAGTGATAAGGTTTAAAATGGGTAGCATTATTTATGATTTTGTATATATTTCGTTACAGGAATTTTGTCCCAAGAAGTTTCATATAAACTGAATCAAACATATTCTGATCAATATGGTAGTTATATAGCAGCATCTTATGTCAAATTTGTGGAAGGAGCTGGTGGTAGAGTCGTTCCAATATGGTAAATTGAATGATTCATTAAAAAATATAATTATAATAAAAATTAACGTTGCAATAATAATTAATACTTTCTATATTCCAGGATTGGAAAAGACGATTCATATTACGAGGATATAATGACTAAAGTGAATGGGTTAGTGAATTATAAATAATAATAAATATTAATTATAATAAATATTAAATACTAATTCGATTTATTGATAAACTAAATTATTTCGAAGAGTTCTCCTTCCTGGAGGGGCTGCAGATTTTAATAATTCAAGAGGCTATTCTGATGCTGGTGAAAAAATTTACGCGTAAGCCAAAATTTTATCTTTCGTAATTGAATTATCAATTAATAATTAATAAATTAAATTATAAAAAAAATTAAGCAGATTAAATTACATCATATAGATTAAGAAATGTATCATTTATTAATAATTAATTGAATTTAATCAACTTTTTTGTCACAGGATTGCAAAAAGATTAAACAAGAATGGTGACTATTTTCCCATATTAGGAATTTGTTTAGGATTCGAATTGTTAACTTATCTCGCTGCAAATCGACAAGAACATAGAACAAATTGTGTCAGTCATAATCAACCTCTTCCACTTGAATTCACTCCAGGTGAAATTTATTTTCAATTAGAATGCTGAAAATGGACCAACATTTTCTTATTTTCATTTTATTCGATTTCAATAATTATTGCAATAAATTTATAAACATAATGACAATTTTTATTTTCCTAGATTACGAGAAGAATAAGCTGTTTCAAAATGCACCCCGAGATGTTATCCAAATTTTAGAAACTGAAAATGTTACTGCCAATTATCATCAATTCTGTGTTACGACAAGTGTAAGTCAAAAATAATTAATAATTGATTAATTATTTTATTATAATTTGCTTTTGTGTCTTGACTTTTTTTTTTAATATCCAGTTTGACGGTTTTTTATAAGAATTTCCAAAAATAAAAACACGCTGTCATTTTTACTGTTCGAAATTTAACAATTTGTAATTAAAAACCCATATAATTGAATAAATTTCAATTATAAATCTTCAAAATTTAACTGTTTCATAAAAGTATTCAAAATCATGAGATTCGTTAATTGCAAATATCGAAAATTGATGGATTTTATATTGCAAATCCTCAGAATTGAACTATTAAAAAAAAATGTTGCAAATTACATACCTTTAAAATATAAATTTTGAAAATTGAATAATTTGCAATTGTATATTTTCAAAATCAAGAATTTTGAGTATTAACTCCTCAAATTTGCAGAATTGTAAATCATTTGAAATTGAAGAGTTTTTAATTTAAAAAATTCTGGAATTAATTGATTGCATTAAATGTTAAAAAGCCGGCAATTTAATTTCTTAATTTTTACATTCAAAATTTGTTTAATTTGGAAGATCAAGATTTAAAAACTTGAATTTTAATCTTCACAATCATCCAAATTTGTATTTATACATCTTTGAAATTTAAGAATTTTAAGAATTTTAATTTATAAATCTTCGAAATTGACGAAATTTATTGCAAATCGTCGTGCCCCATGCATGGAAATGCTTCATAGCTGATTTTCAAGTTATTATTTTTGCACTTTAGATAAAAATGATTCAATTTTAATAATCGTGATGCACAATTTGAAAATTAGTTATTTTTAACGATTTAGTTTTAGGATTTAAATTCAAGAAAGCTTCATTTTTTAAACAAAGCTTGGAATTGTTTAATTTTCAATCCTTCCAGTTTGAATTCATTAATTTTGAAAGTTTCCAATTGGAAAGCATAATTGTAATTTTTAACGTTTTTGGAATAATTAAACCTGAATGATTCGCAATATTTAACGGTAAAAACGAGAGTGATTTTTTTTTTGACAGAAATTACATAATATATTTATCATCTTTAAAATGTCCATAATTTCAATTTAAAATTATAGTTTTGAATGCGCAATTCGACAACAGATTAATTTTTAAGGCCTTAAGAATAAAATTTTTTTTGCTTTAAAAACTTAAATTCGAAAGTATTTGGTTTTAAATTTCTGAATTTTTGCAGGTTTCTCATTTTAAAGTTTTTAAACTAAAATGAGAATTTATCAAATTCTTTATTCAATTTTATCTTAATTATTTCATTAATTTTATCTCATTTACTTATCTGATTTTATCTAATTTATCTAATATAATTCCTACTTTCTTTCTAATAATAAGGCTTCTTATCTAATCTAAAATTAATAAATTTAAAACTGACTAAATTGGAATCCAAAAATTTCATAGAGAAAGCCCTTGATAGTCAGTTTTAAATTTAATAATTTTAGAATTGAGTATTGTAAATTGAGAATTAAGAAAATAATTAACATTAAGAAAATAATTTCTCGATTTGAAACATTAAAAATTATAAGATTTCCGAACTTAGCATTGACAATTGAATGAGTTTTTATTTGGAAATGTTCCAAAAATATTTAGCATTTAAAACGCAAACTAAAAAGTAAAATTTTGAATCGAAAGGCTTGAAATTGTGCAAGCTCAAAAATTGGATTCATAACGATCTTGTTTTGTATTTTTTTTTCTTTCAAATTTTAGTTTATAATGTAATTTCTCCAAATTGCCCGATTTTTAATTTAAATTTACAAAAATGAATAACTTGAAATTGAAAAATATTTAATTGGAAGATTTCAAGATTTAATAATAATTGGAAATGAGGTGTTAAAAATTAAACGGCATGGATTTGAAAAGTTAAAAATTGTTTTGTTTCAAATTGAAATAGATGAAAATTAAAATTTTCAATGTTTTCTTTCATAGGTTTTAATTTTGCAAGTAAAATTAAAATGGTCTAATTAAAAAAAATATGAAGGAATTATCCAATTTCTAAAATTTTATTGTGAAATTTTTCCATTTTGTGAGCTTCTGATTAAAAATTCTCAATTTTTATACATTGTCCTTTTTTAAAAATTTTACCTGATCACAAATAATTGTTTGATTTGGAATGTTTTTAATTCAAATTCATTCAATATATAAATATATATATATATATTTTTATACCATACGCTTTCAATTTGAAATTATTAATTATTGTTTCGAAAATTTAAAAACTCCTAATATTAAAAAAATGGTTACATTTTCAGGATTTAAAGAGGGTCCATTTAGACGATGAATTCCGTATTATGTCTTTGAATCACGATCAAAATGGTTTGGAATTTATATCTTCAATTGAGCACAAAAATTATCCATTCTATGGGTTCCAATTTCATCCAGAAAAGAATATTTATGAGTGGGCTCAAGGTATAAATATCCCCCATGGAAAAAATTGCACCAAAGTTAGTCGATTCTTCGCTGAGTTCTTTGTTGATGAAGGTATACAAATTTAAAGTATTTCAAAAAATGTAGTTTCCTATAAAAGTTGGTTATTACATTGATGGATCATAATGAGGCGCATAAATATTCCTCATATGAGGGGAAATGAAGGAAAGGGAGGTAGTGAAAAGTAGGGGAGGGGATGTATGAAGAATGAGGGGTGGGGAGTAGAGACAGTAATTGGTAGGGAAGTGAGGGTAGAGAAAGTAGGAAAAGTGAGGGGATGAGAAGTTGGGGAAATGAGGGGTGGAAAAATAGGGGAAGCGAGGGTATGGCAATAGGGAAAGTAAGGGAAATGAGTGGGGTATAGGAAGAATGAGAGGACAGTAGGCGAAATGATGGGAGGGTAAGGTGGAGTGAGGGAGGGAAAGTAAGAGGAGGGAGAGAGGGGAACTTGTTGCAGTGAGGCAGGGGAACTAGTGAGTTAGGAAACTAGAGGAAATAAAGGGAAGTGATGGGGTAGAGCAAGTGGAGGGGTAGGGGAAATGATGGAAAATAAGGGAGGGGAAGTGATTGAGAATAAGTGGAGGGGCAGTAGGGGAAGTGAAGAGAAAGAAGTCGAGGGGGATAGGGAAAATAAGGGAGGGGTTGTACGGGAAATCAGCGAGAGTAGGTAAGGGGAAGTAGGAGAAGTGAGGGAAATGAGTGGGGTAGTAGAGGGAACGAGATGGTAGAGGGAGAAATGAGGGAAGGGGAATAAGGGAAAGTAAGGAAAAATATGTGGAGGGGTAGTAGGGGAAGTGGTGGAAAATAAGGGTGAGTAGGGAAGTGAGGGGAGGCGTGAAGGGAAAATGAGGGTATGAGAAGTTAGGTAAGTGCGGGGGAATTATGGAGGAAATAGAGAACATGAGGGATGGGTAATATGAGAATTAAGTAGGGGGAACGAGAGGGTAGTAGGCTAAATGAGGCCCGGGGAAGTAATGGAAAATGAATAGAGAGGTAGTAAGGGATGCGATGGGAAATAAGGGGAGAGCTGGGGAAATAGGGGGAAAGAAGGCGAGAGGACAAGGGAAAATGAGATGAAGTGAGGACAAATGAGAGGAGGGAAAGTGAGGGGTAATGAGGGGAGGGAAAATATGGCAGTGAGGGGGTAGGGTAAATTAGGGGAAACGAAGGGGTGGCTAAATAAACATTAGGGAAAATAAAAGGGGAATATTTATGCATCTCGATAATAACTTACTGATAATAAAATATTTATTATTTGCTTTCTGTTTAGCTCGAAAAAATTTACATAAGTACGAATCGGAGACTGAAGAATTGGAAAGTTTAATTTATAACTATCCTGTGACGTATACTGGTTTGAAAAAATCAACCTTTGTACAATGTTACATGTTTGAAAAAAACGTTTAGTTAAATGAAGAATGCTCACAAAAAAGACGATAAGATTGATTAGAATCTTAATTATTTTTATGATGACTGTCTGATGACAGTAGCTTATAACATAGTTACATAATCGATTTTCGATAAGATTGTAATTCAGTTTTACAATTTATTAAAAATGTAAATACATTGCTAAAACTGTGATTATGCTTGAAAATATTTTCAATTAATGAAAGAAATTTTCATGAATTTTGTAATGAATTGACTGATAAATAAAGTGAATACATGAAACATAAGTTTACTGAAAATTTAATTTTTATACAGTTGAACCTGGATTTAGCGCCCGTTTCGGGGCTGACCTTGACGTTAGATCCAGAGACTCGGAACTATTTTGTCTCTCTCCTGTTTCTCTCTCTGTTTTGTCACGCTTGAGGGCACACCGCACATTCCTCCGCAAACGCCTCTCACGTATCCCCATGGCGCAGCGACACTTCTCGGAAGGGCAAAGTCCAGGGGAGCTAAATCCAGGTTTCAGTGTATTGCCTATTATATGTATTATTATATTATAGTTGGCTATATCATTGAACTTTTTAAATTTTACAATCATTATAGAAAGTGTGTAGAAATTCTTTGTTGAAAATTATTTTTTTTTGTTCGTTGAAAATTGAGGTATTTTGTTGAAAATAAATTTTTTAAACTGAAAATTTAACTACTTAATTTTTTCTTGAAAATTCAACTATTTCGTTAAGAAATTATGTAATTTTTTTTTAGTTAATTAATCTTTTTCATTGAAAATTCAACTATTGGGTTGAATATTCACATTTTGGAAGAAAATTAATTTTTTTATCTAAAAATTTAATTTTACCAGTTGAACACAGTTAGTTGAAAATTCATCTCTGGTTGAAAATCCAACTATTTTTGGTTAAAAGTTTATTGTTTCTGGTTTAAAAGTCTACTATTACATTTTTGGTTGAGAATTCCTCTTTCTCAGTTAAAAATGTTATTATTTACTTGCAGATTTAATTATTTTGTTGAAAATTCAACAGTTTTGTCGAAATCTCATTTGGTTTGGTTGGAAAGTCAACTTTTTTGTGAACGATTTCTCCTTTCTGGCAGAAAATTCAATTATTTGATAGAAAATTAGCTTTCTTGTGAAAGTAATATTTTCAGGTTAAAAATTCAACTGCCCTGTAGAAATTTTACCTTTTTGGCTTCAACGTTCAACAATTTTGTTGACAATTTTTTCCTCTCTTGACTGGACCGTCTTTCTTGGTTGAATGTTATACTTTTTTGATAAAAATCATTTCTTTTAGTTCGAGAATTCATCTCTTATAGTAAAAAATTTATATTTTTTGGTTGAATGCAACTGTTTTTTATTTAAAATCCAAATTTTTGTCGGTCCAACTACTTGGTGAAAAAATTAACTTTTTTGTTGTAAATTTATATTCTCGGGTTGGTAATTAAACTGTTTTGTAGGAAACTCGCCTTTTTTGGCTTGAAAATTCAACAATTTGCTTGATTTTTTTTTCTCTCTTGAATGAAGAATGTTTCTTGGTTGAAAATGAAACTTTTTTGCTCAAAATTCGTTCTTTTTGTTTGAAAATTCATCTTTTTTGGTTGAATTTAACTGTTTTCATTAAAAATTCAAATATTTTTTTGGTAGAAAATTCAACTACTTGGTTAAAAGTTAAACGATTTTGTTTAAAATTATTTTTACTGAAAATTCAACTGTTTGTTTGACAATTAGTCTTTTTGATTGAAAAATTAAGTATTTTGTTCAAAGCGAGAGTCGCCCCTTCCCAGAATCGGGGAAAATCAGTCACTCGAGGCTGCAACTTGGTAGCCGAGTGAGTCTGGTTCAGAATTCAGATTTCAAAAAAGCGTTTATTGATCAAGTATTTTACATAGATGGTGTATACAAATGTGAATTTTTTATATTTTTTATTTGGAGTATCTATCCTACTCGGAATAAGCCTACTTTAATTATAAATTGTAATGGTAAAGTTTCGCACGTGTCAAGTGGTATTGCACTTATGTGATAAAGTAATAATCAGGAGAAAATTTTAACAAAACCTGGTAAATATTGATAGAACTTAACCTAAAGACAACTGTACACTAATTACAAAAATGAAGAGGATACTTCATTATAAAAATCCTACCTTACAGTAAGATATGATGAGGGAGTTTATGTCTTATTCTGAAATGAGCAGTTTCACTATTGATTAGAGGGATGTTCATAATTGATTCAATATCATTCAATTGATTTTCGTAGAAGTTTTTTGTTAACATATAAACTTGGTCTTTAATGTAGCTAATAGAGAACTTATCATGTAATTCCTTAATTTTTTTAGTGTCATCTATCATTTTCAAGCATTTATTTTGAAGCGTTTGCAATTTGTCGTAGTTGGATGTACAGGTGCTACTCCAAACGGGTGCTGCGTATAACATTATGGGTCTTATAATTGTTTTATAGATAATCAGTTTATTATTCTCGCTTAATCCACTTACATAATATAATAATAATAATAAATATAATAATACATAATAGAGGGTAAAGCATACCTATAGATTTGTATCCTTTCTTACATGCTTCTGTAACATGTTTTCTGAAGTTAAGAGATTTATCTAGGTGTTGACCTAAGTATCTAACGGATTTGCTATTTTCAACATTATGATTGTACATGCTTAGAGCTAAGGGTGTACCTTTGTACTTTCTTTTCGCAAATGTTATCATTTCAGTCTTTTCCGCATTAATCTTAAGCTGCCATGTTTTGAAATATTTTTCTAATATCACTACATGTCTTTGTAAATATTTAATAGACATGTCCCTTTGATATGAAGTTGCAAAGATAGCTGTGTCGTCGGCAAACATAGCCTTTCTAGTTTCTTTGGTCGTAGGTATATCATTAACATAGTATATAAAATATCTTGGTCCCAGAATGGACCCTTGCGGAACACCAGCCTTGGCATAGTGGCAATCAGAAAGAGTATTATTAACTTGTACTTGAAATTTCCTGTTATGAAAGTAGCTAATAGCGATTTTGATTAAATATAAGGGGATATTTAAATTCTTCAGTTTGTATATTAGGCCCCTATGCCAGACTGTGTCGAATGCTTTCTCTAAGTCGAGCAGGAGGAGCGAGGTACATTTATTAAGATTAAAATTTGTACTTATATGATTAGTAAGTCTAACTAACTGGTGAAGTGTGCTATCCTTTTTTCGAAAGCCAAATTGTTCAGGAATTATTTGCCTGTGCGTACATTCGTGGTCCCAAAGTCTATTATAAATCATTTTTTCAAAAATTTTACTAAGAGTCGGAAGAAGACTTATAGGACGGTAGCTTTGGGGGAAGATTTGTTCTTTCTCCGCCTTATATATTGGAAGGATGATTGCATTTTTCCACTCAGTTGGAAAGTATAAAACAGGCATTAAATATATATGTAATTTGTACTAATATTTTCTTAGGCAGGTTTTTAAGTATCCTATTAGAGATATTATCACAGCCAGGGGCTTTATTTGGCCTGGTTTTTCTAATTGCTAATTTGACTTCTTTCGGTGTTACAAGTTTTATGTGATCCAAGTTAAGATTAGAGTTAATAATTTCAGTGTAGCTCTGATGCACGGCTTTTCGAGTGGATTCATCACTCATGTCTTCAGTCATTACGTGGACTCTCTCATACTGGGATACCAGGACATTTGCTTTATCTTTATCTTCAAAAACTAGACCTCGTGGGCCGTGTAGAATTGGTATTACGTTGGAGCGATTTCCTTTCAATATTTTAGTTAACTTCCAGAGTGAGTTATCTTTGACTTTTAAGGTTTTTAATTTATTAGACCAGTTATCGTTTCTGTATGTGGTTTGTTCCCTTGCAATTATTTTAGTGAGTCTGTTTGCAATGTTTTTTAAGTAAGGTTCCCTACTTTTTTGCCACGCTTTCCTAATCTTGTTCCTGTCTTCAATTAGTTCTTTAATATGGGGCGGTGTTAATACTTTACGATCAAGAGGCATAGATAATGGGATGTTTTCCAAGATTGCTTTGTTAATGATAGTTGTTAAGTTGTTAACACTTTGGTCTATTTCCTCTTTTGTTTTGAGAGTACCACTAGTTTTTATGTTGTAATTTACGTTCTCTCTGACACCGCCCCAATTTGCTTTTTTATAATTGAAAAATGATTTGGGTGGTAATAGGATGTTGTCTGTGTTTTTGTTTAATTCTATAATTACAGGATTGTGGTCTGAGTGGAGCTCATTCATTGTTTCAATGCTGACAAGGTTTTGAATATTTTTGGTTAATGCAATATCTACTGTACTGGGGGATGCTGCATAATTATATGGAAACAGTGTGTGTCCGGACGGATATTCAAGATTATAGGCGTGGCTGTTTATGTAATTTAATAAGAAGTTACCATTCTTGTTGTTTGAACTACAATTCCATGCCGTATTTTTTGCGTTTAAATCCCTTGCTATTAGGACTTTTGTCCATAATGAAAAATGTGTATCAAGATCTGATGAAATTAGAGTAGATCGAGGTGAGGAGTAAACCGAAATAATTTTTAGGTTACTTTTGAGTTTATTACCTACTGCTTCAAGGCTGAGTGTATTAGTGTCAATTTTTGGGAAGATTATATCTTTTTTAATTAAAATAGCTACACCCCCTCCCCCACTATTATCAGTTTTATATTTTCTAACTACATTATACCCAGATACTTTGTACTTTGTATTGTTTTTAAATTTGGTTTCGCTGATCAATTCAATATCAATGTTATGTATATGTAGAAAGGTCGTAACTTCTAAAATGTTTTGAGTGAGTCCGTTGGCGTTTCAGTATGAGATAAATAATCTATCACGTCTGCCTTGCATCAGAGTCATATTCAAGTAATATTTGTGTCATTATTGTAAATTTTTCGATTTTACTTTTGCAAGTTGAAAGTGATTTATTTAGACTTTGTAGTAAACGTAGAGATTCAACAAGATTAATTTGCTCATTTAGTGAATGAATTTCGCTACTTATATTACTTACGAGGTTAGTTGAGCTAGTGGTGAATGAGATCCGTTGGCTTACTGCGATGTTTTTTGAGGCTGTAGGTTTTTGAATATTTTTCTGTGAGGATTTGCCCACCTGGGCAGCAGTCGGCCCGAGCGCCGGGAACACTGTAGTCTTGAAGCTTGGAGGTAATCTGTGCACTTGGTTTCTCTCTTTGACTAGATTCTTTCTAAGTTAAATTTTGTTGATATGCTCGACGTACGATAGGCATTTCCTGTAATTTGCCGTATGCGTTCCATTGCAGTTTGCACAGATTGGTTGACTCTTTAGATCCTTTTTGCATCCGTTGGGGAGATGTGGTCCAGCGCACTTGACGCACTTCGGAAGATGGTTGCAGTATGAAGTACGATGTCCAAACCCCTGGCACCTATGGCATTGGGTGACACCAGTTGGATTTCTATATCGTTCAATTTTGACTTTAACATGGAGTATGTATTTGACTTTGTAGATGGTGCCAATCTTAGTGTCTGGGCGTAGTGAGATCATAAAGAATGGATGGGATTGCTTGGAATCAGCCTTCTGTTTCATTTTAATGCATTTAAGATCTGGGAACCCTTGTTCATCCAGTTCGTCGACGATGTCTTGAATTGTGAGGTCAGGCAATCCTTTGTTGTCCGATCGAGCTAAAAATTGGCCTAATTGTAGTTCTATTAGATAGTACTTCTCACACCAAAAATTAATTCATTTTGATAATTATTGTTTACAGTTTTCTTTCACAGCCTGCATTTAATGATATTATCCCCCCCCCCCCATCATCTACACCAATCCAACCATTGGCGAATTCACCCATTCATTTGGGTAGGGGCCCCTAATTTTCGTATACGGTGTGTTCGCCCCTGAATGGTCACATTGCGTGTTTCATTACCTGCAGACTTGAGTCATAACGGGCGGTAGTTTTTTCTTTTCTTGCTTGGAGCGCGCAAAAGAAAATTCGAGCAAAGTTACTTTCTTACCAGCTCCCTGCTTCGCTAAATAGTAGAACACATTACTACAACGATGCTATCAACGACAATTTATTTCTTTTAATTTTTGCATGAAAAATATAATTTTTTTCGAGAAAGTAAAACTTTACCGAGAGTCTCTATATTCTTTAGAGTGTGTATACAAAAAATTAGACAAAATGGCTTCACCATTTGACCTGAATCCTAAATTGCGATTGACACTCGATTTCCAGGGCCCTTAAATGTATAAACAGGGTTCTTTTATTACGGAAATACCTGTCTGCACCACTACCATTCTGCCATACTGCCATACGCCGAGGCAAATTTGCTGTGGTGCAAGTTTATCTGCTTCATCAAGATTCCTTGGATGCTGTAAGAGCCGCGCTATGCGGGCTCTCTTTTTCTGGATACCGTTAAGGTTTTTCCTCTTTACAGAGAGTCCAGTCTTCTTCTATTCCACCGCAGCAACTTGATTGTTGTCATCGATGTTAAATATCTTCACAACTTCTGGTAGGATGGCCCTTGTTGAACGTCCCCCTTTAGCGGTGGGTAAGATAAGGGCCCCGGCTTGGAGCCCACGTTATTTTTTGTTGTTTTGCTATTGTCGACCATGTTGGTCCCACGAGCAGCTAGGGAAATACAGAACACCCCCTGCAGAGCTCCGCTTGCTGGGGGTGGCTCTACATACTAAGGAATTTGATCTGGTATCCCCAAGTCTCCGTTGCGAAATGTTCTTGGTGACTCCGCCGCACAGTGGTCCGGATGGTTGAAAAGGTAATCCAAAGTCAAAAAATGAGTTTTCTTTTTTTTTTATGAAATATTAATTTAATCAGATATTCTATTTAGTTCATGATTCTATTTGTAAATCTATTCATTTTGAACAATGATTAAATATAATTTAAAAAATATATAAAGCAAAATTTTCTCACATGGTAATTTTAAGATCATTCAGCAGTGGTTCTACAACCACGAACTAGGTTTTCTTAATAGAAGTGAGAAATAAAGGTTTTGGAGTGAATTCTTATAATGGATCTGTTACTTAGGTATTGCGGCAGGTGCTTAAGAGATATTTAACTAGATAGTGCTAGTGACAGTGAGGCCCGAGTGCCCCACGACTGTGAAGCGACTTACATCAGGTATAGATAAAGCCGTCAATGCAATTTTTGTTCTTATAATAAAGTGTCCTTATTTATGTTAGAGAAAGTTTATTCGATGATTAGAATGCAAGTTTCTGAACATTGCTAATAAAGGTATAAATATCAATGAAAAAATGGCTATTCTTCTTGAGTACCTCTTCCAAAATCCTTTGCCTCACCCTATATACTTTTTCCGATCACGAGGTATTACGGTTTACAAACTTGTATCAAGGAATTCAAAAATGGTGAAGGTTTCTAATTCAAAATGGCCATATGTCTTTTCTTACTTTTTTGCACGTGCGCAATATGATTTTTACATTTTTTAGGTGATACTGAACATTTACTCTTTAATATCTCCGAGAATATTGATCCTACGAAAAAGGAAAGGTTAGTTTCAGAATCAGCGCTTCAAAATATAGAAAGAAATATCATTAAAATCAAATGAACATGAATTTTGCCTTTTACTCGATACAACTGAATGAGAGGTTCAAAATCAGGAATTCGAAAAAACTATTATAAAATAAATTTCATGCTCCTATAGGAGTTTTTTCAATTTGGCTGAGGTATTAGATTTGCCATTTTGAATTTTGATCTTTTCATGATGTATTTAAAACCAACAACCTATGCAATGTTTTTTAAATGGATTTCATAAAATTGCAGTCATATTTACAATATTTCAGCTGCCATATTGTGTCCGATATTTTTAATTTTGAAATTTTGAAATTTTGAAAACAGATTTCGAATTAAGGTCCCAAAAAGTATTTACAAAATGAATTTCATGTAAATCGGATAATATTTCGACTTTTGATCACCTTTTCGACCATTCGGACCACTGTGCGCCATGCCCGCCTCGACGGAGAGTTCAAGGTTTTGGAAACCCTGGTGCCACTCAGCCCTTGACACGGTGCGGCGATCACCTCATGGCTTGGGAGCATGTGAACTTGCGTCCTCGATATTCCAGGGAGCTTTGCTATTACCCATGAAAGGATCTCTCCTTAGTTCAGGTCATTTCCTCAGAGCAGACGAACCTCGCGAAGCAGTCCCTCTGGTTCGACTTCTCCAGATCTCTAGTCCGATTAGACTCTTAAGACCTTGCATTAGCTGTAACCTCAGGTGATCCCTAAGGAGAGAGCCCCCCTCATTATTTTAAAGATTGTCTAAACTTAGGGATCGAATAAAAATATAAAATTTGAACTCTGTCAATTAAATAAACATGGAACCTTAATGAAATTAGTTTTAAAAAAATGTGTTAATATCAATAAGTATTTAGTTTTACAAGCATACATTTTTTAAATTTTTTCAGGGCCTAAAATGTTGTGTAGTTCAACCCACTGTGTGTAGTCCGAAATCAAAAAGTGTGGAATGGAGAACTAACTTTATTTTCTAAGCAAAGTTTCCAGTTTTCCAAACTAATATTTTTGAAGTATTAAAAATAAACATCTATGTTTATTTAAACTATTATTATTCAGTCTACAAATGATCAAAATGCGTATTTATTCATCTCAGGTTTCACAATCTTTCCTCTATTTCCCTCTTTTCCCTTTTTCTCGCTTTTGCACTTGAATGCAAACTGAATAAATTAATAGAACCCAATAAGAAAATCCAAATATTTTTGGTTACATAAAAGATAATTCTTTGCGATTGAAAAGTCTACTATTAAATTTCCGGTTGGGAATTTATCTTCTTTGGTTAAAAATTAAATTATTTTCATGAAAGCTCAACTTTTTCCAATGAAAATTCGTCTTTTTGGCTTGAAAATTGAACAATTTCATTAAATTGGTTTCCTTTTTGGTTTAGAAATTCATCTCTTTTTGTAGAAATTCTATTTTTACGTAATCATCAGAGAAGGTATTATATTTGTGTAAAATTTGCCCCCCCCCCCATTTTTGTCAAATGTCCACGTTTTGAAACCCCCTGAACCCAAAAAAACAGATTTTTACAAAATGTGATAATTTTTTAATATTTAAAAATCCTGTGGACGTATAATAATAGTACTCAAAAAGGCGAACAAAATATTCTCATGACTTTTTTTGATAGAAGAAAGATTACCGGAGTTATTCCAATAAACAAATGAAAATTAAATTTTTAAGTCAAACAACACACGATATGAAAAAAAGTCAAGAGAAGGAAAATGTTTCTTTTTTGTTCTGAGAGGACAACTTTTTTCAATTAATTTTTTTCGTGGTTTGTGTAGTTTGTCCATAAATTTAATTTATTTTATTCTTCAATCAGTTTTTTACAAATGAAACAAAAACAACGCGTCCGATCAAAAAGTGAATTATAACGAATTTTCAGATCTTTTTTGAGTACACAATTCTCGTCCACTAATCTTTTTTCGTATCTTGTATAGTTTTACCGTAAAATGGAATTTTTTATTTTTCATTTTTTTTTGTTCTGCGATAAAAATTTGAATTTTCGATTTGTCAAGAAAATTAAAAAAAGTCTTAGAACGATATTGTAGGTTGTTCAAAAAAAAACATTTTTCTTTTTTTCATATCGTGCGTTGTTTGGCTTAAAGTGTTCATTTTCGTTTGTTTTTTGGAATCTTCGATATGCTACAACTCCGTTAATTTTTGTTTCATGAAAAAAAGTCATAGAGATAAATCGTTTGCTTTTTGAGTACTACGAACATCCGTACATAGAATGTTTAAATTGGAAAAAAGTGATCTCAAAAATGTTGAAAAAGCGTTCACTTTTTGAATTTTTATCCAAAATGGCTGGCTAACGAACTTGACCTTCATTTTGTGACACTTGAAGAGTATACCAAAGCCCAATCCAATCTGTCAATTCTTTCAAGAGTTATCGTGCTAACAATATAAAAATCTACATACACAGTCAGACACATTCGCGAAAACCTGTTTTTGGGTTCAGAATTTCTGAAAGCGTGGACATTTTGCTAAAATGGAGGGGGTGAAATTTTACACAAACTTAAGACCTGCTCTGGCGAGAATGTAAAAAATTTGAAAAACGACGCAAGGTACGAAAAAAGATGAATAGACAAAAGTTGTTCAACCAAAAAAGATCCACAAATTTGTTATAAACTTTTGTTATAAAAATACATGAGAAAAATTTTTTTTTACTTTTTGGAAAAATGATACACGCTACAATAACATTTTATCTAACAAATTTTCACACCTAAATTACATTTAAAAATTTTCTAAGAACCACTTTCGGCTAGGATGCATATTTTTGGTTCAAATCGTGAAAAATTACATTGAACATAAACAAATTAAATTTATGAAAAAACGACACAAGCTGCGATAAAATGCGTATTAAAAAAATTGTTTTTACATTTGTGTAAAATTTGACCCCCCCTGTTTTTGTCAAATGTCCACGTTTTGAGACACCCTGTATCCTAAAAACAGGTTTTTATGAATGTGTAGATTTTTAGATTTTCAGCACGAAAACTTTAAAAAAAATTAACAGATTAGATTGGCCTTTGGTATTCTCTTTTAGTTTCTCAAATTGAAGGTCAAGTTTGGTAGACAGCCATTTTGGATGAAAATTCAGAAAGTGAGCACATTGTGAACATTTTTGAGACCAATTTTTCTCAAGATTTGAACATTTTATGTGCGGATATTAGTGGTACTCAAAAATATAAACAATTTATTCTAATGAGTTTTTCTAATAAAAAAACATTACCGATGTTATAGCATTTTCAACATTTCTAAAAACAAACGAAAATGAACATTTTAAGTCAAAAAAACGCACGATATGAAATAAAATCAAGAGGAGAAAATCGTTGCTTTTTGCACACCCTACAATATTGTCAGAACAGCTCTTCGAATTTTATGAAAAATCAAACATTAAAATTTGTATTGCACAAAAAAGTAATGTAAAATAAAAAATTCCATTTTGCGGTCAAACTATGCAAGATATGAAAAAAGATGACGCAACAAAAATTATGTGCATAAAAAAGATCTACAAATTTGTTTTAGATCACTTTTTGATAGGATGCGTCGTTTTTGTTTTATTCGTAAAATAGTATATTACGACCCAAGGCCAGAAAGTTGGATTTCCGGGCGTGTGTGACATGAAGGTCGAGGCGAAGCCGAGGCCTCATATCACGCACGCCAGGGCATCCAATATTTGTGGCCGTGTGTCGTATTTTATTTTTCTTTATTCCCAGCCTAAAGTACGTTTAATAATTAATGTTTTATCAATAAAATGCGTTGTCGGCTGCTACGCTCGGATGCTTTTTCTTTTGTGGCCTGCATCAGCACGCGCAGAGGCCACCTCGCGTAGCGTCGCTACCGCGCCGCTTCTCTCGGTCAGCTGAGCGGATGCATGGGATTCGTTCGCCCGCCCGACTTTTGCAAAGCCGAGGCGAAGTCGAGGTTTTGCTGCTGGTCGGGGCGGGTATCAAAAACAAATATTTTTTATTTTTTCGCAATACGATCAGTTTTGAGGTTGAACACACTGACGCTCTCTTCTTTCCATTCACCTGTCAAGATAAATTTTTTTCGGAAGCTAAGTACATAATAACACAATACTGAGTGAGCGTTGCTACGTCAGGTTGCTACGTTAGCGAACAACAGAAAAATCTCGCAGCCAATCAGAAATCTCGTTAGCTCTAGCAGGCCGCAAAAGCCACTGTTCCCGGACAGAAATGCAGCCGGGAAGACGTACTTTCAGCTAGGGGACGAAGAAAAATAGCATTAAAAATAGAAGAATTAAATCTTTGGAAAAACGAGGCAAGGTGCGTAAAAAGATGAATGGACAAAAATTGTGCATTCAAAAAGGATCTAAAAATTTATTAGCAATCACTTTTTGGTAGCTTGCGTAGTTTTTGTTTTAATCTTAGAAAATAAAATTTAGGGAATGAAAGAATTAAATTTTTGGACAAATGAGACAAGCTATGAACAAAATGAATAGGCAAAGGCTGCTCAACCAAACATAATCTTAAAATTTGTTGAAAACTTTTGTTATAAAATTGTTCTTAGAACCACATTACACTGGGATGCGTGTTTTTGGTTCAAAGCGCAAAAAATAACAATAAAAATAAACATAATAAATATATGGAAAAAAGACACAAGTAGCAATAAAATGTTAATAACAAAATTGTTTTTTTTATAGGATGCGCACTTGTCTTAATTATAAAAACAAGACAATGCAAATACGTTTGTTTCAATACCAATGCATATTATGCATTTTAATAATATAAATTTATTGAAATTATACGTTTTTCAGGGTAGTTGAGGATAAAATTTAATGCAAAATAAGAAACAAATATTGAAGTTATCATGATAAATAAAATTTGTACTTCATTTTGAAATATCTGAATTAGCAATCCCAGGCTGAGGTACAGAAATAAATATAATATACATTTGATATAATTGTGTTGAACCTAATTTGGACAAAATCGAGTGCGAAACACGAGACGCGTAATGAGAATGTGTTCGTTAAAGCAGAAGGAGCTTTAAAAGAAGAGAATTCACAATCACCAAATTACAGTTATAGATGCTTTAACCTTTAACTTTACAAGGTCTCTGCACAAACATTGGGAAGTACAGAGACCGAGCGCGTAGCGCGAGGTAAATACATTGTCGAGCGCGAAGCCCGAGAACCAACAGTCGAGCGCCCTAGACGCGCTAAAACTTGCGAACAGCGCGCCCAGCGCGCGACGAGAGTGTGCCTGCACGGCGGGCAGATCTTTTTAGTTACAAATTTTCCGTTGAAAATTCACTTTTTCTGTTGAAAGTTCACATTTTCGGGTTGAAAATTCAACAATTTGAGAGAAAATTTAATTATATAGTTGATAGATAGTTGAACTACTTTGATAAAAATTCATTTTTTGTTAAAGATTCATCATTTTAGTTAAGAACTCATTTCTTTGTCTGGAGATTCAATTATGCTCATTACAATTCGTTGTTTTTTTGGTTGAAAATAAATTTATTGTGTTAAAAATTCGTCTTGTTTGGTATAAAATTAATCTTCTTGGTTAAAAAATTAACTATTTGGTTGAAAGTTTGTATTTTGTTGAAAATTCGTCTTTTTCAGCTAGAAAATCAAGTTTTTTGTTTGACAATTAATCTGTTTTAGTTGATATTAAATTATCAATTGTTACATTTTTTATTGAAAATTCATCTTTCTAGGGTAAAAATTCCACTCTTCGGTTGAAATATGAACTAGTTTCTCAAAAAATTATCGTTTTGGTTGAAGATTCATAATTTTATTCAAAAATTCATCTTTTTGGTTAAATATTGAATTACTTTGTTGAAAATTCGTTTCTTTTGTTTGTTAAAATTTAATTTTTTTTTTGAAAATTCAACTACATGGTAGAAAGCTAAATATTTTGTAGAAAATTCGTTTTCTAAAATGAAAATCTAACTATTCAATTTTTCGCTTCAAATTGATCTCTTTGGGTTTAAAAATTTAACTATTTGGTTAAAAATTTATGTAATTTGTTGAAAATTCATCTTTTTTGGTATAAAATTAATCTTCTTGGTTGAAAATTCATCCTTTTTGGTAAAAAAATTAATCTTGTTGATTGTAAATTCAACTATTGGATTCAAAGTATATGTATTTTGTTTAGAATTAATCTTTTTTAGTAGAAAATTAATATTTTTAGTCTATAGTTCACCTTTTTAGTTGAAAATTAATTTCTTTTGTTAGAAATGTCCTCTTTTTCGGTTAAAAAAAACAACATATTTAAAAATGAATCTGTTTTGTTTGATGATTCTAATATTTTCTTGAAAAGGATGGGTTTCGATAAGGCCCTTTATCGCCCCCCCTGAATCTTATTTTTTAAAGTTTATTATCGAGTTCATTCTTATTTTTTTCATAATTTGAAACATATAAGGCTTTCAAAAATACATATACTTCTTGTGCTACTTGATAGGACCCTTATAAAAACAAACCGCTAAACTTAGCTTGTTTTGCAAAAATATGCAATTTTTGTAGTTTTCGCAATTTTCATGTAGTTATTTCGTATAGAGCGCAACCGAGTAAAAAACGATTTTCACATGTATGGTGCACAAATTCATGAGCTACTATATACATAAAAATCATCGTGTTACTACATTGCACTTATAGTAATAATAAAATTCAATTTATTTATTTCTTACCATGAGCGTAATGTAGTAACACGATGATTTTTATGTATATAGTAGCTCATGTATTTGTGCACCATATACGTGAAAATTGTTATGTTACTCGGTTGCGCTCTATATGAAATAAATACATAAAGATTGCAAAAAAAAAAAAATTATCCAAAATTCAATTTATTTATTATTTACTATGACCACAACGTAGTGGCACGGTTATTTTTATGTATATAGTAGCTCATGTATTCGTGTACCATATATGTAAAAATTGTTTTGTTACTCGTTTGCGCTCTATACGAAATAAATACATGAAGATTGCAAAAAAAAATATATCAACCAAAATTCAATTTATTAATTTTTTACTATGAGCGCAATGTAGTAACACGACGATTTTTATGTATATAGTAGCTCATGTATTTGTGCATCATATATGTGAAAATCGTTTTGTTACTCGGTTACGCTCTATACGAAATAACTACATAAAAAGTGCAAAAACTACAAAAATTGCGTATTTTTGCAAAACAAGCTAAGTTTAGCGTTTTTTCTCATGAGGGTCCTATCAAGTAACACAAGAAGTATATATATTTATGGAAGCCTTATATTTTCCGAATTATAACAAAATAAGAATGAACTCGATAATAAACCTAAAAAATAAGATTCAGGGGGGGGGGGCGCTGAAGGGCCTTATCGAAACCCCTACTTTGTCTTCATGGTTGAATTCAACTGTTTTTTATGTAAAATTGAAATCTTCTCTTTCTTAAAATATCAACTATCACATATCTTGTTGAAAAATGATTATTTTTATTGAAAATTCAACTACTCGGTTGAAAATTGAACTACTTTGTTAATTCACATGAAACATCCAGACTTTATCCAATCTTCCTTCCCTGAAATCGCCTTATTTTATTTTTGGATGACCCCTAAATAAATTCACGACAAAAATTTACCATAACAAAGGGGGTTACGTGGTGCCAAATTAAAAAAAAAAGGTTACGTATTTATGCACAGGCTCTATACATTATAAGATATTACGTACGTGATTCCGATGTGGAAAAAATATGAAGATCGTGCCTAAAAAAGTTCCTGCGATAAAGCTCAGAATGAAATCTCTCATTCCCCCAGGGATATAAGACCACCATTCTGTTCTGAGTTCATCTAGAAGAGGATATTCACTTTCAAAGATTATTATTAAATTCCTACTATTATCGGTTTTATTTCATCTTCAGAAATCTGGAAAAGGCTAACTGAGTTTAAAATCTATTACCACGGTTTTATTATCGATAATTAATATTATTACTTTATTGTTAGATCCTGTTTGTTTTCAAAGAATCTTCTCTAGTTTGTCTTTTAATTTTTAATTATACTTATTTTGTAATTCAATTATCTTCTCTAAAACCCCAAAAAATACGAAATATAAAATATGTACAAACCATGGCTAAAAACAGCAGAAAAACAAAAGGAATAAATAGCGACAATGTGTACGTCATCAATGGAGGATGCTGCACAAAGCAATGTAGCCATTCCTTTATCTTCACCATATCCTTGATCAGCTAAAGCCAGTATGCAGTTGACTGTTACTACTGGAGACATACAGGCTATTATAGTTCTGAAAATTTATAAAAGTACCAAAAAGGTTTAAGTTTAAAAGTTTGGATACTTCTTCAAAATCTAAAATTGTAGAGTTCTGATTCCCTGATTCTGAGATCGGTGATAATTTCGGAGGCTTAAATTTTGAACTGTTGAATTTCCAGTGCCAAGGTTCCGTATATTATATGTAAATTACTGTAATATATGTAGAAATCACCCCAGTTCCTAACAATTTAGAGATTTCTACGTGAAATACCGTGTAAATTACGTAAAAACTCACGTAATTTACCTTAGCTATATTACGTACTAGGGTGGCTGCTTTTTCAATTATTTTTTTTCGGATGGAATTCTAATACCCGTTGAAAGTGGCTCACCTATAAGGGTATTATATGTGTACAATTTTGTTTGGACAGGAAAATATTTTCTATTCGCCCTTTGGATTTAAAAATGAGAAAAAATGTCCTATTGTTCAAAAAATTATAGAAAACTGATTGCATCTAGATTTTTTGTTAGGGCACAGAAATAAAAAATTATGAATGCAAACAAAAACTTTTGGTTAATTTAGAATTTGTTGACAATGTGTGAGAAACATGTTCTTTTGAATTAAGTTAAATGCACACTTTTTTTGAAAAAGTTCAATATGCGCGTTGAATTTTAAATTTCTTCTATTAGAGCAACATAATAGCATGTTTCATTGATTGAAGCTCAACATATTTTAGGTTCGACAAATATTAAACTTAAAAAAAAAGTGTGCATTTAACTCAACCCAAAAGAACGTGTTTTTTGCACATTAAGAAAATTCTAAATAAAACCAAAAAATTTTGTATTGCTCTCGTTAGGAAAAACTGCATATACGAAAAATTTGATACAATTTTTAAACCTAAGAAAATTGTTTGAATTTCCAAATGCAAGAAGCGAACAGAAGATATTGTTTGATCTAAACAGAATTTCACACGTTAAATTTCCTTATAGGTGTGCCACTTTTGCCGGGTATTAGAATTCTATCCGGAAAAATATTATAAAACGAGCCACCCTATTACGTGCAGAACCCTATCGATGCCAAGTTTTTAAATTTAATAACTTCTCAGCCTTATATACCTATTTAAATTGTACAATATTAGAGGTTTAAAATTTAAATGGCTAAATTTAAATTTATTCTATTGCAGTTGTTTTTTTACTAATCTTCTACTTGGATCCTTTCAAATTTTAAATCGATCAATTTGAAAGAATGTTATTGAATCCTTTTTATTTTGTCATCCCTGAATTTAAAATTGGTTAGTTTTTAATATTTTATTAAAAATCATCAATGTTCAAGGTTTCCAATTGTGAACATTTTTGTATTACTCTTTTTTACTTAATATTTTTAACTTGAAGTTCTTGAACTCGAAATCCTTAATTTTCATACTGTATAATTATTTTTTCAAATCTCCCAGTTCGAAAATGTATAACAATTGTCTACATATTGAACTTGGATTGTTCAACTTGGAGGTTTTAAATTTAAATTTATAATTTAAGCGCTTTATTTTGCCAATTTCTTGAATTTTAATGCTTGGACAAAAGTTAAAATTTTTTGGTTGTAAATCTCTTTTTAAATATTTTATTCTAATGTGCTCCACTTGAAACATTTCCTCTTTTAAATAAATCAATGTGAATCATTAACTTAAAAATCGTTTCATTTTATCCACTGCTAATTTATAATTGTCCAATCTCGAATGTTGGAATGTCGAATAATACATTTTTGGCTTGCAATATGAAATTATTTTTATTATTAACGCTCTAACTTAAAGTTCTTAATTTTGAAATCCCGAATATTTGTAAATTTCTAACTTTGAAGAACCTAGAATTTAAGTAACGTTCAATTTAAGAAAAGAACAAATTCACATCTGTAGAATAGTTTGAATTTAAAATTGTCTTTAAAATATGTTATGCTTTCGTTTTAAAATTTTTAAATCATGTAATACTTGAAATCCAATTTATTTTGTTATTGCGGATTCACTTTGAAGGGTTTAAAATTTTTCCCGTGTCTACGATCACCAACATTCTGTAAAAGTAAAAAAAATGCTTTCGGTGAGCCCAAGGGGAACTGAAAAGGGTGCCTAGGTTCACTTCGTTAAATTTGTATAGCTTTTAATTTTCATAAAGCTATTTGGAAGATGTTAAATCATGGCATGGTACACAATAGAATGTTATTTATTTTTACCTCGATTTTTGAACTACGGAAATTTGAAGTTTTACTATTTTTATTTTCGAGATTTCCAATTTGAAATAATGTAAACTTTTCAAATATTGAATTTAAAACGCTTCAAATACAAAAATGTTTAAACTGAAAATTAAATTTAAATATTGCTCAACTTTCCATTTGAAACCATACAATGTTGAACGTTTAAATTTGAAATTATTCAAAGTTAAATAATGTAATCAATTGTACATCTTTATTTTTGAAAACTTTAAATCCAAATTTGTATAATTTTGGATTCTTTAAATGATTTAACTTTAATTATTAATTTTTAACCTATTTTAATTTGATTTCCTTCAGTTTCGGAACCTGAAATTTTGTGTTTTCAGTTGATCTATCTAATTTTAATTTCTACATGTTTTAACAATGCTGGATTTCAAGATTCTGAACTTCTTTTGTAAACGATAAATATATTTACCTACCCAGTGAGAAAAGCCCAGTTCCAAGGATATCCCAGCAAATATTTAGCACACACACTAACACTCAGCATTTCCATCGAGCAGGGAACCAGAGATAAAACCATTACAAAAACAGGATGTTCTCTCAGGGGAGATGTCGTTAGTTGTAATCCAATTCGAAGAGTGATAAAAGCCATGCAAAAAAGCCTAATCTTGGCAGTTACCCTGAAACCAAGTTCTTCCTGAATATTGAATAACTGTGTATTACGAATAATAATCCCAGCTAGGAGCATTCCGAAAACAGGTGGTAGTTGTAAGTAGGGGATATAAGCCAAGGCCCATCCAAGAAAATATGAAGATATAATTATGATGAATAATCCAAATATACTGCCTCCTGGCAGCACAGGAGGGCCAATCAAACAGTAGAGAAGCAGATAAATTATTGCTGTTATAATTATACAAGTGGTGAGCCAAAATAAATCTGCCCACGTGATCTGTAGTTGAGCACATTTCAAAATTGGTTGGGTTACAATTATTTCACGCAGAAAGGGACAACAACATGTTATTCTATGACAACATGTTTCATCTGGATTTTCCAAATCGAAAGGACTGAAAAATATAAATTTGATATCAAGTTTATCTTATTCAATTATTAATCAATATTTCGATACCTGCATGTATTAAACAATCCTATTTCAAATATGACGGTTGACAAAAGAATTGATTAAAAGTGCAAACCACTGCCAAATTCAGTATCATAGTGAATAATAATGTAACTATAAACTTTGAATCAGCTCTTCTGTCAACTGTCAAAGTCGAGGTAGTACTGTAATACATTTAATAATTAGTAATTACTCTTCCGGTTCTAAAATTTGAACCTCAGAATTTCTACGCGTGGTGATAACCTCGTCTTTCTTTTTTCCAAGGAAGTTCATCAAATATTTTTTTCTAATCAGAAATACACTTTGGATTTAAATTTTATATTTTGAACGATTTCAACAATATGTGGTTAAAGCGTGTAAAACGATTGCTTGGTCGAGCAGAAGTAAATAATATAAATTAAAATGCACTCCGTCAAATTCGTGAAATCTGAAATGTTCTGAAATTGATTCAGTGTCACGAAGTTAGATGCAGTTTGTTAATTAGAGTGTGTTCAGGTATCGGATTGCATATCGATATACTAAAATAACTGTGTTCACTCGGCTCGAAACTAATTACGGGTCGTAAACGAAGTGGAAGGGACGCCTATACGCCTATCAACGTTTTAAAACAAAAATGTAGTTCAGGTGAATTCGGGACACTGCGGTACTGCCCTATATAACTCAATAAAGAAGATGGGAGATATATCGTTAAGAATTTTACAACCAGGTTACCAAAGTTTATGTTCAATTTTCTACGGTTAGAGCCAATCTGCTTAAATTGTACATTTCATACTGACGTAGGGACTTTAATACTGGTACTCAAGTTTAAGAAAGTACCTTGTTGAGTTAAAAGTCCATTATTGGAAAATGATACAAAGTTTGTTTAAAAACAGATAATAGTGTCTCAATGCCCCTCTTTAAGTTTTCATAATGTTAATTACATGCCCAATTCAATCCTTTTTTGAAATATAAAGTCTTTCAACTCGAAAAATATATTAAAGATATTTTTAAGAACATAACAGTATTGGTTTATTCCAACTATTCTTCCTCTTTATTTTTCAGAAAATAAAGATTTTTCCTCAGAAGATAATATTATCTTTAAAGAAAAGCAGACTTTACAGGTTTCTGCACAAAACCGGGGGCAACCCGGAAATATTTCATATAAGAGGAACCAGGAATTATTCAATATCTGTGGAATCCTTTGACGCATCCCTTTCTCTCAGTCATTCTCATCACATGCGACAGCCCTTCATAATTCTCGCATGTTCTCTTTTTCTGCACTTTAATTCAAGGAAAATCTTTTTTTTGTCAGCCTGTAATTCTTCGTGCACCAGTTTCTTTATTTTCTTTTTGCCTTTCTTCAGATCTGGGGGCAAATGCAATAATTTCGCTATCAAAAAGTTTACTCTGTCAGAGTGGACAAAGAAACGAGGACAGCGTTCTTTTTGTGGGTCACCGGTATTGTGGAATAAATCCACTATCATCGCGTCCTGAAAATTCAATTTTCTGAAAATGTATACCCCACAAAGGAAATAGTTTCAGCATTTCACGACATACGGAGTTATTACTGGGAATTTCAAATATTTTATATATTTTTCTGAGAATTCAGCTTAGGATCTTAGAATTATTTGGTATATGAATATATAATGCTATTGTGAAAATAAAGGAATACGTATCCCACATGCCACACCTCTCGAAAAAAACTGATATTTTCTTGGGGCTTGGTCCAAGTGGCCCGGATAAAAACCAGGTCTGTCCTAGATTTAGACCTGCGCTTAGGCCTAGGTTAAATTCTAGGTTCATGTCCACCTAAATTTTTTTATTAAAAAAAAACCTAATTAATTTTTACGTACATTGTACGAAGAATGTAGTATTTTAAACAAATATAGTATTAATTACATATGTCAATGAAAAATTGATAATGTTTATAAAATTTCATAAAATATCATAAAATTATGTTAAAAAGTGACAAATAATTTTCCGCTATTTTTCGCATTTTTTCCATAATTTATAAAAACAGCAAACAGTCATTTGTCACTTTTTATCATAATTTTATGACATTTTTATAAAACTTTATACAGTTATTAATTTTTACAGCCTTTGTAGAAATTTATTTAATTTTTTTCATAGAACTTATTTTTTTACCTAGGTCTAAGCATAGGACTAAACCTAGGACGGACCTGGTTTTTTCTTCGGGCTACTTGGATTAAGTCCCAAGAAAAGACCAGATTTTTTCGGGAAGTGTGCTATGTGTGTCACAGTTTGATCAACAAATTTTGTTTTAATGTGTTACAATCATTTGAAGATTACCTGCGAATTTTTCAAAATTGGCAGAAATTTTGTTCAAAATGTAGTATTTTCCGTACAAGCGTAGGTATTCGAGGCAGGGGCGCCGGATGACCTAGTGTGTGTGTTTAGAGCTCAATACGCGTGGAAATTACCCATGTGGAATTCAACACGGCAAATTTTCATGCTTTTGCGGCAATGCCCGAAAACACTCGAAAAAGTGGTTAATATGAAACTTTAACTTGAACAACTCAACACCCGCTTTCGAAACGTTCCGGCGTCCCTGATTCGAGGTTTTATTGTTTTCTCGACGTGGGAATTCTAGCTCTTTCAATTGATTCCAAAAAATTAAAGAATGCAGAAAAATTAAAATATGGCGGCTGTTTTTTTTTTAATTCTTGAAAGTCAATGTACTACATATTTCCTGAGTTTCGTCTTGGCTAAACTTTTAAAAATTTGTTTGAAACAATTGAAAAAAAGTATTTGTCAAAAATCGAATTTTCTCATTTCTCTCGGAAACAACGAAAGTCATAAGAAAACGTTTAGATAAAAGTTTTTACGTCTAGGAAAGTTCTACAAAAGTAACGCTTGATCGTTTGTGATATCTTGCATCACTTACAAGAAAAAAATGTCATTGAAGAAAAAAAAATTACCGTTCTCAAAAATGGCTAAGCCCTTATAAAACTGATAGAATGTTTTTCTGATGTAAGCATAAACTGTAAACAAATATAGGAAAAAATGAAAAAGATGGGACTTCCCATAAAACCTCCTTTATTTTTTTCATCGAATTTTGCAAACATGAAAAGAAGATTTTCGGGAAAACCCCGCCATTTGTGTATTTTCCAATATTTAAAAAAAGTTTCGAATAATGTAAAAAGTCATCCTATCATTTTTATGCGGGCTGAAAAATTTTTGAGGCCGGCAAAAAAAAAAAAAATATATATATATATATATATATTCTTCCTTGATTTCCAAAATTTCATCATAATCATACTCGGCTACAGTTTTCGTAGTAGAATTATTGCCAGTAAAAATTTTAGCACTTGCAAAAAAATATGGCCAACCATCTGATCTTTCTGTTGATTTATCCGATTCAGTCTTGAAATTCTGTTGATCTGAAAAATTATAATGGAAAAGTTACAAATAGCACTTTTATAAATTTAGTTTTTTCATTTTCTATTTCTAAAGGAAATTCGAATTTCGACCAAAAAAAAAGATAGAACGAGCAGAAAGAAAATATCATGCAGTACTCCTTGACGCAGTTAAAAGTAAGTAGTATTTAGAATAAAAGAATGTCATAAATATATCAATTTAACATTTGCTATTTTCCATAGATCCTAATTTAATATTTTATACCTAGAAATGTCTTATTTTCTCGTAACTAGTTGTGTTCAGAAGAAGTTTCTCGTCCTGAAAGAATACAACATGTAGTTGGCAATTTATAATTTTATATTTTATTTAGTAAACTTTTCACACACTAAAATTTCTACAATTGTATTTCTAGGTGAACCCCTGCACTACTCAAATGATTAATGAGATCGTCAATAACAAAAAAGCATCATACAGCAAAAATTCAATTAAGATATTCAGTTTAAAGGAAGGATATAAATATGAGAAAAATTATTCTTTTATTGTATCAGAATAGAATACATTCGTCAATGTGCTCAATTTATTCTAGGTCATCATCATCCAGGCCTCGCGACAAAGGAGCAGTGCGCGAGTACTTTCGCGTTTCAGATGCATAATATTGTCTATTCCAACTTGATATGGTTCACAGAGTCCTGACTGTTTACGTTTGGAGGCCCTGGAAATAGCATCAAGGCCAGTGCGAGTCATGCCGAAAGTCGTAATTCAATCCAGGTTCCAATGTAAACAAAACGTACAATAGCAAATGAAACACTTAAGAAAAGCCATTTATGTCGATATGGATGAAGAGTAAATTTACTCTTTTGGAATCTTCAACGAGTAAAATTTAGCATTATGTGGTGATTTTCACTAAAAATAATTTAAGGTCTACAACAATTTAATGTAATGCAAAAGAGAGTTTTCTCAAAGCTTAATGTACATTATTATTATTTCATATGACATGCAGTAATGTGTCTTAACAAGTTATATTTCTTATTTGCTTCATGTCCGCAATAATCGCAAATAAATTGTGGTTTGATTGTTGCATGTACTAAACGTTTATGTTGCCTTAAAGAACTTGCCGAGCTATACATTCGAGGGCATGTCTCACGTGCAGTACTGTGTGTTAATAAGCTTCTTTTCAGATTTGATTTATATCCGCGAAAATCGCAAATAAATTGTGGTTTGATTGCTGCATGTACTAAACGTTTATGATGGTTTAAGCCACATTTAGTAGCATAACTTCGAGAACATTTTTCACATTTATTACTTATTAATTGTGATTTAACTGATGCATGGCTTTCCCGTTTATGTCGATTTAATGTACTTAACCAACTATAACTTCGCGAACATTTGTCGCAATTATACCTTTGTTTCGATGTCTCTGAATGAAGTACAGTTATGTGCTCTGCTAATGACCTTTTCCATTTCGTTTTATATCCGCAAAAATCGCAAAGAAATTGTGGTTTGACTGTTGCATGTTCTAAACGTTTATGTTGATTTAAACCACTTGACGAACTATAACTTCGAGGGCATTTTTCGCAATTAAACTTTGATTTTGATATCTGTAAGTGGCGTACAGTAATGTGTTTTGACAAGCTACCTTTTACATTGGTATGGTGGCCACAATAGTCGCAAATAAATTGGGTTTTGATTACTCTATGCTCCAAACGTTTATGGCGATACAAACCACTTGCTGCACTATAACTTCGAGGGCATTTCTCGCAATTATACTTCGTTTTCGATGCTTGTAAGCTTGTTTTAAAATGTGCTTGACCCACGTGGTGAGTCATGTGAAATTTATTTCTAAATTGTTTGCTGCAGAATTTGCATTTGAACTGTGACCTAATGTCGCATTCGTAGTTTAGATGGCGATTCAAATGATGTTTCCTCTTATATCTGCGGGAACACTTTTTGCATGTGTACTTCTTTTCCTGTTCTGACTCTTGGACTTTCTGCTTCTTTAGAGTCAGCAGTTTGTGCTCAGCAGCCAAAATCTCATCACTTCTTATATCTACGTTACAGAATTTGGACTCCTTTGTTTTGTATGATATCTGGTCTATAACTGTCTCTGGATCTGAAAATTTAACAAAATGTAATATGCGATTTATTTCTTACTAGTTTTATTTCAGATTTTTAATTTCAAAGCCATACCTAGGATGATTTCTTCCTTGATTTCCAAAATTTCATCATAATCATACTCGGCTACAGTTTTCGTAGTAGAATTATTGCCAGTAAAAACGTTAGCACTTGTAAAAGAATATGGCGAACCATTTGATATTTCTGCTGATTTATCCGATTCAGTCTGGAAATTCCGTTGATCTGAAAAATTATAATGGGAAAGTTACAAATAGCACTTTTATAAATTTAGTTCTTTCACTTTCTATTTCTAAAGGAAATTCGAATTTCGTCAAAAAAAAAGATAGAACGAGCAGAAAGGAAATATCATGCAGTACTCCTTGACGCAGTTAAGAGTAAGTAGTATTTAGAATGAAGGAATGTCATAAATATATCAATTTAAAATTTTCTATTTTCCATAGATCCCAAGTTAATATTTTATAGCTAGAAATGTCTTGTTTTCTCGTAACTAGCTTAATTCAGAAGAAGTTTCTCGACCTGAAAGAATACAAATTGTAGTTGGTAGTTTGTAATTGTATATTTTATTTAAACCTTCCACACACTAAAATTTCTACAATTGTATTTCTAGGTGAACCCCTGCACTATTCAAATGATTAATGAGATCGTCAATAACAAAAAAGCATCATACAGCAAAAATTCAATTGAGATATTCAGTTTAAAGGAAGTATATAAATATGAGAAAAATTATTCTTTTATTGTCTCAGAATAGAATACATTCGTCAATGTGCTCAATTTATTCTAAGTCATCATTATCTAGGCCTCGCGACAAAGGAGCAGTGCGCGAGTACTTTCACGTTTCAGATTCATAATATTGTCTATTCCAACTGGATATGGTTCACAGAGTCCTGACTGTTTACGTTTGGAGGCCCTGGAAATAGCATCAAGGCCAGTGCGAGTCATGCCGGAAGTCATAATTCAATCCAGGTTCCAGTGTAAACAAAATGTACAATAGCAAATGAAGCACTTAAGAAAAGTCATTTATGTCGATTTGGATGAAGAATAAATTTACTCTTTTGGAACCTTCAACGAGTAAAATTTAGTATTGTGTAGTGATTTTCAATCAAAGTAATTTAAGGTATACAACAATTTAATGTAATGCAAAAGAGAGTTTTCTCAATGCTTAATGCACATTATTATTATTTCATATGGCATGCAGTAATGTGTCTTAACAAGTTATGTTTCTTATTTGCTTTATGTCCACAATAATCGCAAGTAAATTGTGGTTTGATTGTTGCATGCACTAAACGTTTATGTTGACTTAAAGCACTTGCCGAGCTATACATTCGAGAGCATTTTTCACATTCATAGCTTGAGCTCGATATCTGTATGTGCCGCGAAGTAATCTGTAAGTGGCGTACAGTAATATGTGTTAATAAGCTTCTTTTCAGATTTGATTTATATCCGCAAAAATCGCAAATAAATTGTGGTTTGATTGCTGCATGTACTAAACGTTTGTGATGGTTTAAGCCACATTTAGTAGCATAAGTTCGAGAACATTTTTCACATTTATTACTTGTTAATTGTGATTTAACTGATGCATGGCTTTCCCGTTTATGTCGATATAATGTACTTAACCAACTATAACTTCGCGAACATTTGTCGCAAGTATACCTCTGCTTCGATGTCTCTAAATGAAGTACAGCAATGTGCTCTGCCAATGACCTTTTCCAATTCGTTTTATATCCGCAAAAATCGCAAAAAAATTGTGGTTTGACTATTGCATGTTCTAAACGTTTATGATGATTTAAAGCACTTGGCGAACTATAACTTCGAGGGCATTTTTCGCAATTAAACTTTGATTTTGATATCTGTAAGTGGCGTACAGTAATGTGTTTTGACAAGCTACCTTTTACATTGGTATGGTGGCCACAATAGTCGCAAATAAATTGGGTTTTGATTACCGTATGTTCCAAACGTTTATGATGATACAAACCACTTGCTGAACTATAAGTTCGAGGGCATTTCTCGCAATTATACTTCGTTTTCGATGCCTGCACGCTTGTTTTAATATGTGCTCGACCCACGTGGTGAGTCATGTGAAATTTATTTCTAAATTGTTTGCTGCAGAATTTGCATCTGAACTGTGGACTGACGCCGCATTCGAATTTTTGGTGCCTTTTCAAAGCTTTTTCCCGGATATAGCTTCGCGCACACTTTTCGCATTTATGTTTCTTTTCTGGTTTTGATTCCGGAATTTTCTGCTGCTTATGTGAACGCAGTTTGTTCTTGACAGCCAAAATATCAGCTCTTATATCTAGGGTATACAATTTTGACTCGTCTGTTTCATTCCGTTTCTGGACTGTAATTGTGTCTGGAACTGAAAAATTAAGATAATATCATATGCAGTTACTTATCTGTTATTTTATTTAACGCATTTGAACTACTATACTCATACTTTGGATGACTTCTTCTTTGATATCCAAAGTTTCATCAATCTCGTATTCAATTAAAATTTTGGCACCAGAATTATTGGGAGAGGAAATCTGAGTAGTGGTACAAGAATGTGGCCCATCATCATCTTTTACTATTGATTTCTTCGGCTCTCTCTTGGAATTGTGTGGATCTGAAAAATTATAAGCTGAAAGTTTTTGCAATTAGTAATTTTTGATGATTTGAATTCTTATCTGGTAACAGATTTAGGTTTAATAATTAACAGATACAGGTAACACTACACCCACTGACTTTCAGGACATATCAATTCAATTCTTGCGTTTTCTATTTTTAACGGAAATTCGAATTTCCACAAAAAAAAAGGTAGCACGAGTGCAAAGAAAATATCATGCAGTACACCTTCACTCAGTTTAAAGTAATATTTATCCACATTTCATACCCTTTCTACAATTTTATTTTTAGGTGAACCCAGGCACTCCAACCCCCCATGCATTTGCCTGTTACAAAGTGTAGATAGCTTTAGGTATGAAGTACCAGTACACATCCGCTGGAGGCGCCACATTTCCCCTCAACACAAACAAGCAGTGGTGCTAACAGACCGCGACTTTTTCAACTGCGCAGGCGTCGCTTAAAGAAGGAGTGGGGAACAGAACATCAGTTTTCTTCCTTACTCCACCATTGGGTGACGCATGCGCAGTTGAAACAGTCGCGATCCGTTAGCACCACTGCAAGGAAGTCTGTTGTCAATGCTGAGAAGAACATGAATGTTTGGTGAGTGTACGTATTTTATCACAGATAACAGACTTGTTTGCGTTCAGGGAAAATGTGGTGCCCCCAGGGGATGTGTACTGGTACTTCGTAACCCAAGCGATCAAGACTTTTTAACAAGCCCCTACACGAGTCAAATGATTAAAATCGTCAATCACAAAATCCATTATGCAGCTAAAATTAAATCAGGATATTAAGTTTAAAGAAAGTATATTACTCTTAGAAAAATGATTATTTTATTGTCTCAGAATAGAATTCATTAATCAATGTTTAACATTATAGCATAGATTATAGAAGATTTCATATTTCTGTGTAGTAAATAGTAAGTCATAAATACCAATTAAACTATTGCTCGATTTATCCTATTTCGTCAATAAAGTATTATACGTATCTAGATGTGAACTAACTTTACTTATTTTTGACAGACACAAAAAAAATCTGATCATGAATGTTAAACAGCCATAACCCCTTCCTTCAATATCATTATTGAGTAGTTAACACCGGCTGGTTAATCAAAAATAAAATGGTGATTAATATGTAACCTCTCATACACATATTTTTTCCAAATAAACGAAACGTATAATAGCAAATAAAAAACACTTGAGAAAAGTCATTCATGTCGATACCGATGAAGAGCCAATTTGCTCTTTTGAAACCTTGAAAATGTAAAATTTAGTACTATGTATTGGTTTTCACAGAAAATAATTTAAGGTATACAACAATTTAATGAAATTCAAGAAAGAGTTTTCTCAATTTACTACTGAACTAATTGAGAGGTTGTAAAGTTATGAGTTTTTTAACCAATATTCTAAATTTCTTGAAGTTTAATATATGTTATTATTATTTCAGATGGCGTAACTTAAGGTGTCTTAACAAGTTATAATTCTGTTTCGCGGTATATCCGCAAAAACCGCAAGAAAATTCTGCTTTGATTGTTGCATGTTCTTCAAGTTTATGTCGACTTAAAGTACTTAGCCATGTGTAACTTCGAGAATATTCGTCGCATTTATAAATGGATTTCGATGTCTGTGAGTAGCGTGAAGCTATATGTGTTGACAATACACCTTTCAAATTACTTTTATATTCACAAAAATCGCAAAATAACTGTGGTTTGATTGCTGAATGTTCCACACGTTTATGGTGGTTCAAACCACTCTTAGTAGCATAACTCCGAGAACATTTTTCACAGTTATGCCTTAATGCCGATGCCTGTGAGTGACATGAAGACATGTGTTTTGACAAGTTAGATTTATTAGTCGCTTTAAACCAGCAATTATCGCAAGCGAACTGTGGTTTGACTGTCATGTAGCCTACCCGCCGTTTATGTCGATTCAATGCACTCAACCAAGTATAACTTTGCGAACATTTGTCGCAATTATACCTTTGTTTCGATGTCTCTAAATGAAGTACAGTAATGTGCTCTACCAATGACCTTTTCCATTTCGTTTTATATCCGCAAAAATCGCAAAGAAATTGTGGTTTGACTATTGCATGTTCTAAACGTTTGTGTTGATTTAAAGCACTTGACGAACCATATCTTCGAGGGCATTTCTCGCATTTATGCCTCATTCCTGATCCCTCTAAGTTTGTTTCAATATGTACAAGATCCACGTGGCAATTCAAACCACTTCTGTGTGCAAATCGTTTGCTGCATAATTTACATTTGAACTGTGGCCTGACGTCACATTCGTATTTTATATGGCGATCCAAATTATGTTTCCACTTATATCTGCGGGAATACTTTTTGCATGTGGACTTCTTTTCCTGTTCTGATTCCTGAATTTCCTGCAAAATATCATGTTCGTTTATATATACGGTACAAAATGTTGACTCATTTGATTTATTCCCTTTATGGGCTGTAATTGTCTCTGGATCTGAAAATTTAACAAAATGTAATATGCGATTGATTTCTTATAGTTTTATTTCAGATATTTCAATTTCAATAGTCATACCTTCGATCATTTCTTCCTTGATTTCTAAAGTTGCATCATTATCGTACTCGACTAAAGTCCTGGCATCAGAATTATTGCCAGTATAAATGGTAATACTTGTACAAGAATACGGCCCACCATCTGGTCTTTCTGTTGATTTCTTTGATTCAGTCTTGGAATTCTGTTCATCTAGAAAATCATAAGGTGAAAGTTAAAAAAACACAAATAGAAGATCATGCAGCACACCTTGACTCAATGAATAAATTAAGATAGTAAGATGAAACAAAGTATAAAAATCTTAGAAAAATTAATATTTTATTGTCTCAGAATATAATAAATTCGTCAATTTATAATATTATAGTATAGAAAATGTCATAATTCTTCATGGTAAATAGTAAATCATAAAGATCAAATTACATATTAATCGCTTTCTTAAAGTTCATAAATCAAGTATTGTGTTTTGATAAGCTCCTTTCCCGATTTGTTTTATATGCACAGAAATTTGAAGTCAAATTTAACAAAATATAATATGCTGTAGCTTATGTGTTGTTTTATTTGAGGCATTTGAATTGCTATAGTCATACTTTGGATGACTTCTTCTTTGATATCCAAAGTTCTATCAATATCGCATTCAATTAAAGTCTTGGCACCAGAATTAGTTACAGAAGAAATGTGAGTAGTTGTAAAAGAACAAGGCCCATCATCATATGCTACTATTGATTTCTTCAGCTCTCTCTTAGAATTTCATTGATCTAAAAAATTATGAGGTGTAGGTTATGGCGATTAGTAAATTTTGATGATTTCAATTCTTATCCTATAGCGGATATAGATTAAATTAATAACCCATGCAAATAACATTACAATGCTCAATGGCTTTCAGGATATATATGAAATATAAATATCCATCTTCCGTTTCCTATTTCCAAAGAAAAGTCGAATGTCCCCAAAAATGAAGATAGGACGGGCACATATAGAAGATCATGTAGTAAAACTAGACGTAACTAATAGTAATTACCCACAGCAGATTATGCTTTACTCCTCTTTGTTTTCATAACTAGTTGTTTTCGATTAACCTTCTTGCCATGGAAACATAAATGTATAACTTTCATTTTGCAGTGTTATAAATTAAAAAATTCACACGTTTATATTTCTGTAATTTTATTTCTGGGTGAAACCCTGTACTATTTAGATCATTAGGAATATGGACAATCAAAAAGCATCATGCAGTAAAAATTAAATATATCAAGTTAAAAGAAAGTACCTAAGTAATAAATCATCCAGATCAGATACAGATGAGAACAGATCAATTTTAAAGTAATATGTGGTGACAAGCAACCTTTGCATTTAGTTTTGTAATGGCAAATATCGCAAGTAAACTTTGGTGTGACTGCTGCGTGTTCTAAACGAGTACGTTGATGGTTGATATAAACAACTTAAAGAGCGATAAGTTCGTGAATACTTGCCGCATGTATGCCTCAATTTCGATGTGTTTGAGTGGCGTGAGGTCGTGTGTATTACCAAGTTACATTTCGTATTCGACTTATATCCGTAAAAATCGCAAATAAATGTTCTTTTTATTACTGCATGTGCTGAAAGTTTTTGTCCAGTTAAAGAATCAAATAAAGTGTAACTTCAAAAAAATTTGTCGCATTTATGTATTAATACCATCTTCTTTATGCGTGTCTTATGTTGAAATTATACAATCCAAATTCCAATTCTCAAGCATTTTATACATTAGGGAAATATTAATTAGTATTTTTTAATAACATTTACAGGAAAACCACGATGCATCGATCTAATATGTTTGTAAATATTTGAAGAACTTTTGTTCATTTTACTGCAATATGGACACGCAAATCTTGGTAATTTTCCACAATCGTATTTTAAATGAGCTCTTGCTGTTTTTATATTCGTGTAACTAGAATTGCATTTAGGACACTGATAACAATGCATCTTCTCGTCAAAAAAAATTACATCCCCATACTGGATATTATTTTTATTTAAACTAAATTCAAGCTGTAGGGGATCCATTCCATCTGATAGTGAGTTGAAGACGATACCTGTGGACATAAAAAATATCGAATTAGTTTAACTTATTCAAAAACAATACAGTATAAAGAAAATAATTTTTTTATTCCTATAACTCAAACCAGGTAAGATTCCATTTTTTTAGATGCACTCAACAATATGACGGTCTTTTTAACCCTTGTTTTCCACACTTCTGTAGAATCACATACTTGCCACACTGGGGTGATCTACATCCCAGCGACAAAAATTGTTTTAAAAAATAAACTATTGAATATTTTTACTTGAAAATATTATCAGATCATCTTAAGAGCTTACTTTAAAGGATCATGTAGTTTATATAGCCAAAAATTAAAATTAAGTATAATACAAAAAGTAAAATATCCCTTTACATTAAGGTACTTAAAATTAAGGAAAATGGTCGCGGGGTTGTTTTCACCCCAGTGTGGCAAACAACGGTTGAAATTTCACAGCATACGATTATTTATTTATTGATATTTTAGATGTATGAAAACAAGGAACACTACATTTTTGACAATTTAGAAACTGCTACTAAAAATAAAATGATATGGTGTTTTTTGTATTGGCTCCTTTTATTATAAATCCAATGCGTATAGTTTTACAGCAGAGAAATTTTCCTTTAAAATAATACCTTTTACCGTTCAGCCTTTTTTTAACAACTGGATTTTTTATCGTTTACAAAATATTTTTCGAAGATTTAACGACAAAATTATCCCGTTATTTACAATTATGCTATCGCTGATAATTAAGTACTTAGAAAACACAGTAAATCTTCTTGGAGATTTAAAATCTAATTTTTTAATGCTAACTTAACAATACTGAAAATTGTCTTTTACTGTTATGCGAAATTATACGTTAAAATTTTTCTATTTTCTAGAATCGTATAAAAATTCATACCAATTGCCTTATTTGATCGCTTTTAATGTCATTTAATTCTATCTTAATTTCATTGTTCCGAAATTGACTATTTTTTACACAAATTTATTCCAAATAGATTGAAGAACATTTTTTGAGAAATATAATATTTTTAAGATAATTATATTTAAACATTAAACCTATTAAGGATTTTAACATTTTCATTTTATCAGAATGGCACAATAAAACCTTGCAATTTTGTTGTAATGGGCAAAGATCTATTGGATGGAAATATTTTATTTTGAAAATATGAAACAAGCCATTATTCTGGCTAACTTGATATTCTTTTTTTAATTCTCTATCTGAAAGCTTTCAATTTGATAATATTTTACAATTGGAGTTTGTCAATTTGGTACCTTCCAATTGATATCGACGAGTAATAAAATGAACAAACCTATATTTAGTTTATGTCATAAATAAAATACCTAAATTAATTATAATAGGCGATATCCAATACCCTTAATTTTATAATAATTATTCTAATCTACGATTCTTATAATAATTATTTAGAAAACACTCAAACTAGTATACGAAATATATCAAAATTAATTACCTAAAATTCATTCCTTACATTTTAAATCAAGTTTCGCGAAGGAAACTTCCATTTTTTACGTAAGGATAATTTTTCAAATGTTATACCCCCGCCTACATTTTCAAGGATTTTCAAGGTGTTTAGGGAATCAACTCGAAAATAATTCGGGAAAAATTTCCTAATGATTTTGGTAAATGTTTTAGTTACTTTGGAAATTTTTCACAAAATAGCTATCATTTACCCACAAAAATACAAGCATTGTTTCAAAAATTTGAATAGTTAAAACACAAAAATTCAAATGTACCATTTGTTGAGAAGTTTAATGTAATAATAATTATAATTTGATATAATATTATTTTAATATTATTTTATTTTCACGGGGAAATCAAACATTCCCAAAATATTTTAAAATTGCAGTCAGTCCTGATGCTGAGGACAGTATCAGATGATATTCTGTAATATAGATCACATTTTTTCATTATAAGTACGTTGGAAACGTGTGGCACGCTTATGTTTCTTATTGTATCAAGAAAGCTACCAATAGTTGAGAAAAAATGCCCTTTTCTATTTCGGGTTATTTCCGAATTTATACTGATAAAATTACTAAAAAAATGGGAAAACTCCCAAAATTCTCTACATTTTCCTCATTTTGTAATTTATTTGTAAAATTTTCGTAAGCAATAGAAATATTCCCTACCAAAAAAATAATTTTCCACAAATATTGGGAAATTTTTTTTCACTTTATACTGGTAAAATTGCTTAAAAAATAGGAAAATTCCAAAAATGTTAAGAGGATTCTTTATTCCCTAAGAGATTTATCATTTCTTTTAGATAATTGATAAATGCCCAATTTTATGGGAAAATAAATTTCCCTACCAAAAATAGGGAATTTTGCCTACAAATTTGTTGGGACAATTCCCGAATTTTTATACAGTCTAAGATTTCAAGGAAAATTCACATCATTTATAAAATGACGTGAATATGATTAATAAATGGTTAACTCCTCGACTCTATATTTATTGGATGTGTATGATATGAAATATTTCTTAATAAAGAAGAAATATAAAAAATAATGAAACAAAGTGTATGATATTATAAAAAGTAATTTCAAAGCTAAAACCGGTTTCAATTAGAATTCTCAAGATTTTCCGGGCCCCCTCCACGCATAAATAGTCTTACGTAATTAATGGACGCTTCCTAAGAGAATTTTCAAATAAACTTAAAATTGTTTAAATGCCGAAAGATTACAATTTTGGAAGCCTTTTTACATGACTTTTACAAAATCAAGTCATGCCACTTGGTGCAGCCAACATTTTTTTTTTAGAAGATTTCTTTATGTTTCCGAATGTTTTTTTCGTAACAACATCAATGGAATAACATTCTTTTTCAGGGTGAAGTAATTTCACATGAGTGAGAATATTTCTGGAATATTTGCTGTATCTGGTACAATATGGACATCTAAATCTTGGACTTTGTCCACATTCAAATTCTACATGAGCTCTCATTGATCGAATATTTTTATAAGAACTTCCGCACATGTTCGGACAGGGGAATGGTTTATCTCGTTTCATAACATTTTTAACAACTTTCCTGGCTTGAGGAGCATGAGGCTGAACGCTTTCATTGTTAACTAGGCTAGCAACACTCGATATTTTTATTCCGCTTTCCATACCCTCATTATGAATGATTTTAACAGGATCTGAATTTGAGCCACAAAGTTGGACAGGTTTACCCCGCATGATATCAATTGCATAAATACTTCGATGGGGATGTCGATGCTTTACATGCCTAAGAAGATTCCACTGTTGCTTACAGCACAGACTGCAGTAGGGACATTTGTAACGAGGTTCCTGCAAACAAACAAATTCTAAATGTCTGTTGAGAGTGTGTCTGTAAAAAAATACGCTTCCACATTTATTGGGACATTCGAGATATAATTTCTTCGGTTGTCTTTTCGCAGAACCCCCTTTTGGATGTAAGTCTGCCCTCTCTGGAATTTTTGAAATGCCCTCGGTGGTTTCTTCAATTTCTTGAATACTTTCTGAATCGGAATGAGCCCAAGCCGGATTCCCACCGTTTGATTCATCCGATAGGTCCACGTTTTCAATATTAGGTCCAAAAGAATTCTCGTCTTCATATTCTGGGAGTTGAGGCTGCTTGATATCTACGAAGGAGTAATCACCGAAAGCTGAAAAAGAGAAAAAAAAATTGGTTAGTTTGGAAAAATGATAAAGGGAAAAATAATTTTTTAGATAATGCTTTACTTAGTTTATTCTAGTTATTTCAAAATGATAAGCAGGGGTGATTAGTAAATATAATAGATGTAATTAAAATCATTTTTATTGTCCAAAATTTATTCAGAATTCAGGTCTGTTTACATTATAGTGAGTCTTTGCAGGTTTACAACTTACAAGGTAAGTACAATAAAATATAATCCATTAAATGCATTTAACATTAAAAAATATGTTATTTCGAGCCTTAAAAATTGAATCATTTCAAATTTGAAAAAATCAAAGTTTAACAATTTTTAATGTTGTGCACAATGAATTAAAGCCCTTGAAAATTATATTGAAACCCTCAAAACCTTAGTTACTATTTGAAATCGTTCCAAATGTAACAATAAGGCATTCTAAATTTAGAGCTTTTGATTGCAAAGTATTTAAAATCCACTTATTTCAAAATTTTAAGCACTCAAACTGAAATATTAACAAAAAATTTTTTATGTATCAAGCATTCAAACTCTAACAAACCAATGTATACCTTAATTCTTTTTGAATTAAGATAATTTTAATCTTTTTATTAAATCAGTAAAATAAATTAATGCATTCATTTCTAAGGCACACAACAGATTTAGCACGCTTCCTGACAATTGTTGTCACAATCTGAACCAAATACGGGTACTTCAAACTATATATAAATATAATACAAAAAGTTCGATAATAAACGTATTTTTTTCTATATTATAAAAACTATATATATACATACAGAGTAGACAAACAATCATCATCTTTTATTTCCATCTAAAAAACTGATTTTTAATTAAATAGAAACAAAACATTGTTTTTATTTTCCTAATAGAAGTGTCTACATTAGGTTAGGCCGGAAATACAACATTTATGAAAATCGGAAACGGCTAGTGCTAAAAAGTTAATACGTGTTATTAAAAAAAACTCTAATGACCTTTGAAATAAAAAATGGTCCTACGGTGTCACAATGAGATCAAACCCTTTTAACTTTGAGAATTAAAAAAAATTCCCTATGGGTATGGAAATTATGATAAACTTTCCATATATATTTTTTTATATTAATTTTTTATATTAAATTACATTTCTTAGTTACATTTTTAGTTACCATTTTTTATTTCAGAAAGTAGTAAGCGATTTTTATTTGTAACAACATACAACAACCTTTCGGGGCTAGCAATTTTGGATTTTCAAAAATGTTGAATTTTCGGCCACCCGAATCTACATGTAGCGAAAAAAATGCGGCTATTTTTACCAGAATTTCGGTACTAATAGTCCCTTTTCCAGGTCCCGCCATTCGTTCGAAAAAGTTCTGCTATATGTACCAAAATTTTCGGTAAAAAAGCCCCTTTTCCAGGGGATTTTTTCTCTAAAAATTCTGTCGCTCATCTACTACGAAAATTTCATTTCCAGGATGTCTCCTTTGCTCATGAAGTCGAACGTTCCAAGCAAATTTTGCACGATATTCACAGTAGCCGCATTTAAAAAAAGGCAACCTTCCTAATCTACCGCACTGAAACCTCAGGTGTTTTTGCAAATTGCCCTTTCGAGTAAAGGCACTCGGACAATTTGGACATTGTAATTTTCCTTCTCCTCTTAGAGATGATCTTCTCTTAACAGACTTTTGGACGTACTGGTCTTCATGATAATATACTTGGTACCCTGAAAAAATTCAAATAATAAATTAGTACAAAAATCAATTTTTTATTTCGAGGAAATCATTTTGAAATTTTGCAATGCAACTGTATCACTTTATTTTTAAACAGGTTTATATACACAATATAATAATCATTATGAAGCAATAAAATTTCAAACTATTCATTTGACAAATCAATAATAGCATATTATTCACCAAGGGGGAGAAGTGGGCCTTTTTCGACGATTGATTGAGTAAGAACCGAAGACAAAAGTGCGAGCGCGAGCCAAAGACGAGTACTGAAAAAATACACAAATCGCCCATTGGTGCATACAATATTTTTTATAAGAAATGCATGATTGCAGACGTTTTTTTTAACACAGACATGATTTCTGCCCATATGGAGGAATTTTGGTTCGACAGGAAGCAAAATTACCGTGGGCTGAAATCATGCATGTGTTATAAAAATATAAATTATTATTACACACTTGGGTTTGGACTTTGGAGATTCACTCAATTATATTAGCAGTTAAATTAAATCACACTAAGCATTCCACATGAAAGCAATGATTGTTAAAACATTGTAAAAAAGTCTTAATAATTGTTTATTATAAATTATACAATATAAACCATATGCTATAAATTATATATGTCATGAAGGTACACAGAGAGACGTTGAGAGCTCAAAAAATGCATTTTACAATGAATTAGGAATTCCCTTGTTGGAAAGTATCGACAAAGTGAACTTCTTTGTCAGGATGTTTCCTTTTAATATGGGCCCGAGCATTTGAAGGATGTCGGGTTTTATAATTGCAGTAGCCGCAGAGAAATCGAGGAGGCTGATTACATTTGAATTTAATATGATACTGCAAATTATCCTTTCGGCTGAAAACACTCGAACAACTTGCACAAGGAAACTTCGCGCCATCTTTTGAAGACCTCTTTACGTTTAGGAAGTCATACGGATTTATTCCATCGTTGTCGTAATAGATACCTGAAAAAAATAGAAAAATATGTCTATCGGTTCTGGAATATAGATATAAAATTCTGATGGTCAAAATAAAAATTTTTGCTTTTTCTTTCTGCTAAAAAAAAGTACTCTTATAACTAACTTAATTGTAAGTAAACATTGGTCATGCAAAATTATTGAATTAATATTGAAGAAAACAACATTATGATAATAATTTATATGTACAAATTTTTTTTTTAATTTTATGTTTTTAGATTTGATAAACCTTAATTTGAAGTCGATAATATTAAGGTAGTTGTCGTGCCGAAAATCAGGCCTCTGGAAAAAAAGTTTTCCATGATTAAAAAAAAATAAGACTGCCTGGAGTTGAAAAAGGGGACAGACTAGTCATACCCAATTTTCGGGATTATGAATTTATACTAAAATTAATCAGTTTGAGTCCATTAATTAATTTAATTAATTAATAAAAATATATTACACTTGATTTTTTAATCAAATAATTGTCATATATTTAATATTTTTCAAAGGCTTAACTACTCATCCCGAATTTTGAGCCGACGAGACACTCCGTAAAAATGTTTTTTATTTGAAATCACATCATTAATATTATTTTTATTACGCAAATCATGGAGAAACTATTTTTTCAGATATCTAATTTTTTCATGATAACCACCTTAAGGCCATGCGACGAGTGGGTCACGTGACCGGCTTCCTACCTTACCGACACTTTTTTATTTGTAAACTTATTTTCACACGAATGGCCACATCGAGTTGAAAATTTGGGATAATAGGGAAAACATTGGACCAAATGCATGGGATTTGATCCATTTTTGCCCTATTTTGTTAATATCTTCGTAAAAACTAATTGTTTCTATTTAAGTGTATTGGGAAATTAGTTTCTATTTTTTAATCACGATTTAATGAAACAATAAAATGACAATAATTATTATTTATTACAAAGATATAACATAAATAAGGTTTTGTCCCATGCGTTTGGTTCATTGTTTTCCCCTCAGCACTCAACGAAGTGAAGTTAGCTGGTGGTTGAAGTGAAAATACCTAATAGAAAATTTACGGCAGAATTTTTTCATCAAAAGCACGGCATTTTAGCGGGCGGATTTTCAAAATTTAAATTTTTATTGGGCACACTGATATGCCTCTACAATATTTAGGAAACATGTTTTGGAGTAAGGAACAATTTTGCCGTTCTTTTATTTAAATTTATCCTTCCAGAGTACGTAAAATAAATTTCTTCATGAATCTTTTTAATTAAAGTTTATGCCTTATGAAGTAAAGAAAAATTTTTCTTCAACTTTTGAAACAAAAACTGTGGATAAAATTGTTTGTTAAAACAAAGATTGCTACAAAAGTATGAGGTAGGAGAGGTCGAAAGGCGTGGAGGAGATCCAGATCTTTAGTTCACAATCAATAGCCTTTCCCCGACTTCTATTAAATTTATATTAATCATAATGTATAGTTATTTTTAATCAATAAATCACCGTCCAAATCCAAACCCTAGACAGTGTTCTATAAGATTATTAAATAAAATATATTGTATACAAGCTTTTATTGAACATATCTATTATTATATATATACTATATATAAATTAATAATAATGTCAAAAGTCGTATGTAAATGAACGCACATAGATAGAACATTATAAGAAAATATCTGAATGCTACCTCTCAAGCTTCAAAAGCTTCGAATACGCTGGAATTAATTCCATCCAATTTTCAGGACTGTCCTCTTCTTTTTCATAAAAAGCCACTAGACCTTGCCAAGCCACAGGATTATCCGGCTGAATTTGAGTCGCTTTTTTAAGTGGCACCGGAGTTTGAGGTTTGAGGTTTTCAACCTCGCGCATAGCAGCACCAAGTAAAACCAGTGCTCCATAATTAGTTTTCTCTTCTTTCAATATTTTCTTACACAACTTTACAGCGTCAGTGTATTCATTATTCTTAAACAATTCACGTGCCTCTTTTAAAGAGGCTTTATTTTCTTTGGACATTGTAAACACTATATAATCAAGTACCACTATTTTAATAACAGAATGCAAAGATGAGCTTATACTTTGAAATTAAATCTCTAAATTCATATGTTTTCAATTCTACAATAGTGCCAAAAGCCTCACAACATTCTCAGTAAAATCTGCATCAAAAACCAAAAGCAATCAAAAGAGAACACTGGAGAACACTGCCAAAATAATAGAAGAATCCATATCATGAGAAGAATCAAAGATATTGAAGAAACAACATATGTTTTGCGATTGCCGCGCCTCTTACGTCGAACTCAGAAACTATAATCACCATGTTTGAAATATTCAATTAGGTATTCGATTCTTTGATTAATTAAAAAGTTCATTTAAAAGAGGAAATTTGTGAGAGCTAAACGTTTAAAAAAGTAGAATATCACTTTGATTTTCACGATAGCATTAGTGGTTCATCTCCTACGATTGCGAATTTTAATTGATTTAATTTCTAAAACAGTATAGGGTGGAGTCAATCAGATCGATGGCGAATATGGCAACGGCCGTCGACGAACGTAAAGGAGAGAAACAATAAGCCGCCCGCTGTCCGGATTTTCTGTTTATGATGTTCGTGATGGTATAATTTTTGTTTTAATTTATTCACTTCTTCTGACTCGTTCGTTCGACTTTGTACAGAGAAATGTCAGATTTTTAATTAGTTCATTTTAGTCTTTGTTCAGAAATTTATATTTCAAGAAAAAGTCACAAAGTATATGTATATTTACCTGCTCTTTGTTGAAATGTTTTGACACATATAAAAGTCTCAAAAATGTGCAAATTTTAACGTTTTACTGCTGTATCGTGATTGTTTCTGCCGCATCTGAATTCGGGTAATTACATTTCGCTTTTTCAGGTATGTAAACTACTGTCAGTATTAATGTGTTCATTCATTATGTCTTGTTTGACGTATTGTGGTTAGGTTTTCGATAAAGGAATTTCATTTCATTTTAACATTTGAAAAATGTCAGACACATGAGTTTTACACTTATCACATGAGCAGGAAGAGAATGTAATACTGTTTACCCTATGCAAAATTGTTCAAATATTATTTTCAATAATCTTACTGAACTCAATTCAGATTATTCGACATTTATTATTTTTTGTGTATTTATATTATACCAGATATACACAAGTACAAGTACATCCTCATTATATTTCGAAATTTGTTGTAAAAATTGCTGCATGTAAAAGAATGATTCCTTTTATTTATTTAAAAAATTTACACTTGACATTTTAATTATTATAATTTAAAAGTTCCCAAAATCGAACAATTTCTAATTTTAAGCTCTTAAAATTATACATTAGGTGGAATACAAGCCCTTCTCATATTTTGTTACTTTAATAATTTAACGATTCGTAAAAAGTGAAATCTTTTACGTAACAATTGTACTCGTAAATAGTGGCATCAACTTATAGTTTGTGTTACATATTCTATACTCACCCTTACAATATTTTGTTCCCTATCTGATAAACAAATTCTCGTTCATTTGTAGAAGTATTGCTGAAATGACTGGAGAGGACACAGAACTCTGTGGCTTCGTGGATGCGAAGCTGCCAGGCAACAGGGGAATGAGTCAAAGAGTGAAAAAGAGATCTCTGGCGTCATGGAAAGCCTGGAAGAGACATTGGTGTGCTGTAAGAAAATTAAACGTGGGTCATGGCATTGAAGTTCTTCTAGATTGCAGTATCAGCAGTGGAAAATCTATTGTACCAAATGAAAAGGATAACCGAATAAAAATACCACCGAATGCAATGATCTGCCGCACTGAATCCAAAACCAAGCACTTTTCATTTGGTATTTTTTCCCAAAAAGAGAAAAAGCCATTGCTCTATTTATCCGCGGCTTCCGAGACAGATACTCAGCGCTGGATGGCAAGTTTAAGACAGCTTTTGAGACCCAGAAAGCATCGATTTATGGAGGGATCTCTCAGCATCTCCATTATCGATAATGTGCATTCCAGATCCGCTGGCCTAATGGGTATGACTTTTAATTACTATAAAAAAATGTTTAGTAGCGAAGAAATGAAAATGGTATAAAATATCCTAAAATTTTCATCTTTCAAAACAGGCCTTCACGGAGATTTGGTTGCAAGTAGCATTGGAGTGTTCATAAAAGACCCTCATTCAGGAGAAATAGTGCAAAGTTTCGAATGGAAGGAATTCAGTCAATTTCATTTATCAACCTCGGGTCGACCCGAAGACGTAAAACGAATCTGTGTTATTCACACAACCAAGGAATTTAAAGGAGGTGTTGGTGAACTTTACATTTTTTGCTTAGAAGCCCAAAGATTATTGCAAGATTTCGTAACTCAGGGACGGGGTCCAAAATATAAAATTAGTGCACAAAGACCTCTAAGTCGCAGTGAAGGAGATCTCAGAGTATCGATTTACAACGATGAAAATAGTAGTGATAATATCAGCTTCCCGATTTCGAAGAACAAGGTCGCGTCTAATTTGATAAATGCTGGACTCGGTTTGATCATGTCTTCGAAGTCCAGGACGAAGTCTCATGCTCGTGCTGTAGATAACGTTTACCAACCTGAGCCTGCGAGTATTCCTACTTTTGTTGCGAGCTTCGATGAACTGGAGGAACCATGTCCGAGAAGAATTTCAAATATTTCGATAGCTTCAGGAATTTACGAGGAGATTTTAGATGACGGTAAACCTGCAAAGAATATCACAATACCTTCTAACTTGTATGAGGATCCAGAGGATCTTATTTTTAATTCAAGTGAACTGCAATTGCAACCACCACCATTGCCACCACGACATCGATGTGAGTCGAATTCTACGAGGAATGGAAGGTGATTTTATTTTTTACTTCGAATTTTCATAATTTTTAGTAGAAAAGTTCATCCAAACAGTTTAAATTTCACTTGATATCACATGAAATTATGCCATTTTTAACGATTTGCACCACATCCATTTATAATCAGACACGCAGACACTTCGATTCGTAGAATCTCTTAGCGAAAAAATATTTTGTTTCCTAAAGGAAATTAGGCGGCGCCTATTTTCCCGATTTGTGGAAAAAAATGTCTGCGAAGTTATAAGTATTTGACCTTTGAAGCTTGTTTTGAGGAAAAAAAACACAGAAGTTTGTTCTTTAAATCTTTATAATTTTTGACATAATTGAGATATTAAACTTTTCATTCCAGGTTCTAGTGGGGTCCATTTTTTCTAAAAATTGAATTTTTGCATTTTTCTTACAAACAACGACAGATATAACATAATTTTAAGAAACATATTTACTCATTTAAAAATTTGAAAACTGAATTTTTCTAACAAAAATTATCATGGCCACAAAAATGGTTTGGCCCGCATCAAACTTACTGAATGTCTTCTTTATACAATTACGAATTTAAAATAAATATTAGATAAAATAAACATTAGAGTTTTTCATTAAATTCGATTTTATGAAAAAGCCAACTTTTTTCCTTTCATCCATTGTGACAAAAGCCATTTTCTGTACAGTTGGTGCGGGGACCTTTTTAAGTTCTGAATTTTCAATTTTAAATGTTACAATTTCAATTTTAGTGATTTTATTTTTTTTATGCGAAATCTTATTAATTTTTAGTCGAAAAATCTATTCAATCACTGTAAATGCCCTACTTGATATTACTTTCATGAAGTTGTAATTTTAAATTTTGGAATTATGGAAGCTTTGAATTATATTCAAATCGAATGCTTTAATATTTAGAAAGTTATTTTCAAAATGGAATAACTCCTGATTGATAAATGATGAGTTCAAAATTAAACGATTTCAAAATTGACACGTTCAGAATTAAATTGTATAAATTCAGACAGTTCAGAATTGAACTACTCAATTCAAATTGGAATTTTCAAATATTCCAACAATTTGTTTAATAGCAAATGATTTAAATTTCAAAATGCTGAGTTTTCCATTTTGAACGTTACAATTTAAATTGTAGTGATTTTTATGCTTTATCAGAAATCATATAAATTTTTAGTCGAAAAATCTATCCAATCCTTTTAAGTGTCCTTCTTGATATTACACAATGAAGTTTTAATTAAAAAATTTAAATCTTTGTAATTTTGGAAACTTTGAGTTTGAAATTCTCAACTTCGAAAAGTTAAAAATTTCAAAAGCAAGTTTTTTGCCTCAAATTACAAATCATTTCGTTTTTCAAGCTTGAATTTGAAAATGGTTTCCAAATCAAGCTGCACAATATTAAAGGCTTCTGATATGATATTATACAATTGTACGCTTTTTAGATTTGAAAAATGTTAATTGTACAATAGTTAAATACACACAATTTTTGTTTGAAAATAAAAATTGTTCAACTTTAACAGCTTTTAGTTTGAAAGAAAATTTTTTTTTAATGAAGCTTATAATTTTTTAGGCTTCAAATGCTGATTTATTTAATTTGGTATTTTTGTTTAATTGTCCTATTTTTATTATTGTTTATTTTGAAATAGTATCTAATTTTGAAATCCTTTCAGTGCATTCTTGATTTTTTTCTTTTAACTATGATAGACTGGTTTATATAGTTTTGTACTAATTTTAGTGTAAGGTACACGCACATATAGGCTTTAAATAAGTCGAAAACTTAATTAAGTTTAGTGATTCGCCCCATCTTTTTATTTTTACAAATACGAGTACCTATTGAATATTTTTTCTTGATATCACAAAGAACTCATATTAACAGCTATTAAACATCTGAAACAATTTACGCACTTTCTACATCACGTCTAAATCGTGGTTTGTGAAAAATGGTAGCGATTCGCCTCGGTTAACGGTACTTCATAATGTATGGGTGGTTCCCCAAAAACATGACAGTTTTGACAAGAGTAACTTCTTTTTAAATAATATTTCAACATTTCTTTTTTATTTATTTGTGCAGTTCATTAACACAAAAAAGAAAAGTCCTGAAAATATTCAAGCTTAAATATTATTTGTAGGTGTTTATTTTCAAGAATTTCGAAAATCATCATCATATAATCTAATACGTCGGTATGCACTGAGAGATCTAGAAGGTAACTTTAGCTAAAAATGACGAAAACAACCCCCGGATTATGAATATTCAGGGTACTCTTTGGAAGCGTTGGTCGCTAATTGTTTAAATAGGTGTTTTTAAACAAACACATTATTTATGAAAAAAAGACTCTACGAAATAGTTTTCAGCAGGTTTGAACCAAGACAAGACTTTTTTCTGTTTACACTTTTTTCTACAATCAACCGTTTTTAAGTTATAGCGTTATGAACAATTACATTTCGACGACTGGAAAAAATGGTTGCAAATTGTGATAAACCGGTATTTTGTATTGGATTTTTGTAACTTACCATGAACAATAAACGTCTACGTATTAACACTACGAACTATTTAAGATGGTTGGAAATATTAAATAATTTTTTAAGTTTAAGCCGAGTTAAAAATGATTTTTCTATACTTATACAAAAATTAATTGGTGCATTTTCTGTTAGCCAAGTACCTAATAAGTGAAAAATATAAAGTTTGAACTATTTTAAATGGAGTCAGAATGTACAATTTCGAGAGATTAAACCTTTGCTCCTACTTTCCCATTAGTAGATGAATTGTCATTTAGATCGAACGATCGATTTGAAATTTGATTTCACATTTTTTTTCTATAAAATTTCAGTCTCAACGATGATGGATTACATTCTGAAGGAGGCACGAGAACTGAAACACCCAGTACTCAGTATGACACGACACCTACGCCCGAAGAAAAGATGATAGGTCGACCTTTGATAGACACTTCTGATTACGTTCCAATGTCACCACGTCTGAAAGACATCACCTCGCACAAATCTGAAGATGCAGACACATCACAAGAAGGGATTTACATGGTGATGCGATGAAAGAATTCATCAGCTATAGTTGCACTTTTCAGTTTATAGGTTATTATCAAGTTAGTAATCTTGTCAACTATATCTCTATTGTTTTTCAACTATATCCATCTCAAATAAGTGCAAATTTACTACAACGAAAAAGAACTGCTTCGGAGTAGGCTTACTGTTCCCTTCTTCCCAAATTCTAAGTATATACGCTGAGAGAATGTCATACAAATATGACAAATCAACTATCTGATATATGATTATCTATTTATAATGATGCAGAAAGAGAACGTTACTCAGTATTATATTTTCATAAATATAGGAAGATATTTGCGATACAATATATTTCTATGCATTTAAAAAAGCCCAATATTCCACCATTTTTGAAGGAACTCTTTTTATAAACCTATATTCCACAACATATTTGATACGAAACGTACAAAATATTGTGATAATTTATCGTAATCTGTCACGGAAAAAGCTCAAAGCATCATGGGAATTGCATCTAATATTGTAACATTATGCTATCTATTTACTGCCTTTGATGTGTGCCTCTGGGTTGTTAAAATTGAGCAACGATATTATTTTATGCTTTTAAATCGACGAGAATTGTAAATAAAATGCAAACACCGAAGTTACATATCAAAGTTCACAAAGTGATTTTGACCTTTTATGGAATCTCAGTAACGAATTATGAAATTAAAATAAATATCACTGGGATCGATATACATATATACAAAAATTAATATCAATAGGTAAAAGGACTAAAGTTTAATAATATCGTGACTCAATTCGAAGTCGTTATTGTTCTCTGGCTAATATCATTTTATGTGTGAGCGGTATAAAAATTAAGTTTTGATCCAAGGACTTAATCATTATAAGCATGCAAACTTTATATGTGAATGCAAACTTCGTATACATATGGGCATTTCGTGATAAACTTAACTGTTTATTCGTGCTCTATACAGATTATATACATCACTATAAAGTATCATGAGGCTTAAAAAATAAATATCGTTGTGTTCACATCTCGCTAAATAGCAAAATAATACAACATTGTTTTAAGATGGGCAGTAAAAAATTCAGTTCAACAGTATTTAATACGTATATTATAAGAGAAATCTGTCAACAAATAGTATATTGTAAAATTTGGTTAACTTTCTTCGATCTAACATCGATTGTTATGAAATTTGATTGTCAGAAGATCCTGGAATCCTCAATTAAGATTGGAGCAACGAAAGTTGAAATTTAGTGTTGTAATCAAAAACTCAAGGCTCATTGGAATTAAAATAGAATAATAAAAGTAGCAAATATTTGACTTAAATTCTTGTTTAATATCGCGCTGAAAAGTTCGGACTCAAAATGTTTTTTTTTCTTTCTAACTTTTTTCATGCTCAACTCATTCCTAAAAAATGGTCAATATTAATACATTTTAAAAACAGTTTTTGATGATAGCTTATTTAGTCAAAATCTTGAAATTGGTAAAATATATCATCTTTTTCTGTGATAATATAACATTCCACTTGTAGAAATTTTCGCAAAAAGTTAGAAAGAACCGAAAAAATGAATGTGCGAAGTAGGAAAATGAGTTTTAATGAAAATAATATACGCCTCGAGAGTACCTCTTTGACGTTGACAACAGCGCCATCTGGCAAGCAAATTATTAGGTGGCCCGAAATAATTAGAGAACTATTAATGAGAAAAAGCAGTCAACAGTTATTCATTTTTATCAATAATGTTATATTGAGATATGAAATGCATGATTTATTATATACTTTTTCGTTAATTTCGGATTGAACTTAAAATTTCTTCGCAATAGTTCCAAATTTGTTGCGCTGTCGTCGAAATACAACAGACGTATCCCGAGCGTTGTTTAGTCAATTTATCGAAGATTGTTTGCGCTGCTTATAATATTAAGAAAAAGCAATCGCAGTTGTGAACAGCGAAAATTTAACGGCCTCTGCAGATCAAAGTACATAAATATTATTTTATATTGTATTAAAATTATTAATACAACGCTTACAAAAATATATAAGGCTGTTTTTGCCTCTTATACAACAAACTTCTACTTAATCAAATGCATTTTTCCTCTTCTTGCTAGTATTCTGAACCATAAAGTTTCTGGCCTTTTTTTCAAATTCAACCTTGTTGAATTTGTATTCTTCTGCAATTTCGGCAACGAGGGGATCATCTGGATTTGGATTTCCTAAGAGTAGTTGAACGGCAACTAGCAAATTTTCCAACGTAATGGTTGGCTTCCAACCACCGATCGGTGGCATTTTCAGAAGGTCCATGCATATAAGACCATTTTGGTCTATATTTGGATGGTAAACAGGTGTTGAGAATCTTATTCTTGGTGGTTCGAAGGGATATTTGTCGGGGATCACGACTTCGAGCTGAAATACACCTCCTTCATAGGGGGATCCATGTGGTCCAATAATTGTAGCCGTTAAAACATCCAGTCTATCATCCCTAGCATAGCAGCTTATTCCTTCTGGTGGTTTTTCCATTAGTCGAGCTATTTCCCTCTTTATTCTAACTCCCATTGTTTTTGCCATTATGTATATTCAATCTAGAACAGGAAAGATATTTCCTGAAGAGTTAAACCTAACTTGTATTATATTAAGTACGTACTAATATTTTTTTCTTCATTAATAAATACATAAAAGACATGCGAAATGGTCAAAAATAAATCAAAATAAAATTTTTAAGTGCCAGACAATTTGTGGAACTAAGGTAAACGTCCCAGTGATCATGACGCAAATTTTCTTGCTTTTTATCTAATTTGAGTTAATTGAAATTCGAATTGATACTATAAAATGTTCAAAATAAATGGTTTTTAACATTTAATGTTAATTTTAATATGTTTTATTTTAATATATACACAAAGTATAACCAAGTTTCACGCTTAATAGGACCGTATTACTGGGACATTTACCTTATAGGAATTTGGACTGTACTTTGTTTAAATTTTAAATTTAAAGATTATGATTTTATTTCACATTTACTAATTTTACACGATTGAAAATATAATAAATTCCCTCAGATTAAAAGCCAAGAGAAGATTTTCGGGCTCGTTTGTGTGGACTCCTTAAAAAAAAAAAAAAAATGAAATGAAAATACGTATTTAAACATCTGTAAACATAATCGATTGAAAAATATCGATGCTACAATAAAAAGTATATTAATAATCTCTAATTAATCTTAAGATTGATTACAAACTATGATTATTCTCCAAAAGGGATCCAAGTCATTTTTAAAATGTCCGCAGATCTTAGAGGTTAAAATATAGGCTGCGTCTACTAATACCGAAAACTTTGGAGAGTTGGAAAAGGGGATGGACTAGTCGTCCCAACTAGCCAAGATTATGAAAAATATTTGACTACTCATCCCGAATTTCGGGATGAAACACTTCGTGAAATATAACTTACGATAAAAATTGAGTAAGTCTAAGCAAAAAGCTGAAAATAAGTTTAACCACGTGAAAGGACAATAATTTTATAAAATTAAGCAACGCAATAATCGTGAAACTTGATTATAATTTGAGTGCATTGTTAAAAAATATGTTGAAAGTAACATTTCATGATAAACCTCATTTATTGTAAGCATGTTGTAGTATCAAATGGAATTTCAATTAATTCAAATCAGATAAAAAAGCAAGAAAATTAGCGTCACGATTGCTGGGACTAATGTCACGATTACACTGGGACGTTTACCTTAAGTATGATATAAGCTCAAAGAAAAAATTCTGATAAACGTCACTCGGAAAAAAGAGGTTACAACTTTAAAATAATGCTAAAAAGTTTCATATTATTTTAATTTTCAGGTATAGTTTTTAAATCACGAGTCTTGAGTCAAAAAGAGATAGAGAAATTATTCGATAATAAGGACTACGGGAAACTATGGCTGATCTCTCGAAAAGACATACATATAGAATATGCATCGTAGAAAAGGGATCTTAGCACAAAAATGTGTCATATCCCTTTCTCTCTGAGGAATGTTTTTCTCAATTTCACTGAAAATCAAGCTAAACATTCAGTAAATGCGATATATAAGAGTTTAATAGCCTTCAGTGCGAAAATGTATGTGTGATTATTAATTCAAATTAACGTCAATTCACTTTTTTATTTTTCTCGAAATCGAGATTTTAGTAGTTGGGCCCCCCTTTTTGACAAACATCAGCATTCATGATTTCTTCGAATATTAAAAAAATTCAAATATTTATAAATATTAGGGCGTGCTCTGACACGGTTCCTCGCCCACCGAAAAAATACAGATATACACTACCGGCGGAAATGATCTACACGCCAATTTTATGAGCTGTTGCTAAAGTACCTTAATTTTAATAATATTAACATGAAATTTTTTTCCTCTGAATACCGCGAAAGGTAATAAAATTCTGCGTCTAATATGCCTAAGTTGATGGCAAAAGACGTTGAAAAAAATTTCAAATCTCGATGTTTTCGAAAAATGGAATAAAGCTGTGAAAATCAAAATTCGCTGTAGTGAATCGCCGACAAGTAAAAAAAAAAACGCGAATATCTTTTCTTGAAAGAAAGCTCTAGTTATCGCATGTATATGTATTGGATATATCAGCAAATTATAGCTAACTATAAATTAATTACTTCGAACGGGGACCAAATTATGTAGGTATTTTTTTTTAGTAGAAAAATCAAAGCTCATTCTACAATGTTTGAAAGAAAAAGTTTCAATTTTTTTACAAACATGAAACATCAGTAATATTATAATAATATTCGAGCAGAAATTATTGGCGTTTTCGGGTTCATTATGGTTTATATATTTATATATACACTATCGGTCAGAATTTTGCGTTCACCTCTTTTTGTATGATTGATTAAGTACTCTTTATTTTAATTATGTCAGAGTTACAATTTTTTCTCTTTAATGAGTTGAATGCTCTGAAAATTCTTCATAAAATGAGCCCAGGATGAAGCCAATTTGTCTATTTTTAAGTAGATCTGTAGGAAAATCAGAAAAAAAATTAAATATATATTCTGAGGGACTTTTATAGAAACTTCATGATTATATGTTTCATATATTTTACAAAAATATTGTTCTTACCACAAAGAATATTGCAATTTGTCCAACTTTTTTGTCACAAATTTAGGTTCTTGCACTGTGGTAGAAAAAGTTTGTTCACTTATGTTTATAAGCTGTATCGATACTGTGAAAACATAACTTTAAAATGAGCCTAAGAACATTATAAACTATTAATTACTTGGGATGTTACCTAAAATTTAAGAAGATATTAAATTTAACTATTTTTGCAATATCTGGTTAAAAAATAAACAAATTGGCTTCATCCTGTGCTCATTTTATACATAATTTTGAGAGCTTCAACCCTTCAAAGATAAAGAATTTTAGCTGACATAAATAAAATAAAGGGAACCTAATCAATCATCAAAAAAGAGGTAAACGCAAAATTCTGACCTGTAGTGTATATAGATATACAGAAGCCGAGAGCCGAAAACAGCCTAAAAGTTATGCAAATTTATACGCAGAATTTGTTATATTTATTGCAAAATTACAATATAAAATGAGATTGAAATATAAGAAATCTTCGTATATATCTCTAAATAATAGCAAACACGTTTTATTTCTTCTTTTCTTGAAATAATACAAAACCGCGGCAACAGGTGATTTGATATGCGCATGGTGTAATGTAACCTCAAAATTCACTTGTACACCTTGTCAATTATTGTAATGTGCAATATGAAAGTACTTACCGATTCCTGATTTATTTATATATTTGTTACAAGGATTAACACACTGTTAGCAAACGACTTCGTAAATAAACAAATGAATCAAAACCATCATAACAAACAAAAACAATCGAATTTCTCTACAAATTGCATGAAATCATGAAAGTGCAACAGTGCAACTGGAAACCATGCTGGAAACTGTTAATTAAGACGAGTGGGAAAACTCCGATCTCTTCCGGAAAGTGGCGAGAAGGCCCGAAAGGAAAGTGCTGGAATGAATTCAAAATTTCAACATGATTTGAATCAGGTCCAAAGTGTAAAAAGCTGTATGTGAGATTTTATGTGTTTTTATCGTATTATGAATAACCGGCCTTTTCTATTTAAAAAATTTTAAAAGTTTCATTGTCAGCTGAAATTGTTTGATAATATTGACGAGACAAATATAATTCGAGATAATAAAAATAAAGCAAATTTGTTACGTCAAATGCGATCAAGTGCTTTTTTAAGTAGTACAAATACAAATGAACATTTTGGCTTTACAATAAATGTATACGATTATATTTTGATGATATTTCACATGAAAAAATAGTTGTCACCCTAGCGCTGACGATTTTATAAAATAAATATTAAAAAATGCAAAAAAAATAACAATTTTATTCGGGCACCAAATTGAAAAGGTACGGCGTTGATTTGGGCCCGTCCGCGACCGCGTGTGGGAGTACAGTTGACTGTGCAACTGTGCATCAAACAAGTGTATAATGTCAGATACTGACCAGACAGACTAACCCTCTACAGGCTACAAATTCAAGTTACACAATGCAGGCGTGTGAGTAATATAGTGTATAGTTCTAGCGGCATAGTCACGCATACGATATAGTGTGGTATAGGCCAAGTAGTGGGAGACCCGGGTGTTGAGGAAAACGTTCTTATAATGAACAGTTCCTCCTCCAGTGGTGTTTTTCGTTAATTTTGCCAATAGTATTTCCACCGCGGGGAAAAGTGCCTTTTTCGGTTTTACGGGATTGGTGAAAAATTCAGGTTGTGATATATGTGAACCACAAAAGAACGAACGCCATCGTGCAAGCAGGTAGGAAACTCCAACTCCACAGACAGGTATTTTGGGCGTTGACCGTTCGCCACGACGCGGACGATTCGTAATTTATCATTGATCAACGGGAAAACGATGAAAATTCAATTCACAGTTTACCCCCAGAGACGCTCGATTTTGTCTCTCTGACAATTTCAAGTTTCCTAAGCTAAAGATAAGTACACGAATCGTGTTGAATCAATAATTCTTCACTGCGGTATAGATCACATAGATTATAGAAGCTTAAGGGCGTCAGCGGCATGGTATTTTATCGAGTGAGATCACTCCAGGGACTGCTACTTAATATTCGTTTTTGAAGAAATGCTATATTTACTTTGGCAGTGGAGTTTAAATCAATTTTTCAATGTGAAATTTCTAGGAAAGTATTTTCAAGTATTTGCAAACCTACCACTTGCATGTTGTTGTTCCGAAAATATAGTTTGTTTGTAATATTTTTTTTTTAATCAGGTGGAATGTTCGATAGCTGGTTGAATCGACAATTTTATTTAAAAAAAGAAGTCATATTTATTTAAACAGAAATTTGGAAAATTCACGTGGTTGCTTGTTGTATACTTTATTATTATTTTACTATTAGGCTATATCTCTTTCGGTTTAATTTTTATTTTCTTATACTATCAGATTTTATATTATAAAAATACCAGCTTTTAAAATGCATTTTAACCAAAGAGACGCTCACAATTCTATTCAGTTGATTGAAATAGTTGCCCTCTAAAGATTAGTTATTATTATTATGTTTTTTGTAATTAATTACTTTAACTTTCTATTCAACATTTTGAATGCATGATTACTAGGAACGAGATTCAATATTAAATGTTACACTGAAACCTGGAAAGTTTCATGAAACGATGAAAAGTTTCACATTATAGACCAAAGTTTTAAAAACTTTCTCAACTTAATTCACGCTATATTTAATTCAATTTGAAACTCTTTAAATTCCTAACATTTCAAGTAAAAATATTGCATTTTCCACAAAATAGATGCATTTTTAACCAAACGATCAATTTTCAACCAAAAAAATTAGTTGTCTACCAAAAAAAGACGAATTTTCAACAAAAACAGTTGATTTTTCTATCAAATAGTTACATTTCCAAATCAAATGATGAATTTCCAACAAAAAAGTAAATTTTTAACAGTCATTCATTTTTTATCTAAGTAGTTGAATTTTTAACAAAACAAAACGAATTTTCAACGATAAATGTAATAGTTGCTATTTAAACAAAGAAATGTTCTTATTTTTAATCAAAACCAGTTGCAGTCAACAAAAAAGACGAATTTTTAACCAAATATTTGAATCCTTATCCTCAACCAAACCAGATTAATTTTTATATCTGTAGATTTTAATCCGTTAACATTTTTACCAGTTTCAATCAGTGACTGGATTCTAGCTATGAATCTGTTACGTTCCCTGATAAATTAGTAAGTTTTATTGATTTATCACAAAAAAAAATAGCTGATTCATAACTGGAATTCAGTCACTAATTGATATTAGTGATAATTTTAACTGATTTATACAAAATAGTCGAATTTTATACACAAGAATATGAATTTTTAACATAAATGTTAATTTCCAACCAAATAGATGACTTTCTCTCACGAAGATTAATTTTCTACCAAAAAACACAACTTTTCAAGAAATAAGTTACATTTCGTCTAAAGAGATACATTTTCAACTTACATTATGAATCTTCAACTGGAATAGTTAAATTTTCAGTAAAAAAAATTCACTTTCAACCAAAAAATAAACGAATTTTCAACAAAATATTAGTAGCATTTTCAATCAAAGAGATGAATTTTCAACTGAAATGATGAATCTTCAACTAAAAGAATGTATTTTTAAGAAAGTAGTTCAACATTCAACCAAGTCGTTGAATTTCCAAACAAAAAGATGAATTCTCAACAAAAAAATGTAATAGTTGATATTTCAACTAAAAAAGATGAAGTCACATACAAGCATGTAATAATTGATATTTCAACAAAAAAAAAATTTTAATTTTAAATCAGTAAACAGTTGAATTCATCCAAAAAGACAAATTTTCAACAAAATGGTTGAATCCTCAACCAAAACAGATTAATTTCCAACTAAAAAGTTGTATTTTTAACCAAAAAAAGATTAGAGTTCTATCAAGAGATGAATTTTCAAACAAGAAATATTTTTTGGTCAAGGAAGTAAAAAAATGTCTACCAAATTGTTGAATTCTTAAGTTAAAAAGTCGAATTTTCTACAAAACAGTTGAATTTTCAACAAAATAATTACATTTTTAATCCAATAAGTACATTTTGAACCAAAAATGATGAATGCCCAACCAAAAATAGAATAATGAATTTTTTAACCAAGAAGAATGAACTTTCAATACAAAATAGTTCGATTTTCTTAGACATTTGACACTTATCCGATTCCTACCTTACTTACTTACATTTTTGTTGTCATACCATTTTTAACACGAAATGAGATATTGAGCTGAAAGTTTGGGAAAGTGAAGAAAAGGGACTAAGGAACGTTTAGGTACTAATAAATTTTCACTTTTTTCGGATAGGGGAAACCATCCTACAGTAGATAGGAAAAAATTCAACTGCATCAGTTTCCAAAAATAAAGAAAGGTTATCGTTGTTAAATAAAGCTTACATATTCAATTGAGTATTCATATATATATATATATATATATACATATATAATAATAATTTCTTTTCTTCAAACTCCATACTTTGTTTTTCGAAAAAATTCGGGGTCACCTGGCCCATAGTGTAGTGGCTTTAATCCGAGCCCTGAAAGTCTTTCTTTTTTCGTTATTTACAAGGATCCGATCTGTCTCTGTTCATTGAATGCATAAAATTGGGAGGATTTTTGCGCTAAGAGATGATATTATGGAGTGTCTTGAGTGTGAATCGTGTGAATCGAGGGAGCTTTTAGCAGTTATAGATTGATAGAGTTCTCAAAGTGTAGGTACACGTATGACACGTACGTAAGTGCAATCGTACATGGTAGGTTCTGAAGTTACGGCGCGGCGCCGCTTGCAACCTGTACAAACAGTCGTCCATGAGAAACTGTAATCGTGCTTGACGTCAAATATTAAATGATTTCGCTGCGTGAATCAGGCTGCTTAAATTGTCCCCTCTAGATTGGATGATAGCTGTACGCTAAGTTGGCCGACAACCACTTCAACATAAATAAGATAGTACCCATTCTGCAGAGTTGCCTACCAGGCTCGTCGGATGGGGCGATTCGTTGAGAAGGGACCGGACAACGTACCATCATCCTCATACAAGCATTTTCTATGGACTCATTCTTTGCGAAATTATTTAGTCTAAAGAAAAATTTTTAATAAAAAAGTCGAATGGCCCAAAATGGCCATCATTCAATTTATTTCATTCAATCATGTATCCTGTATAAGAATACAATTTTGGAAATAATAAAAAGAAAAGAAAAATCGGTGTATTCGAGAGAGTTATATATATATATACGAGTATATGTCGTATACTGTTTATGAATATCTATCATGTTTGTGATGATATTAAATTGTAGCTACTCCTAACGTCTCTCTCATCCATCATTTCATACTTCATTTTCAAAATATACACGGAAAAAATAAGTTGTCGACACTTTAATTGACTGTCTGAAGGTTTAGAATAGGCCACAAATTTCTGAAAATCTTGTATAACGTTTATTATAGCGTTTAGGACTATCCTCGAAATAACGAAAAGAGTCCGCGAATTATTCCATGACTCTCAAAATAGTAAAAACATATTCTGAGAGCCATAGAAAAATTCGCGTACTCTTTTCATTACTTCGAGGATTGTCTTGAATCTTGTAATAAACATTATACCAAACTTTTAGAAATTTGTGGCCTATCCTAATATAAAGTTTCGATAACATATTTTTTCCATTGATATATGTATATATGGGGATATAATTTCTTATAAAATATATCATATTTAACTCTTCCCTTCCTTGTGCTTTATTACAACTTTATAAACATTATTATATAAAAAAGTAACACTGTAGAATACGTTGATTGATTTTTTATGATTTCCTTTTTATTATTTCCAAATTATGAACATATATAGATAATTATCAATAATATTATACGATTACATCATTCGATTAAATAAATTGAATAAAGGCCATTTTGGGCCATTTTCGCACATGCTTGTTTTCTCCCTTAGAGCTACTGGCATAATCGACTTTCTTTTCTTTCTTTTTTCTTATTTTATACCTTGCAGTGAATTTATTTAAAAAATTGTATCATTTAAAAAAAGTATTATTCATCAGCATGAAAAGTCCACAATGCATAATAATAATCCACAAAATTTATACTTAGATCCTTTGTTTGATTTTCCTTTCTTCATGGTTATTGTTTTCTTTTGTTCTTCTTTGATTTGTTCTCTTCTTGTTTGTCGTATTTATCAAAATTATAGGCGAAACCTCTATAGTGCAGACGAACCTTTAATATATATCATTAATTTAAAACGCAATATACTAAAAAAGTAATTATTAATACTTAATTGTACTATTATTCAAATCAAATTATTACAATAAATACCAAAGTTATTGTACTTATGCCAAAAGGAAGTTCCTATATTCCATAGATAAAAAATACAATATAAGAGTTATTCTTCCTTTATCCTATTTTTCTAACCTATTTTGTAACTCATGCTATTTAAACTGTTAGTTATTGCAATGACGGTTTTATTACTTATTTTTATTTTCACTTATTGTATTATCTGCTGTAGGAATGTCTCTCCTACATACATTTACGTTTACGCACAATGCAGGTAATACAATTTTTCATTTCTTATTTGTAAATATAATAACTAAAGTTTAAAATTTTGTTAAAAATGATGAACTAAAAATGGTATTTTCATGACTATATTAGTATTAAGTATATCAAAATACATCGCCAAGTTATAGTGTGGCCAATTATGCACGGGTGGTTGGTTAAAAAAAACGGGGCCCCCTGAGAAACTGCGGGGACCAGCAATTCCAGGAGTTCATGAACCGCGTGTGACTGCGCGTTCATGAACTGAAAGTCTAGTGTAAAAGAAAATGGGTCTAATATAATTGAGAGGTAGATTCTGTCGAGTTTGGCCGTTTAGGGTATGGTCAACTACAAACGGGTAGGATTTTTTTTTTATAGAAATGGGGCCAAATTTAATTGAGAGGTAGTATTGACCAACTTGGTATATGGTCAAATGTGAATGGGTGTTTTTTTCAAATACTGAAAGTGGGGTCAAATATAATTGACAGGCAGAGTAGAGGGGTGTAATGTAGTGCACGTTCCGTTTGAGTGCTCGTGCGGCCGTATTTTTCAACCGATTGCGACGAGTGAGTATTCATTGAAAAGATCATTTATCTGGCTACATTTTTGCTATACAAAGTTTTTGTGTAGCAAAAAATGGCGCTGAGTTACGATCGAAAAACAAAAGGTACTTTTTTAGACCTTTCAAAACTTGTGTGGTAATGTAGTGCACTCTTTTTCGGATGCAGTAAAAGTACCAAAATGTGTCGGAAACGAGGGAAGGGTAAATGAGGGGAGGGTTGGTGAGGGAGGGAAAGTGTAAGAGGGGGAAGTGAAAGGAGGGGAATATGGATGGGGGAGAAGTGATGTAAGGGGAGGGGAAGTGATGGAAGGATGGGGAAGTGAGGAGGGGGAGCAAGGGATGGAAGGCGAGCGGAGGGGAAAGCAGATGGAGTAGGGGATGGGAAGTTTGCGATAGGGAAGTGAGTGGTGGGGAGGGGAAGTGAGGAAGGGAATGTGACAAGAGGGGATGGGCCGTGAGCGTAACGCGACGAAATGAAACATTTATTGTTTCGAAAACGCGTGTTTTACGAATGATACCACAACTATTGTGACAGATACGCGATGACAGCTGCAATGACATGCATGAGCATTGTCTGTCAGAATGCATCTACCATACCGACGGCAAGCAATTTGTTTCATTCGTTCAGTCGGTACAGCCAGTGCACTACACTACTCCCTGCACTACATTACACCCTTTTACTCTAGTATTGGCCGACTTGGTATAGGGCAAACTATAAACGGGTGTTCTTACATTCTCATCATTTAGATGGAATGTCTTAGACTTATGTGATTTTTGACCTATCCAGTTTCAGTCAATTCTCGATGTTTTGAGACCTCTTGAGTCAAGAAAAGTAGTTTTTACGAACATGTCTGTCTGTCTGTCGGCCTGCCTGTTGCCTGATAAGATAAATAATATGAATAATATAATATAAATGTATTGAATTGATACATTTTCAGGGTAACTCACAATAAAATATAATGCAAAATGAAAAAAAAAATTAATGTAATCATAATAAATAAAATTTGTACTTTATTTTGCAACATATGAATAAGCAGCCTCAGACCGAGGTACAGAAATAAATGTCATATACATTTGATATATAATGTTGAACACAATGTAGAAAAGTTGACATGGTGAACAAAATCGAGTGAGAAGCACGAGTTACGTGATAAAAAAGTGTTCGTTAAGGCCAAAGGAGCTTTAACAAAAGATAACTCACAATTACCAAGTCAGAGTTGTTGATGCTTTGACCTTTAATTTTAAATTGTCTGTGCACAAATTTGCGGAAAATACAATGATGATCAAGCCCGATTTTAATACTGGAAATGGGGTCAAATATAATTGAGAAGTAGTATTGGCAGATATGGTATATGGCCAACTATAAACGGGTAGTTTTCCTAAATACTGGAAAGGGGTCAAATAAAATTGAGAGGTAGTATTGACCGATTTGGTGTATGGCCAACTATAAACGGACGGCTTTTTTTAATACTGAAAATGGGTTCAAATATAATTAGGAAGTAGTATTAGTCGATTTGGTGTATGGCCAACTGTAAACTGTTTTTTTTTTCTTCAAATACTGGAAATGAGGTCAAATATAATTGACAGGTCGTATTGGCCGACTTGGTATATGGTCAACTATAAGAGGGTGTTTTTTTTTTCAAATACTGGAAATGGGGTTGAACATAATTTAGCAATACACAAGAACTCTAATATAAGGCCGACTGGTTTAGTTCTTCCTAGAACTGCTGGCACGCAGTTTCTCAGCGCACAGGCTGTGTCAACAATGCATCACCACCAATTGCGGAGCGATAAAAGCAGGTAGTACGGGGGAGCAGTAAGCGGGAGCGACAGAAGCGAGAGAAAAATCCAACAGAAATGGTTCCCACGGCCCTAACTGTTTACGTTTCCATAAACTGATTTCGTGCCACGGTCGTTTCGAGTCAAACCCCGAAACTGGCCTTATATTGGAGTTCTTTTGTAGCATTGACCGTCTTGATGTATGGCCCACTATGAAAAGATATTTTTTTGAAATACTGGAAATGGGATCAAATGTAATTGAGAGGTAGTATTGGCCGACTTGGTGTATGGCCATCTATCAACGCGTATTTTTTTAATACTGGAAATGGGATCAAATATAATATAGAGGTAGAATTGACAGACTTGGTTTATGGCCAACTATAAACAGATGCTTGTTTCGAATAGTGGAAATGGTGTCAAATATAATTGAGAGGTAGTATTTTACAAAATATTAGGAAAAATCTGAGTCAGTTTAAAAAATATTAAGAAATTTGGAACAAATTGAAAAATATTCGATAAATTTTTGGAAATATTTTCAAATTTTTTAAATATTTTGAATCATTTCAAAATTTCTAAAACTTCAAGACGTCTTTTAAAATAATTCGTGTACCTATCGAAACTTCGTTAATAAAAATATTCAAAGTTTTTGTGACTCATTTAATTTTTCTCATCCCTTTAAAAGTGTGAACAAGTTTAAAACATATAGCGCGATAGTAAAATGTTAGGAACATATTTATTTTTCAATATTAAAACATAATTTATAATTAAAATTGTTGATCGATAGTTTGAGGTGGTCTTCTTTTGTGTGTGTGTCTTTTTTTTTAATTCAACCCGAAGAATAGAAGAGAAGGGGCCTTCTAGGTCTTCTGAGATATATCGTGTTTTGTTTAAGAGTCTATATTTAATAAATAATAGGACTTAGTAGGAACACAACCCTTACCTCTTTTCCAGTAGCCCTTCTTTTCATTATGTGAAAAGTGAAAATACAACCATATCAAATTTCCAGTAACCTTTCTTTTCAATATGTGAAAATAAAGACAATACAACCATACCCCATTTCCAGTAGACCTTTTCAACCCGAAGGTTAGAAGAAAATAGGCATTCTAGGTCTTCTAGGATATAGCGTGTTTTGTTAAAGAGTCTATAACTGAAAAAATGATAGGACTAAGTAAGAACACACCCCTATCCCTTTTCCAGTAGCCTTTCTTTTCATTACGTGAAAAGTGAAAATTCAACCATATCCCAATTCTAGTAACCTCTCATTTCATTACGTGAAAAGTGGAAATACAACTATACCCCATTTCCATTAGTCCTTTTCAACCTGAAGTATAGAAGAAAATAGGCATTCGAGGTATTCTAGGATATAGGGTGTTTTGTTAAAGAGTTTATATCTGAAAGAATGATGGGACTATGTAAGAACACACCCCTATCCCTTTTCCAGTAGCTTTTCTTTTCATCACGTGAAAAGTGAAAATTCAACCATATCCCAATTCTAGTAAACTCTCATTTCATTACGCGAAAAGTGAAAATACAACTATACCCCATTTACATTAGTTCTTTTCAACCCGAAGGTTAGAAGAAAAGAGGCATTTTAAGTCTTCTAGGAAATAGTGCTTTTTGTTAAAGAGTCTATATCTCTAAAAAATAATGAGACCACGTAGGAACATACCCTTACCCCTTTTCCAGTAGCCTTTCTTTTCATTACGTGAAAAGTGAAAATACAACCATATCCCTAATAGGGTTTATTGAGGCATATGCTGTTTTGTTGGTGTCAAATAATTTTTTATTGAAAAATTTGCCGACATGTTTCGATTTGCTATCAAGACTTTTTGAAGGCATACTGTAAAAGAAAGGTCTAGATGTATACAATGTAAACCACAATTCTGGATCAAAAATGTCCTAGTCGCTCATTTTTTTTAACACGTTTTTTGTATTCAATCTTGGTTAAAGTAACTTAATATAGCGGAGTCTCACCTATTCCCCAACTCCCTTATTCCCTGTCGCCTCTATTTCCCGTCGGCTGTAGACGGTTATTTCCATTTGCGCAGTTCCGGCAGCTCCCATCACGGTTCCGGTATATTCTCCTCCGCGTCAGTGGCTGACTAATTAAAAAGAGGCCCGAAGAGCGTTGGTTTGAATTGAGTATTTTAGTATGACGTCATGGAAATACGTCATACGACTTTTGCGAGAAAATATTATAAACGTAAAAGTCATCAATGTACAAATAGTAATATTTCTCAAGTGTAGAATCTATTTTCTCAGTCATGTTACATTCTTTTGTCGATCCACGACCTTTCATTTTCACGAAATAAAATAAAATATCCTAAATGTCAGGTAAGTGGTACTCTAACCTCAAATTTCGGACAGTTGCTTGTATGTCGTGAATCTGAAAGGCCTTTAACCGATAAAAGGATGAAGAAACAGAATTGCGCAAATGCATTCCACACTTGAAAAGATTGCTATGCAGACCTTTATAACTTACCTTTAGGTTTCGGCGATTTTCTCCAAAAAGTCGTATGCAGTTGCAGTACCATGTACTAACCTTCCTGGCGGCTAATATTTCAACTTATCGACGTCATGCCACAAAACTCACTATTCCGCGAAATATTTGTGTCCTTTTTTGATTCTATAATATTGATTTTCAGTTGGTAAATTGTCGTGCGCCAACAAAAACACTGATGCATGCATGCAGACTAACGGACCGCGACTTTTTCAACTGCGCAATAAGCCGAAATCGCATGAACCGTTTTCACTTGGAATTCATCATATTGTGTAATATACGCGACTGACTACTCGCGCACTCGGCCCTTTCGCGGCGAGAGTCTCAATCTTATCTCACCCCTCGAGCTCAAAAAATGCGTGGGCCAGCATATCTAGGAATGTCGGGTGTATTGATTTGTAATAATATTGATAGTAATCAGTGATTTGAAATCGACACGCGCTTTTCGGTTGAAAAAGTTGCGTACAGGCGGCGCCTCGATACAAGAACAAGGCAGCCAAAGAACGTCGTTGAGAAAAAAAATGCCCACTCGCGGTAATGGTGGGGCCCCCTTCAGCTTGGGAATAAAAGAAACGTTTCGTTTCAAGGTCAGGGGAATAGGCGAGACGTCACTCTAAATGTAAATGGCAGAATGCCCAAAGGTAGACCGCCGAAAGAATGATTAGAATCTGTGAATGTGACATTAATCCGAAGAGACATCAGAAGCCATAGAAACACGAGAACCTGCATGAAAAAATGCATGGACGTGGAGGAAGCTAGAGTATTATGCCAGGACCGAAGTGTTGCGACAAATAGTTTGTAAACAGAGTGACAATAGAGTGAATGCCACCTGAAACAGAGACCTTGGATACTATTGGGCCCAAGTGGGAAACCACACATAACAATTTTATGAGGCTCTTCACCTGGGGTGATAGCTGTAGGGATTGATCAGCAATCTGGGTCGGAGCAGTGTTGCGTAACCAACGATAGTGGTAAAATGTTTAAAGCAGGGATTTGTTGCAAAATTTATTGTAACTATTATTATAAATGATTCACAAAAATAAATCATTAAAAGACAAGAGATTATACTATATATAATAGTATACTATATATTCCAAGACCTTTAATGTGAGTCGTTTTCTAAGAAAATCGGATAACTTTTAGGTTATGATAAACTAAGAAACAGAGATTTATTGTAAAACTTTACTGAATCATTACACAAAATATTGCCAAAACATCTCTTGAAATACCGATTACCTCAATTCGTCTCCTGTATTCGAAAATTATAATTTTTAACAACCTGTTTTAGCATTACATGAAGAAAAATGGAAGTATTAACCGCAAATATTGCCAAAACTTCTCTGAAAATACCGATTACCGCAATTCGCGGCCTAAATCCGAAAATTATAACTTTAATGAGTTCAATGACTTTTTTACTAACATGTCAGAAAGGCGAATCGCCCATCGAGCAGCATTAAATTTTCATTTCATTAAATTCAATTCATTAAATATAATTAATCAAATTTTCATTATAAATTTTCATTTCTCCGTATTTCTTTCTAGGGAGTGTCTACACGTACCCGAAAAATCCGGCTATTCATACCGGAATTTAGGTACAAGTAGCCACGGTCTTCTTATAAACCAAAAATATGTATTTGAAGTTTTGATCTTCTATGACATCTAAAACTCAGGATGTCAAATAGCTAAATCAAAGATATTAAAGTCCTTGAATCGAGGTTACATTTGGCTGCTTGAAAAACAAAGATTACTCTATTTGAATATATTTCAGTTTTATTGATTTTATTTTTCAGTATTTTTCTGTTTGAACTAAAAATTTCTTTCCGTGCAGTAGTAGATTTATCACGGAAGCTATTGTACATCACTAAACAGTAATTTTTTCTCAAATCACATTTAACACTTTTTAACTTTTCTAAATCAGATCGAATCATTTCAATGATTTTTATAATTATATTTTTTAGTTACTTTACTTAGCCTGGGCTACATACATATTTTTCGATATCGGCAGAGGTAAGTAGGCTCATTAGAGATCAATGCCTGAGTGTATAATGATCTATTTTTAGAGTTCTATTTATCTGCGGTTTATTGAATACAATACAATGTTTGGATACTCCTTTGGTGCTTAAGACAATATTTTTAAGGGGGATTGTTGATAGAAATGAATTGAATTTGTTATTTGCTTTTTTTTTCAAATTGAAAGACAATTTTAAACCAAGGATTTTCCAAGACTGAAAAATTTAATTGTAAATTGTAGACAATAAATTATAGCTAACAGTTTTAGAAATTTAAAATTATTGATATCATATTATTTTTAAATAAAGCAATGAATAAAATAGAAAAATCACAATTTTCCATGAGTTTAAAATTTTTAAAAGTAGATTATAAACCTTCTAAAATTAAACTGAATTTTTGAATTGGAAAGGTTTGCATATGAAATTTACCATTTGAATTTTAAAAACTCTAGGGGATTTTAAATTCAAATATTCAAAATTAAGCAACTGCATATTGTAACTTACACACCTATATTAAATTTCAATCTACTTCAATCAAGCACTTAATATTTGACCTTTTGTGCTAATTCAAACTTAAAATAGAGAAATACCAATTCAGGATTTCAAATTGAATAGATTTTCATTTGATAACTGAAACGTCCAAATTTCAGCAATCAGAACTATGAAGTTTCAGACATTAAGCAATTGTAATTTCAAATAGTTTTTATTGTAAGAATGTAACTAATAATTGAAATTTCAAAAATTATACAATTTTTAATTGAACTCCACAATTTTTAAGGTTATAATTTGTATTTATTTATTTTCGAAAATTTTCAAGTTGTAAGCGCCAAGAATTATTAGTCAATTAAATAATGCTTGAAAATGTAAACAATTTTTAGCTCGAACCAATAATTATTTAATATTTTGTAACAAAAGCTTTAAAACAAGAACAAATGTGATAGTCCTAATCTAGTTGCTAATGTTCATTGCATGCGATGCGATGTGAAGCCTTCATTGGAAAAAAAAGTTTCAGGTGAAATTGAATTTAACAAAATATACTTGCCAATCTAATGAGGCGGTTTGTCACAAATAGTTACATACTATGTACATATATTTCCCTGTACGGCAGCCCAATTATACAATTGAAAAAATAATTTTTGATTGACACAATAACATGTAAATAAACAAAATAATTAATAAAATTTTTATGGAATATATACAACTATAATTTAGTGCATTATTCAAAATCCAGAGTCAGTGTTAATTTCTTGGAAAATTTTGCAAAATATTTCGGTTGAATAATCCTTGCAGTTTTTCATACCCAAAATTCTATGACAAAGTTTTATGACATATAAAAAATAGTAAACAAGTTTATAGAATTTTGTATAACTTTGATAATTTAAATATGAAACGTAATTCGGTTTGCGCCTGAAGAACGGCAGTTTTGATACCGTCATGTATAAAAACATCGTATTTCAGGCTGAATAATTCGGCCTCTTCTGAAAAACACAATAATTGCATTAGTACAGACAATTTTAATAAGAGTTCACTTAGAAAATTATAATCCTATTTTTCTTTTTCCAAATATATAATTATTATTGTATTTCCGAGATTGAAACCATTATTTAAAATTGACCTTCTAATTATTTAAACTAATTCGTCAAAATACAACTCAATTTATCGAATTATTAAGAGAACATTGAAGAATTGAGATACAAAATTTGTGAATTTATTTTCTAGTATAAAAGTAGGGCGTGTCTAGGTTGACTGAAATTCGGTAAGCGTTGACCAATATTTTCTTTTCACTATATTCAATGATTTCAATATTAAATAACATACGAGATGTTTATAACCTTCCGTAAATATTAAAAAAAAGAACATAGCGGATTAGAAACATTAAAAGAAGAGCCTCAAACATTACGTATTATTTCTTTAATTTACACGGAAAAAATAAGTTTTTGAAACTATACTTTACAGTCTAAGACATTAGGATAGGTCACAAATTTATGAAGTTTTCGTATAACGTTTATGACAAGGTGAAAGACAATAATTCTCGAAACAATGAAGAGACCGCGAATTATTTTATGATTCTCGAAATATCTTTTCACTATTTCAAGGCTTGGCTTGAACCTTGTAATAAACAAACATTAATTGCACATTTTCTGATCCTTTTATTATTATTATGTGAAATTTTGAATATAATTTGTTGTTGAATATAATTCTGTTCTTGATAGAAATGAGCTTAGATTAATACAACATTTAATGAGGACTGAAGCGCATGGATATTTTTAGATTTAACGATCTTAATTACATTCCCATAATTGTTGGCTATTATTATCCTCATATGTCATACGCTTTTGATGATTCAATGATGCCGCTGTCATCTCACCGAAGGTTTTAAGGTCGTAGCTCTTATCGGCTTACGCACTTTGTATGCCCGCGGTTATTTTTTATCTTTACAATTTCTATTCATATGATAGAATTAGTGAAATTATTAGTATAAAGACTATTCAATTGCTGATATAATAAGGAACTACTTGGTTCCCAAAAAACATTCAATTCTATACAGGTATTAAGAAACAAAAAATGTTTCAGTCAGTGAATTGTTTTCATTAAAAACTAATTAAAATTTCATTGAGTTAATTAAGTTATCATTTTAATGGATCGAGATTTGTGGTAGCAAATCGCAACCAAATACAAACAAAACAAAATCTGCCCGCTGTGCGCGCGGCTCGCAAGTTTGAGCGCGATAATATATTTACGCTCGATAATACATTTACCTCGCGCTACGCGCTCGGCCATAGTACTTCCTCCACATCTTAGCATAGGACTTGTAAAATTAAAGTTAAAATCATCGACAACTGAATTTTAGTGATGGTGAATTCTCTTTTGTTAAAGCTCCATCGGCTTTAACGAACACATTTTCAACACGTGCCTTGTGTCTAAAAATGTTATTTTTTTATTTGTAATGTCATTTTTCATGATTAAAACAAAAAGCACGCATCCTTTTGAAAAATGATTTTTCTTTTAATCAAAAAATTTAATTTTTAATTTTTAATGTTTTTTACGATTAAAACAAAAACTACGCGCCCTATCAAAAAGTTATTAAAAATAAATCAAATCTTTTTGCGGTGCACAATTTTGGTCTCTTCTTCTTTTTTCGTTTCTTACATAGTTTGACCGCAAAATTGCTTTAAATTTTTCATTTTCGTTTTTTTTTTTTTTTGAATTTGGTAAATTCTATAACTTTGGTAATTTTTTTCCGAAAAAAGTCATAAGGATAAATTGTTCGTAATTTTTTAGTACTACGAATAACAGTACCTAGAATTTTCGAATCTTGAAAAAAATTTGTCTCAAATATTTGGAAAATGCTCTAACTTTTTGAATTACTATCCAAAACATCTAGATAACGAGCTCATCTTTTCTTTTTACACCCTGATAAAGTGTGCCAAAGGGCAATCCAATCGGACAAGTCCTTCATATGTTACCGTGTTTACAGACTACAACAACGACGACAAAGGCAACGACAGACAGACACCGACGTAAAAACTATTTTTTCTGACTCAGGGGCCTTCAAAGCGTCGACATTTGATGGAATCCACAAAAGTCATTTTTCAAATAAAACCAATACCTTCTCATTAGGATAAGAATGTAAAAATACCGCAAATCTTTGGTATTAGCCATTAATTATTATTGATTAATGATCGAACAGTAATTACAAAAAACTATTCATATCTTTTATTATGTCAGTTTAATTATAATTACATGAGTTTATAACATACTTAATGTAACATCCACTTAATATCAAAATGAACCATTTTTATGATGGTTTTTTGTAATAACTCTTCAATAATTAATCAATAATTAATGGCTGATACCAAATAATTACAAACTATATCTAAACTTTTGTTTAAAATCTTCAAAAATCTAGATTTAGTTTAGATTTCTTTTCAATCCTTACAAGTTTTCAATTATTTTGGAATCTTTTCAAAGTTTCTAAATATTTTTTAAACTTACTCGCATTTTTTGTAGAATTTTATAATCTTGCGAAATTGAAAATTTTCACATTAAAATCTTTTACATTCTTCTTTGAAATCTCAGGAAATCATTTGAAATATTTTGAAATCCTTTTCAATTTTCTCTTTAAACTCATTTTTCAAAATTCTAAATTTTGTTTCAAAATCTTAAAAAATCCACATTTTTTAAATTTTTTGTTGAAATTTTAAATTATCATTGCAAAAGATAAATTTTCAAAAATATAGCGGAATTCTTGCTAAAAAAATTGTTTTTCAACCACAGTTGTATTTTTAATAAAAAAAGATGCAATTCTTACCAAAAGAAACGCATTTTTCTACAAAATAATTAGATTTTTTAACCCAAGAATGTTAATTTTCTAGAAAAAAGTTAATTTTAAATCAAACAGTTGAATTTTTAACTAAATAGGTGAGATTTGTACCAAGAAGATTAATTTTCTACCAAAAAAAAGTCAATTTTTAACAAAATAGTTAAATTTTTAACCAAAAAGAAGAATTTCCAACTAAAATAATGAACCTTCAACAACAAAAATTAATTTTCAACAAATTAGTTCAACTTTTTACCAAGTAGTTGAATTTTCAACGAAGAAACATCAGTTCTTAGCGAAAAATATAATATGTAGTTGATATTTCAACTAAAAAATATTTTAATTTCAAAACAAAAAGAGTTGAATTTATAAAAAAGACGAATTTTCAATAAGAATACAGAATAATGAAGACAAAAAAATAAATAATAATGAAAATAAAAAAAATAAATATAAATATAATATATAAATAAAAAAACTTTTAAAAATCTGCAATTTCTTTGAAATGTTTTAAAATCTTTTCAAGTTTTTTTTTTCATTTTCGAATCTTTCCAATATTTCTAAATATCTATGAAATAATTCAGTTCTCCTAAAATTTATTAAAATCCTGTAAAATGAAAAAAACGGTCTTAAAATTTTCTAGATTCTTTTTAAAAATATATTGAAATCTTAAAGTTAATCCTATAAAATAAAACCTAAATCATTTTAAATTTTCCCATGAATTATATTGTCGGTATCGGTAATTTTGTTATTACCGTCATCGACAGTGTATATTATACACTTCGTAAATTAAGATATTCTAAGTTTTTGTCCATAATTTCAGTTTTCTCATTTCTTTAAAGGTGTGAAAAAGTTTACAAATTACAGTTGGTAGAAAAATGTTAAAAACATAATATTTTCTCATAAATTTGATCATGAATTAAATTTTCTTATTTGGAAATTATGATTTACAAAATGGATGGTGTAAAAATTCGTAATCTTTATAAATAGACAACAAAATTTAAAGGCCGTAGCAGGATAAACATGGTCTGGGTGCCCCCGCTCTGATGTGATCTGTATTGCGGGGGTAAGTGGCTACTCCTATAAGAAATATTCACCTAAAGTATCAATTTCAAAAAAAAATTTCTTACAAAAGTTATAAACAAATTTTGAAAAATCGAAAAATCCCATTTTCTCGAAAAAGGCTTGACCAATTTTGATGGTTTAAATATATGTTATAGAGGGTACTAAAGCGGTTCTAAAAAAAATCAAGAACCAATTCTGTTGATTGTAAGGGGGTAAAAAAAATTAATAAAGTTTTTGAATCATTTTCTTTTTGAGGAAGTGCTTTTGGTACAGAAAACAGTTTTTCATATATCATGCTCACATTCAAGGTTTTAATATATATTTCTGCGGAAATGATCGAAGCATTACTTCATAGTTTAAAAAAATAAAAACTACTTGAGCACTATTTGATTAAAAACACATTTTATCGTGAATTCCCCACTCACAGTGTAAATTGATTCTAAGTATAAATAGAAAAAATACTTCTCTTCATTTACTGCTGACATTCGCTACATTAATTTCATGTTTGTCCAGGATGCTCCACGTGGAGGTCGTCAGTCAGATTAGCATCCCTTACTTTATATACACTATATACACATATAGACATCCTATATTAATAACTTAACAAAACATATATACACTATATACAAGAACAAAGTGAAATCGTTTCGTGACAAATTGAAGGGTACTATTGAAGACCACGTTTAAAATTTACGAAGGTATACATATTACATACACACTAATGGAAAAAACCGAGAATATTGTACCATTGACAAAATATCGAATGAAAAAAATTGTTCTATACAACTGAGATTAAAATAACATCGCAAATGTTAGTACAAAATTTTAAAACTACACTCGAATTTCAATTTAAGCACGGTTTTGGTTCTGATCTTCGACTTAAATTAAGCGTTAAGGGTAAAGCGCTTTATCACTACGCTACTAAAGGTACACCCTCTCCTTTCGGCCCCTTGGCGGAAAGGGAGGAAGTCGCCGCGCAGCGTAATTCTTGGAACTCATCAATCGAAATTGCTACAATTGAAATTAGAGTGTATATATAAGCATAGCAGTTGCGCTTGATGAAAATCGTCACGGGGAACTGAGATAATTCTGCAATTAAAAATAAAAGTAAATCATATATGCTAGTACAGTACATGTGAGCATGAATACATGCACATATGCGTACGCTTATTGAGAATGAATCAAAACACTTGATAGTTGTATATAGTGTATATAAAGTAAGGGATGCTAATCTGACTGGCGACCTCCACGTGGTGAATCCTGGGCAAACATGAAATTAGTTTGGCGAATGTCAGCAGTAAACGAAGAGAAGTATTTTTTTATCTATAATTAGAATCAATTGACACTGTGAGTGAGGAAAATTCACGAGAAATTGTAATTTTAATCGAATAATGCTGTTGCATTTGGTTTTTATTACACTATTGCGCATAAATTATTGCGCCATAGGCTTAAAATAAGGTTGGCCTCTCATTCTCATGTAATTGCATACATATGAAGGGCCAACAAGTAGATTTATTTTTTTTACCTATGAAGTAATGCTTCGATAATTTCCGCAAAAATATATATTGCAACCTTGAATGTGAGCATGATATAGGGGAAAAATGGTTGGTGTACTAAAAGCACTTCCTTTAAAAAAAATTACTTAAAAACTTTAATAATTGTTTTACACCCTTACAATGAACAGAATTGGTATCTGGATTTTTTTCAGAACCGCTTTATTACCCTCTATAACATATATTCAAACCATCAAGATCGGTCAAGCCGTTTTCGAGAAAATGTGATTTTTTGATTTTACAAAATTTGTTTATAACGTTTGTAAAAAACTTTTGTTTGAATTGATACTTAAGGTACATTTTTCTTATAGGGGTAGTCACTTACCCCTGCAATATGGATCACATCTGAGCGGGGGCACCCAGACCATGCTTATCCTGCTACGGCTTTTCAAACAGAAACATAATTTTATATTGTCTAATTGCCGTATATTAATAAACTGGCAAACTGGTTGAATGAAAAAAAAATCAAGAAACAATTAAAATCACGCGATAAGTGAGCGAAAACATGGGACCTATAATGTTGATAATGAATGCATTTATTACATGCAGGTGTGCTTGAGTAGAGGAAAGTCGTTTCTCCCAGAATTTGGGAAACAAACCAAATTTAAAATACTAAAGTTTGATTTTTGAAAAAATCTGTGAGATTTCAAGGCAATTTTTTTAATTCTGAAAGATTTTTTGAATTAAAAAAAATGAAGTCTGTTTGAAATATAATCAGGAATTTTAGAGGTTTCGAAGAGATTAGACATATTCGAAAAATTGAAAGGATTTCTGAAAATTTATGAAATATTTTTTTATTTCTTCTGAATATCTACATGTCCTAAAAATCTTATGAGCGAACTCGAGTTTTTCCAATTACTTTGTAAAATCCTGTAATGAAAAAAATGTCTTTCAAATTTTCTAGATTTTTTTTTTTACATTTGAAATCTTAAAAAATCTTTTTCAACTTTCTCAAGAATCTTAGGAAATTATATTCATATAACTTGAAAAACAGACTGATAATACTTATTTCTTCGGTCTCTTTTGTACGGCCAATAAAATTTAAAAACTCTATAACTATAAACTTTTCAAATTGAAAAAAAAATCTTTTTTATTCAAAAGCTCAATAACTAAAACGTGTAAATGAAAGATATTAACACGATTGAATTAAAAAAATAATAATTAAATGCATTTATACTACAAAATAACTTTTTTTCCCAACTTTTATAAATTGTACAGTTTAAAGATTCAGATTCAGCTAAAAAAAATATGAATACATAAATATAAAAATTTGTTTTTGCTTTAAAATATTTGTAAATATTCCCTTAGAATTATGTTTCCAAATAAGAAAAAATGTTGGAGGAATATCAAGAAAAATCTGTGTTATTCCAAAACCTTTCAAAATTCTTGAAAAGCTCCAACATTTTATTTCAGAATCTTCAAAAATCACCGAAAAACTTTGACCATTTTTTTTTCAAAAATATAAAAAACACATTTTGTTACTCACTCTCTAACATAAGGATACTTCAAAAATTATATTTATTTGGCTATTAATTTCTCTGGGTTTCTAGCGTCGAAAAACAAAAGTTAAAACATGAATTATCATGAAACAAGCGATATAATAAATAACATTTTGATACATTTGTTTATTTTCTTAAATTTCGACATTTTCAGAAGAACTTTATATATGTTTTTTGGAATATAACCCTGAAACTTCAAATACTCATAACTTAGCAAAAATAATTAATTAATTAATTAATTAATTAATTATAAAGACGTAATTTTCAAAAAACTAATTTTTTGAACTTCTTATGAAATTTTTCGAAAATATCTACATATTTGCCTAAAATTTCGTTTATGAGATGCATACTTTTTGTTCACATATTGAAAAAAGTTATTAAAAATAAAAAATTCTATTTTCCATGCAAACTATGTGAAAAACAGGTAAGAGGAAAGTATTTATTTATCTCAAAAAATGGTGTTTATCTACATTTGCTTTACTTCGTACTCTCCAAATCAGGAATTTTGAACCGAGGCATAATGTTTACTGAATAACAAGCTTATTACTTTGTAGATATCGTCTGTATGTACCGTTGAGTCAACTTTTTAAAAAAAAATTTGTAAAGATATTAGAATTACTTAAATTTATTTTCAGGTATTTGCAAGAAAACTCTATTATTTTGTGAGTTCAATAAATAAAAATATATAAAAAAAATCAATTAATTACTGCTAAAGGCAATTTATAAATGTGGGAAATATTTTATTCTGCTATTCATGATAAAATTCAAATGATGCTCTCAAAAGACAAAGTATAGTATAGATAATTTTGTGTTAAGAGTAGATCTTTGAATTTTCATAACACACTTTTATAAAAGGCTTCAAGATTTTGAAGAACTACAACCAGTTTTTGTTACAACATTTTCTCTGCAGTCAATAGTTTTATGAAAAAAATTTTTTTTATTTTATAAAATTTGTCAATTTTGGCTTCTTTTTGTATTTTTCCATAATTCGAGAAGAATATCAAGAAGTTTCAATAGAAATTTTTATTAGACATTAAATATTTTCCAAAATTAGCCTTATGCAATTTAATCTTTGGACCAGAATTCAAAAAGTTAGATAAATTTCAAAATAATGGATTTTATTTATAGAGAAACACAATTTAAAAAAATTCTATGATTTTTCAACTGTGACGCCGTGAAATTTTATATAATTCTTACAGCTCATAAGTTTAGTTTGAATTAATTTATTATTTGATTTCAAAAAACCTTGATTTGATTTCTTCGATTTCGGAAGATGCACAGTATTTCGAAACATGGCCAACCATTGACTCAGAAGTTAATCATAAGAAATAATTTTGCCTGTATTTTTTTCTATTGTCTGAAAATCTCGTTTTGGAGCCTGACCTTCAGTTACATTTAACATCTTTAAAAAGCGTGAAATTCATCATTTTTCCGAATTTTAGAAGGTTTTATCATTATGTTCAAACTATGCGTTCTGAAGCTTCTATTGTCCCAGGTTCATATTGAACAGATTATTGTTCCTGTGTGTCAACTCTATTTGGCGTATGTTTGATAACCAGCTTGTTCAATTCTGAATATCAGAGAAGCGCTATGTTGATTCACCCAACTTAAATTTCCTGTACAGGAACTTTGGAGGATCCTGGACATGTTCCTGGACGCGATCCCGCACCCGAAATATTGACGCTTCCTGTGCGAAAACGCATGTCGCTTACAGCTATTAGAGTTGTCTTTCTTTTATTCCCTTGGAGATCAAACTAAAGATCCAGAATTATGGAGGGCGCCAGTCGCCAAAAATTTACTACCCTCGTGAAAAGAAAGACCAACTTGAGACTACGGTATGGGCATGTATAGGCCTTTCTTAAAGTGATCTTAGACTGATATTTTCTGGTTTAGATGAGACCACAGTCGTTTTGTCCCAGCCAGCAGTTTAAACCCCCAATATCCATAAATATAACGGTTACTGGTAGAAGCCTCTCGATCTCATTAATGCTTATAAATCAGCCCAGCTTATTTAGGACTTTTGGGTATAGCTAGTCTGTTGATACAAACAGCTATTCTTATTTAAGAGAGGGAGAGTGGTGTCTATTTCCATTTCGTAAAATTGACGAAGGTATAGGCTGAAGGGTACAGACCAGAAAAAGACCAAACGTTGTTTGAAACTGATCTCAAAGTGGTATTAAGTTGATCTTTATTTTACCGAGGGTACCGAAGCCAAAAGTAGCTTTGATTTTCAAATTAAACTTACTCAACATTGAACAAATGAGTTAGGTCAGATTCACTAAGATCGATTTGGATCACCACGTTTTCAACCGGAAACTCCCAATTTTCCCGGCTAGAAACAACTACGATTCATGGCTCCGAAATATCTACAAGGAAGCGTGAGGTTTCTTGGATAGTAAATAATTTTTGAGAAGCATAATTATACACATACATATAGCGAACCAGGAATTCCAAATAGCATTATTGACAGGATTGAACCAAGCTTATTTAATTGTACCGAAACGAACGGTTATTTACGTATTGCCTGAAACTCCGAAATCCCTTACTCGCGCCAATAATCCCACAATCATAGGATTTGACCAAAAAAAAAGGTTAACATAGTAACAGAGTTCATCATTTACCGACGAGAAACCTAGTGGAAACACGCGCAATTCTTTTTACGGTCTAAATCACCCGAGATAAATACGATTACTGCGAGGAAACACTTAAGTTTGCCATGAGGTACATTTTGCACCTTCCGAAAACACAGATCTTTGGCTAACCCCGTCACTCTTGCCAGAATTCAAAAGAACTAACCCTAGATCCTTCCTCGGTGGACATCTTGGTGTGATTTTCGATTAGATTTGAATTAAGTTTACAGGATTTCATTCCCTTACGGACGGATGCAGCCGTATCTGTTAAGTCGCAGACCAAAAGTGAGGTTGATCGCATCGCCCTAAGCCTAGCCAGTTATCGAGATTTCGATAATCGATCTTCCCTAACCTGCTACCCAATCCCCTCTTGCCGAGTAATCACGCGACAATTTTTGGTTTTTCCCGAAAGTCAGAGGACTCGCGCTTGTTGAGAGATGCACCCCGAGAAATAGCTACTTTTAAATAATTAACATCCTTTCTCTTAGCTACATTGCTCAAATTGAACACAAAATTATCTAGAGTATTTTTACATAAATCAGAGTGCATTTTGGTGAAAGAGTAGCACTTCACGTTGAGATACAATAACCGATTTTTACACGGGGCTCCTTCATCTTGGGTGTATGTGCAACAACAAATTAGAAACAAACAAGGATAAATAAATTTTCTTATAATTATCTAGAGTGCTCTTTGGAATTTGTGGGACCCTTGGTCATTTTTTCGATCGAGTTGTTCATGATAAAACCTTGAATTAGTTTAAATTCTTATTATGTAAGTGGTGAAAAACACCGCGTTACAGAACCCGCGTCTCAAATCACTCTGTAAAGGAACCTGAACATGATCATTCAAAGGTTAGCTTGCCTAAAGTTTCCTTTGCAGGATCATGTACAGTTTCCTTCGCCGAATTCCTGCACAGGAACCGCCAAGATTGCCTATACAGGTTCATGTGCAGGTTCGGGTAGAAGACTTTATCATTATATTCAAACAATATGTTCTGAAGTTTCTACTGTCCCAGGTCCATATTAGAGAAATTGATGTTCCTGCGCGTCAACTCTGTTTAGTGGATGTTTGATAGCCAGCTTGTTTAATTCTTGATATCGGAGAAGCGCTTGGTCGATTTACCATCTCTTGGACCGCATCGACTAGATCTAATCAATTAATTCAAAAGATCACTGGTATTGAATTAGAGATTATTAACTTTGGAGAACCTAGCCCTGAATTTGAATCGAGATCCTGTGGAATGTAATGAAATTCGACCAATCAGAAAAGAAACCGAACCCAGCCGGTAACTAGCAATACAACGTTGTCAAGGATGCAACAAACCCTCTGACTGTTTACCTTTTCATCAGAAGCTTTCGAAGAAGAGAGTCGTACAGTTATAAGAAAGGCTGCCTAATTAAATGCCCTTCCCTGCATTGAAAGTTGGTTTTAAAATATTTGATTTGGAATTTGGAAAGATTTGAAATCAACAAATGTTTTGATTTTAAGATTAATTTGAATAATTTTGGTAAGAATTCATAATCATGAATCTAATTAAGAAGTTTTTATGTTGTTGATTTAGTTTTCTGTTTATGCTGATGATTTAGGCTTATTTAATTGGTTTAAAATCAGAATTTCTCGATTGAACATGTAGGACACTTAGATTCGTTTTGTAACTATTAGGAACCCCTTGTTTTTAAATGTTTGGCACTTTTTGTTCCCCACAATTAATTCAGATTTTCCTAGTTTGTAATTTTTAAGGAGAAACCTCATTTCATCAATTTCTTCCAGACCATTCATTGATAGAAGTGGACTTAACATAGTGAATCTAAGATCATGTTGTATGATTAGTTGAAGAAGACTAAATCAGCTACTTTCTTGAGACAGTTTTCACTTTCTTTTTTTAAAGGAAACCATTTCGGCAAAGGCACGTTTATAATAATTAGGTCAATATGTATGATTTCAATCCCATCCCAATTAATGGTAGTTGGATTTCTATTATGGCATCGAACCAAATGTTCAGCTTTAAGTTTAAGATTTTTTTCTACATGGTTGCTGTTATTTTTATGTTCCTTTATTCTAATGTGTAGGGGGCGTTTCGTTTGTCCTACATAAGTTCTGCCGCAGACACATGATTTTATAAACTACGCTACATTAGTCTAAAGTATCTAATTTGTCTTCACCTAATTCAATAAATTCATTTAAGTTGGATTCAACTCTAAAAACTGTTTTTATTTCAAATTAATTTAATAGCCTTGTGAAATTTTGTGAAATTGTCACTAAGAAAAGAATAGAGATGATCTCCTGTTTAACATCAATAATACCATCATCATTTGGGTTGTTGTTAGAAGGCTTCTTTTTTTTAAATCTAACTCAGAAAGTCTTTTGTTTATATGTTTCTGTACGAACTCATGAGGATGGTTGTTATATCATAAGTACTTTTTAACAATCTGTAGCTTCTCTGAGTGGAAAGTATTATCTGATAGTAGGATAGCGGCATTGACAAGGTTTTTAGCTATTCCTATTTTAGATTTAATAGGGTAATCTTCTGTGGTAAGAATCAAACTGTGATACTATAAAATTAATTTTATCTTCAGAAAGAATAAGAAGGGTATCATCTACATAACTAAAATATCCCGGAATTTCAAAACACAATTTTATCATGACAATCGTTTCAAGATCATACATAACAATCTCGGAAAGAATTGCGGAGACAGTTGACCCCATGTGGGTGGCGAATGTCTGCCTATAAAATTTCTTATCAAATTCAAAATAAGTAGGATTCATTAAGAAGATGATACTCGTCTTAAAATCGTCTATTGGAATCTGTGTGTTTTTACTAATGTGATGCCACCAATTCTCTATGCCTTTGATAACCAAATCTAAAGGAACGTTAGTGAAAAGTGATGAGACGTCTAAAGAAGCCAGGATATGGTCATCAGGAATTTTATTTTTGTTAATGTAATCTTTGAAAGTGAGTGAATTTTTAACAGAATGTTAGGTAGGTAAGTAGTCAGAAATTATTTTGTTCAGTGTTTTGGCTAAAACATATGTAGGAGAATTAATAGAGGAAACAACTGTTTTGGAGGATAATTTTGTTCATGGATCTTAGGAAGACCATAAAACCTAGCAATGTTAGTATTATAAGTTGTGAGATGCTTTTTTCTAACATTACACTAGAAAATTTTTAACTCTCCATTAATTAATTAATTTGAAAGTATCTCATTGTAATTGTTCTTAAAGATCGACATATATCTTTTCATAAGTGTTGGAATCATCAAGCATGATATTAGCTTCATCTATGTATTCTCGTCTATCCATCACTACAGTAACATTATCCTTGTCCGCTCGTGTCACAAATAAGTCTTTATTGGAATTTAAAAAGTTATTGGTTAAGGTAATATTTTTAGCAATTAGTCTATCAGTGTCGAACATGTGTGTAGGTTTTTTGATATATTTAGAAGGTGAGGGTAAAATAGTGTGTCTAATTTCATCTTGGGCCTTATCTGGTATTTTTTATAAGTAGGATTCCAAATCTTCTACAATTTCGAAAACATGTTGATGTTTGGGATATAACAATTTGTAATTGTTAAGGAAAAACCTTATTTCATCAACTTCTGCCAGAATAGTTAATGAAGAAGTTGATGATATAAGGTTTTTCGTTAAAAATTACAAATTGTTATTTCCCAGACGTTAGATCAAGAATATTTACATCCTGAAATTTCTTCTCATATTAAATTTTCCTCAATTTTTATAAACTTTGTGAACATTTAAGGTTGCTTTATTTCCCTGATTTTCGAAGTTATTCAGAAGAATTTCGGAACTCTTTATTGCCAAAGAAAGGTCTGGCGCTCCAGATTTTAATCATGTCATTGATCTTATCTGACTTATTATAAATGAGCATAAAACATAATTTTTTTCGACTTATTTTCCATAAACCGAAAATCTTATAAACCAGGTGAAAAATTTTGTCGAAAAATTTAAAAACTTTTTTGGTAGGTCATGGATATTCAAATAAACAGCAATTGAAATTGATACATTGTAATTAGTTAGAGAAAAGTGAAGAAGTTTTTTAAAAATGTTGTAAAATCTTCAATGTATATCAAAATTCAAATTTATGAAGGAAAAAATCAATCGTTCATGTTCCTTACATATGAAAAATCCCAAAGTTTGTTTAATTTAGTCACGAAATTAAAGATCATATTACAAAAACTTAAGAACGGGTTTAGGTATTCATTTGAATATTCTAAAAGGAATATTTTTAATCAAGTTGACTCAGCTTTACATAAAAAACATGTCAACAAAGCAATAAACTTGTTATTCATGTAGTTTGTCCTACGAACAAATATTAATAATATTTCTAGATAAATTTAATGGTAAAAGTTGCCTTCATTTTTTCCTGGATTTGTTTACTTACTATATTTTTTTGTTATACTACGAATATTTCGAAATGAAAATTTAAAAAATTGATTCAGTCATTTTTTGAAAAGTTGATTTTTGTATTAAATTAATAATAGGTTTGGTACTTTTTGGAAAAACAGGAGAATAAGGTGATTTTTTTAGAAAATAGAGGAATATAGGAGATTAATTTTTAGTCAAAATTGTGAATCTTCAACAAAATAATTAATTTGTGACAAAGCATCAACAACAGCAGTTTCAACTTTCAGACAAATAGTTAAATTAAAAAAAAAAACATTCATTTTCTATAAGAAAAATTCAATATAATTCATGAACTATTAATCAAATAGTTAAATTTTCAACTAAAAAGGATAATTTTATAACCAAAAATGAAATAATTAATTTTTAGTCAAAACTTTCATTTCCAACCAAAAACCCGAATTTTTAACTTAAATCTTCTAGCAAAAGAATTTTTATCAAAAAGAAAAAAAAATCAACCAAATGATTGAATTTTCAGGCCAAAAATAATAATTATGTAGAAAACTGTTGAATTTTCGATCCGTAAATATAATATTTGAACCAAAAATTATAACTTTTTAACAAAATTTTCACGTTTTCCACAAAATGATAGAACTTTCAACCAAAAAATAAAATTTTTATTAAAAAAAATCAATTCTCAATAGAAAATATAATACCAAAAAATATGAAATTTCTACCAATAGACATGAATTTTTAGAGCAAAAAAATAAATTTTCAACAAAGGAGTTGAATTTTCAACCGCGTCGATGTTTCTGCAAAACAATTACATTTTGAACCCGAAAATATGAATTTTTAACAAAAAAGTTATTTTTCACCTATAATTGGAATTTTTAACCCAAAAAGATCAATTTTCAACCAAAAATCGAATAATTAAATTTTCAGTTAAAAAAATTTATTTTCAACCAAAAAACGAATCTTCATCTTAATAGTTACATTTTCAAACAAAAAGATAAACTTTCTAACAAAAAAATTAATTTTTAACAAAGTTGTTTAACTTTTAATTATGTAGTTTAATTTTAATAACAAAAAGATGAATTTTTAACAACACAGTCGAATCTTCTACAAAGAAATATTCTATAAGAAGAATTTTCTACCAAAATTTTAATTTTCGACATAAGAGTCAATGTGCATTCAACTAGTTGAATTTTTCAAAAAATAGTTGATTTTAAAAACAAGAATGATGAATTTTCAACAATAAAAAATTAATTTTTCACCAAAAAGGGATGAATTTTCAGCCAAATAAATTAATTTTCAATTAAATAATAAAATTTTTGATGAATAAATATTAATTCTTAATCAAAAATATAATAATAGTAGACTTTTCAATCAAAAAGAATGAAGTTTCAAGCAAATAAAGTTGGATTTTCTTATTGAGTTCTATTAGTTCAAATCGCATTTTATTAAAAAAGAAAATAGAAAAAGGTTGAAAATTTAACTATTTTCTTGAAAATCAGTTTCATTTTAAATTGAAAATTAATTTTTTAACTGAAAATTTGATCATTCCATTTTTGATTAAAAATGTTTCTTTTCAGTTCAAAATTCATATCTTTTCCTGAAAATTCAAGTACTTATTCGAAAATTCATGTATTTTGTTGATAATTAATGTTTTCTTTTGAAATTATTCTTCTTTGTTGAAAAATCAACTTTTCAACTTTTTAGTTAAATTCAACAGGTTGTTAATTCTTTTTTTTTTAATGAAAATTTAAATGTTCCTTTTTTGTTTGAAAACTTTCCTTTTTGTCGAAAATTCAACGTTTTTAGTTGAAAATCCAAGTACTTGATTTAAAATATATTATTTTCTTGATAATTAATTTTTTTGTAGAAAATTAATCTTCTTGGTTAAACATAAACTTTTTGGTTAAAGTTCATATTTTTTATTTAAAAATGCAACTGCTTAGATTAATTTTAAGCTACTTTCTAAAAATTTCTTTTTTTGTTGTTGAAGATTTATAATTGTAGTTTAAAATTCAATTACTTGGTCGTAAATTAACTTTTGTTGTTGAAAATTTAGCTATTTTCCAGGAAAATTCTTCTTTTAGTAATAAAACTTTTAAAATCTGATAAAAGATTAAACTATTTGTTTGAAAATTAACTTTTTTGTTTGAAATTCATATTCAAAAAATTAATTTTTTCAATCTGAAAATGAAGCTATTTCATTTTTGGTTGAAATTTTTCCCCTTAAAGTTGAAAATTCAACTATTTGGTAGAAAAATCATGTATATTGTTAAAAATTTGTCTATTTGGTTAAAAATATTTATTTTTAACAAAATTTATATTTTCGGTTGAAAATGTATTTTTATTGCTTGAAATTGATATTTTTGTTGAAAAATTAAACTACTTTGGTAAAAATTAAACTATTTGGTTTAAAATTACACTATTTATTGAAAAAATGTAATTAATTTGTTTGAATTTCGTTTTTTTTTTTTTGGTTAAAAATTAATTTTCTTATCTGAAAATGAACATTTTTTTTTTAATTGAAAATTCATCTTTTGTGGTAGAAAAGTCATCTTTCTTGTTTAAAAATTCATCTCTCTTGACAGAAAATCAACTTTTCTATCGAAAATTCTAATGTGTTATAAAAAATTAGTTTTTTGGCTTAAAAATTCAACTATTTGATTAAAAATTCATAATTTTGCTTAAAATTTATATTTTTGGTTGAAAATTCTATTTTTGCTTGAAATTTATATTTTTGATTAAAAATTAAAAACTACTTTGGTAAAAAATTAAACTGTTTGGTTTCAATATAATTAAGAAATTAAATCTCAACCAAAAAGATTATTTTGTACCAAAAAAGATTAATTTTTAACAAGATACATGGTTTTTCAACCGAATTTTGAATTTTTAAAGGCATTTTCAACCTAATAGTTAAATTTTCAACCAAATAGCTGAAATTTTAATTGATGAAATAATGAATCAAGTAAAAAAAAAATTAATTTTTAACCAAGATGGTTAAATGTCTATGAAGAAAGATAAATTTTCGAAAAAAAGATCAATTTTCGAGATAAAAATTGAATAGTTGAATTTTCAGTAAAAAAAATTAATTTTTAACCAAAAAAATGAATTTCAACCAAGTATATGAATATTCAACCAAATTTTAAATTTTTAGAGGGATTTTCAGCCTAATAAATAAATTTCCAAACAAAGAAATGAATTTTCAACAAAAAAGATTAATTTTCAACAACAAAACTCAAATTAACAACAAAAATCAAATTTCCAACAAAATAGTTAAATTAAAAAGAAATTAACTAAAATGATGAATCTTCAACCAAAAAAAAATAATTTGGAACTAAATAATTGAGTTTTCAACCCAAAAGATGAATTTCCTACCAAAAAAGACTTATTCTTTTCCATGCAATTATTTTAATTTAAAACAAAAAAGAATTAACCTAATAGTTAAATTTGCAACCAAATAGCTGAAATTTCAACTGATGAAATAATGAATCTTCAAGTTAAAAAAATTAATTTTTAGCCAAGAAGATTGAATGTCTATCAAAAAAGATAAATTTTCGAAAAAAAAATTGAAGTTAAATTTTCAGTAAAAAAAAAATTAATTTTTAACCAAAAAGATTAATTTTAACAAAGTACATGCATTGTCAGCCAAATTTTTAATTTTTAAAGGAATTTTCAACCTAATAGATAAATTTCCCATTATTTTACATCCTTTTGAATTTTTGTAATTCATTTGATTTCTTCTAAATTTACTCAATTCCTTTCACCCTTTTTTCCATTCTTTTCAATTCATTTTTATGAACTCATTTCAAATTTACTCAATTCAATTTTTTTCATATTTTTCAATTATTTAGAATTCACTCGATTGTTTTTTGTTTTTTTTATTTAGTTTGATTTTTCATGAATCTCATCGAATTCTTCTCGTTCCCCTCAAATTTCTCTGCATCTACTCAAATTTTACTAAAATAAATCGATTTTTTTCGATTTTAAACTTTTTTTAGAAATTTATTTGAATTCTTTTAATTGTTTTGTATTTAATAATCACTTTTTTGGTTAGGAATTAGTAGGGTTTCAAAAATTTAAAGAAACTTGAAATTATTTTTTGGAATTCACCCTGAATTCTCATTAATTTACTATAAATTCTTTTAAATTCTTTGGAATCCTCTTGATTTTTTTTTTAATTCACTTGAATTCTTCCAAATTTACTCAATAATTGAGTAAATTCCATTCAATCCATTGAATTAAGTAAAATTATGTTACTTATTTCAAAGAATTTTTTTGAATTTAAAAAACTTTTTATTTAAGAAATCCTGTAGTCTTTTAACCTCACCTTAAATTTTTATGAATTTCATCGAATTCTTCTCGCTCCCCTTAAATTCCTCTAAATTCATTCCAATTTTATAAAAATCAATGAAATTTTTTTGATTGAAATTTTTTTTCAATTCATTTGAATTCTTTTGAATTTAACTTGAATTGTTTTGGAATTTTATGAATTTATCCTGAATTTTTGACCCTTTGAGCGCAAAAAAGTACCATTTTGTCCTTATAATTTATCCCATAGGAACTGTGAGGCCTGTAACTTTTCTTTTTGTCGAAAATCCAACTTTTTTAGTTGAAAATTCCAGTACTTGGTTTAAAATTTATTATTTTCTTGATAATTAATTTTTTGTTTAGAAAATAAATTTTCTTGGTTAAACACAAACTTTTAGATTGAAAAATCAACGTATTTTGTTGCAAATTCGTCTATCTGGGTAGAAAATTAAACTTGTTGATTGAAAATTCATCTTTTTTATTTAAAAATGCAACTGATTGGCTTAAAGTTAAACTACTTTCTGAAAAAAAATTTTAATCTGAAAATGAAGTTATTTCATTTTTGGTATTAAAAATATTAAAACTTCAAAAATTTGATAATATTTGATAAAATGAAAATTAACTTTTTTGTTCAAAATTCATGAAGCTATTTTATTTTTGTTTAAAAATTTTCCCTTTATAAGTTGAAAATTCAAGTATTTTGTAAAAAAAATAATGTATTTTTTTGAAAATTCATTTTTTTGGGGTCATCTTTCGTGATAGAAAAGTCATCTTTTTTGTTTAAAAATTCATCCACCTTGACAGAAAATCAACTTCTCTCGAAAATTGTCTTTTAAAAACATAGTCTTTTGGCTTAAAAATTCAACTATTTGATTAAAAATTTATATTTTTGCTTAAAATTTATATTTTTGATTAAAAATTACTTTGGTAAGAAATTAAACTGTTTGTTTGAAAATTAATTAAGAAATTAAATCTCAACCAAAAAGAATATTTTCTACCAAAAAAGGATTAATTTAAAAAAAAATACCAAATTTGGAATTTTGAAAGGCATTTTAACCTAATAGTTAAATTTTCAACCAAATAGTTGAAATTTAAACTGATGAAATAATGAATTTTCAAGTAAAAAAAAATTAATTTTTAACCAAGAAGATTAAATGTCTATCAAGAAAGATAAATTTTCGAAAAAAAATTGAAGTTAAATTTTCAGTTAAAACAAAATTAATTATTGACCAAACAGATTAATTTGTAACCAAATTTTAAATTTTTAGAACAATTTTCAACCAAACAAATGACTTTTCATCTAAAAATATTAAATGTCTATCAAAAAATATTAATTTTCTACAACAAAAATCAAATTTCCAACAAAGTAGTTTAAAACAAATTTAACAAAAATGATGAATCTTCAACCAAAAAAAAAAAATAATTTTTTTGAAAGTCTAATTATTTTGTCGAAAATTCCACTATTTTGTTATTTATCCTTCTTGGTCCAAAACTCTAATATTTCATTTAGAATTAAACTATTTACGAGAAAAATTAAATTATTTTCGTTTGTTTAAAATTTATATTTTTGGTTAAAATTTATATTTTTGATTAAAAATTACTTTGGTCAGAAATTAAACTGTTTGGTTTAAAATTACTTAAGAAATTAAATCTCAACCAAAAAGATTATTTTCTACCAAAAAAAGATTAATTTTTTAAAAAATACATGGGTTTTCAACCAAATTTTGAATTTTTAAAGGCATTTTCAACCTAATAGTTGAATTTTCAACCAAAAAGCTGAAATTTCAACTGATGAAATAATGAATCTTCAAGTAAAAAAAAATTAATTTTTAACCAAATTTTAAATTTTTAGATAAATTTTCAACCAAAGAAATGAATTTTCAACTAAAAAGATTAAATGTCTATCAAAAAAGATTAATTTTCAACGACAAAAATCAAATTTCCAACAAAATAGTTAGAAAATTTTTTTTTTCAAAATGATGAATCTTCAATAAAAAAAAAATAATAATTTTTTTTAAATTCTAATGACTTTGTCGAAAATTCCACTATTTTGTTAGTTATTCTTCTTAGTCCAAAATTCAACTATTTCATTTAGAATTAAACCATTTATTGGAAAAATTTAATTATTTTCTAGAAAATTCGTTTTTTTGGTTAAAAATTAATTTTTTATCAGAAAATGAAACTATTTTATTTTTGTTGAAAATTTTCCCTTTATAAGTCGAAATTTTTTGTTTTAAAGAAATGTATGTATTTTGTTGAAAATTCGTCTATTCCTTTGAGAGAAAATTCATCTTCTTGGTTGAAAATTCATCTTTGTATTATCAAAATTTGAATTCTTTTGAATTTAACGCGCGCAAAGTTTTAGTATTAATACATTTTTATTAAAAACACTCAGGGCCTCAATTAGTTTAAAACTAGTTTCTATCAATATTAAATTCTGCAGAATTTAATTCATTCCTATTTCAGACTCCTGATTCTTACGGAAGTATGCTTGAATTGAGCTGGAAAGGAACTCAGCCTATAAAGATGCAGGACGGGACAATAAGAAAGTTTCTCCAGGACGGCGATGAAGTTATAATGCATGGTAAATTTTTTTTTTTTTTTTGTAATCATTATTCATGATTACAATCCCCTTTGTTTATAATTATCTGACATCGGCTTTCTAAATTAGGTTACTGCGTTGGCGATGGATTCCGCATTGGTTTCGGTTTGTGCCAAGGAAAAGTGCTACCAGCCCAAAAAAATGAAGACTAGGATGGTCCAAAAATCCGAATTTGGATTTTTGATAATCCCCCAAATTTCTTTGTTTTTCGGAGAAAAAAGAATCCATTTTTTTCGAATGGATTAGCATTTTCAAATGGGTTAACATTAATCCGTGCCTTCAGACTTTTTAAATTAACGTCGGATTTTAAATAAAAAAAGCTCGGAAAAAAAAATTAGGCGGAAACGATTAGCAAAAATCGAAAGTCGGATTTTCACCGGCCTAATGACGACCAATTGTAATTTGTATCTTTTTTATAATTGTTATTTCTAAAAATCAGATTTATATTCTTACGTCGCTTCGTTGCAATATTTTTTGAGTTTACTGTAAAAATTAATTAAATAAGAGAACATTAATTTACGGATTTTTTTTTTATTTAGTAAATTTGAAAAATCTAAATTAAGAGTCATCCATAAATTACTTGAAGTGTTTTTCTGACATTTTTTGCCTGCCCTTCTTCATTTTTTAAGCCAAATTTATAACAAAAATGTTCATTTTCAACCAAGGAAGACGACTTTTCTACCGTGAAAAATAGATGAATTTTTTATCAAGAAAGATGAATTTAAACCAAATATGTAAATATACGAATATAATAAAACACTAATACAAATAAAAAAATTAAACAATTGAAACCAAATAGTTGAATTTTTAACTAAAAAAGATATTGTATGAACCAAAAATCGAATCGTCAAATCTAAAGTTTAAAAAATTTTAATTTTTAACAAATAAAAAAAAAACTAATTTTTAAAATGCAGAATTCAACCAAAAAAGATTAATTGATCACCAAATAGTTGAATTCACAACCAAAAATATCAATTTTTTAATCAACTATATCTATTTTCTAAGAACAAAAAAAAAACAAGTTTTTAACATAATAGTTCATCTTTTTAACAAAGAAAGATAACTTTTTTAGAGTAAAAAATGAATTTTTTATCGAATGACGAATTTTCAGCCAGTTGAATTAAACGAAAAAAAACCATAACATTTTTTACAAATTAGTTGAATCTTCAACCAAATAGATGAATTTCTAAAAAAAAAGATGAATTTTAAACAAAATAGTTGCATTTTTAGCTAAGAAAGATATTGTCTGAACCAAAAATCGAATCGTCAAATTTTCAGTTTAAAAAAATTCATTTTCAACAAACAGAATGAATTTTCAACAAAAAAAGACGAATTTGTAACCAAATATTTGAATTATCAACCAAAAATATCAATTTTTCAACAAACTAGATCAATTTTCTGACCAAAAAATTGAATTTTTAACAAATAAGTTCATTTTCAACCAAGAAAGATAACTTTTTTACCGTAAAAAATAAATTTTCTACCAAAAGACGAATTTTCAACCAGTTCAATTAAACAAAAAAAAACCGAATGTTTTTAAATACCGTTGAATCTTCAATCGAATAAATTAAATTTAATCAAGAAAAATTCATTTTTAACCAAATAGTTGAATCTTCAACTAAAAAAAATGTTGTTTTAACCCAAAATCGATTCGTAAAATTTTCAGTTGAAAAAAATTAACTTTAAACAAAAAGAATGAATTTTCTACGACTTAAATTCAACCAAAAAAGAAGAATTTGTAACCAAATCCACCTTTATGCGTGTATTTTGTTTTGCGAACCGAAAATCATGTCCGAGTTAAGAAGTGATTCGTCGTATGGTGGAGTGTCATTGTTGTAACGTCAGTCCCAGCAAAACTTTTGTTACTGGGTAGGGGGGAGGGGGACGATGAAAGGAAACCGAGAGTCGCAATTTAACGATCCGATTTTTGGTTAGGAATTGATATTTTTTAAACAAAAATTCAAGTAATTGGTTGGAAATTTGTCTTTTCGGTAGAAAATTAATCTTCTTGGTGAAAAATTCAACTATTTGGTAAAAAAATTATGCACTTTGTTCATTCATTAATTCAAGCTAACAAACATAATTGTTCAACAAACTTATTATTTTTGATAACATTCTTAGTAAATAATGCTGGAAAGTTGCCGCTTTTCTGAAATATTCAACTTTCATTTTAATTTTCCCTTGAAGCGTGGTACAAATAAATGCAATTCATCAAACATAATTGGTTAAACAACTTATTACACTTCATAACTATCTTCTCCTATATTAATGCTAGATAGTTGCGGTTTTTTATGAAATTTTCCACTTTTTATCAACTTTTCATTAATTGAGTAATGCAAGATAACAAACTAAATTGCTTGAACATAATTGTTTATAAATGTCTTCTCTCAGATAAATGCTAGAAAGTTGTGGGTTCTTCTGAAATTTTTAACTGCACTTTGGCTCTTGCTAAATATTACTCATTGAACAAGTTAGTCTCCTATTTGTACTCGGATGATGTAAATTCTACAGTGCGTCAACTATTATATTTTTGGTTGAAAATTGAAACTTTTAATTATTAATTGATCTTTTTTAGTTGAAAATTCAACTATTTGGTTGTAAATTCATGCATTTTGTTAAAAATTCGTCGTTTTGGTAAAGAATTAACCTTCTTGGTTGAAAATTAATCTTTATTTTTTGAGGATTTAACTATTTTGTTAAAAATTTATACTTAAGAAGTGGTTATTCATTTCTAAAATCATTTTAAGCCCTTGATCTGAAAATCTTTAAAAATCAGGATTAGGGCTTCAAGATTCCAAATCTCTTACTATGATCCGATAAATTTTAAAAGATCTCTCAAAGATCTTTTCAAGATTCGTGAAGATTTTTGAAGATTTGAAAGATTTCCGAGATCTCCGGCGAGATTTAAAACAGCTTTCCAACTGTTTTTGAATCGTTGAGATTTTAGATTTTTAAATTTTGCAACCCCTAATCTGATTTTCGTGATTCCGAATTTCTGATTTTTATGTTTCGATAGTGACTTTGAACAAGATTTCCGAAATAATAGCCTTTCGTATTTTGGGGTTGAAAATTTCACTGTTCTGTAAAAAAATTCTTATTTTCGGCTCGAAAATTCAACAATTTAATAGGAAATTAAACTATTTGGTTGAAAATTAACTTTTTTATTAAAAGTTCAACTATTTTGATAGAAAATTCAACTATTTGGTTAAGAATTCAATTATTTTTTTGAAAATTTATCTATTTGGTTGAAAGATAACTAGCGTGTTGAAAAATCATATTTTAGCGTAAAAAATGCAACTGTTTTGCAGATAATTTGTCTTTTTGACTTCAAAATTCAACAGTTTTGTTAAAAATTCTTCGTTTTGGTAGCACAATAATCCTCTTGAACGAAAATTTTTCTTTTTGTTTGAAAACTCTTCTTTCTTGAAAGAAAATTATCTGTCTTGTTAAAAATTAAGCATTACTGGTTTAAAAGTAAATTTTTATTCATAATATTCGACCTGTAAGCTTGAAAAGTTGATTTTTTTGTTCAAAATTTGTATTTCTGAATATAAAATTAATCTTCTTTGTTAAAAATTCATCCAACTTTTTGAAAATTCGTATTTTGATGGAAAATTCTTCTTCTTGGTTTTAACTATTGCTTTAAAAATTAAATTTTTTTTAAGATTCTACTATTTTATTAGTCATCTTGTTCAGTCTAAAGTTAATCTGTTTTGTTAAAAATTCTTCTGTCTTCTAAAAAATTTGTCTTTTTGGCTTGAAAACTTAACTATATAAATAAAAGTTAAACTATTTTGCTAAGCATAACACTCCGTTTCTGTTCACGTTATACCGACGGCGATCAAGGCTTATTTAAAAAACATGATCGTCCTACAACACCGCCCAGACGCGGGCCGCTGATCAAACTCCCTAGCAATCACCCTAGGTGGATAGCATCGGAAAGTCATCGTACCTCACGGTTTACACATAAACACTCAAACTGACTAATAAGCCCATAAAAAGATGCACACTCTTTACCCCGCCGCATCCAATAAGTAACGCTCTCCATGAATTTGAATATACTAGAAAACGAAACGGTTTATAACCTTCGTATAGCATCATCTAAAGAATAGTAAATTGTTCCCAGAGTAGTCACCACTGCATAGATACATATTACTGTCAGGAAAAGAAGAAATTTTACGGTAATCATGTCGCCTGTCAAATAGCTTTCTTCTACTGGATTCTGTAATAAGTAAATAAGACTTTAGGAGATTTTATGTATTACAGTAGCTAGAAAATATATGACACTCTTTCATAAATATGTTTTGCCTTAATTGATTGTGTTCACGCTTATGTGAACCTTGTTTTAGGGTGCGAGAGAAATTCCAATCTTTTATAAAACTTTTCTAATTTTTTTTAACTCTGTCAATCAGTAAGTTAAGTAATCTATTAATAATGATAGCTTACTTTCAATTACTTTAATGATAAAAGTATTTTATATGATATGCTTCGCAAATCAGAGACTTTCTGCATTTCTAATAAAATGCAGCCATAGTTTAGGTTAATTTTTTCGTCTTGACAATATTTTTTTTTCATGGTTCAACTTTGAAAAAATGAAAGTTAAAGCTTTTTAAATGACTTTGTAAATTTTTACTTTAACAATATTACGAGTGGCCATACGTTTCTTATTTCTAAAAAAAATTAATAACATCATAGGTCAAAAAATTCGTCCCGAAAAACAATTTGTAATATATTATAAATTATTATAACTTCCTGCTTACTGTTTCATAAAATGCATTAATATAATAGGTCAATCGATTCATCTCCAATCAAGGAGTCTTTTAGTCTTACATCAACTTTGAATTATGCCAATGAAAAAGTTTTATTATAAAACTGTTTTTTGAAATATTATAAATGCCCATTACTTCCTTAATTTCGATTGAAATGTATTAATGTTGTAAGTCAATCGATTCGCGTCGAGCCAAGAAACTTTTATATTCTTACATCAAATTTGAACAATGTTAATGATTTTTGGAATCAGCGGAACATTCTATGTAAGATGCAACATAGAAATTGACCGGACCAGATTTACATGCACTGTTCTGCGCGGTACTTGTACCTTCAAACTAACCTCAAACCTGCGACGTAATTTTATTAGGAAATTCGGAAACAGTACTCTTATTACATAAAATATCATGTGTAACAAGGCAGCGAAGTCTTTTTACGGACTCGCGTGTTTGCAAAAACTCACGATCGGCCGTAAAAAGACTACCTTGCTGCCTTGATGCACAATATACTACAAAAGAATCTTCAAGATTAAATATACACGATAACGATAAGACGCGATTGTTTTAAGCGCCGCGAAACGTAACGATTCGATAATTTTAAGGCATGTACCAAAAAGCGCAGGTCGATTTGAAATCAACCTAGTAATTCCAAGAACTGCTGGTCCACGCAGTTTATCAGCTTAAGGGGCGAGTAACGATTGCGACTGATGCCGTATATTGCGCAATATTATACATTCCAATTGGAAACGGTTCAGATGGCCCGGACTGTTTACGTTTCGATTACCCCGATTTTATAACAAGGCTATTTGTAGACAAACCCCGAAACTGTCGTTAAACCGGTAGTTTGGTGTGCTTCGTAATTTTCAATAGATCCCAGATTTTCGGTACATACGCAGTTGAAAAAGTAGCGCTCCGTTAGCACATTTGGGCATCATGTATTCCAGTGTTTTTGTTGACGTACGACAATTTTCCAACTAAAAATCAATATTATAGAATTAGAAAGCGACTCAAATATTTCGCGGCATTTTTAGTATTTCAGCATGACGTCGCGGCCATGCTAGGCTAGGTGGAAATGTCAGCAGTCAGATAGGTTACCACATGGGATTGCAACTGCATACGAGTTTTTGTAGAAAATATTCTAAACGTAAAAGTAAGTGATAAAGGTGTGAATAGTAATATTTCTCAAGTGTAAAATCTATTTTTTTCAGTCATGACCCATTCTTTTGTCGATTAACATCCTTTCAGTTTCATGAAATACAAGCAACTGTCCGAAATTCGAGATTAAAATACCCGATCTGATAAACTAACCTGAAATTTTGGATATTTTATTTTATTTCGTAACACTGAGAGGTCGTCAATGGACAAACGAATGGAACACGACTGAGAAAATTCATTCTACACTTGAGAAATATTACTATTCGTATATTTAAGACTTACATTTACGTTTAGAATATTTTCTCGAAAAAGACGTATGACGTATTCCTATGGCGTCATGCTAAAATACTCAATTCAAGGCTTCCAGCTCTTCGGGCCTCTTTATTTAATAGGCCAGCCACTGTCGCGGAGGAGAGCGTACAGGGACCGTGGTGAGAGGTTGCCTGAACTGTGCAACTTCAAATAACCGCGTATGGAGGACTTAAAACTTGCCAGACTTAAAATTAACGAGAATTCACTGTAATTGTTCATTTCTTTGTATTACGAATAATGAGTAGAAATCATGTCAGAAACCGTTTTTGGCACCGGGTAATTATTATACACTTTAGATACTAATCACTTTTCTTTCAAAGTCACTAATATGTATATAATCTGATATGGCCGCAAATAGACTAGTTTAAAGTGCATTATTTTTCAATGTTCTTGTGGTGAAGTTGATTTTACATGAAATTGCCAGACTGGTATTGCAAGAAGTGATTGTTTTTGGGGAAAGAGCATGAATTTTAGCTTAAGAGATGAGAAATTGCATCTGAAAATTAGATTCTTTGCACCAACAATGGAAGCAACTACAAAAACACGCTAAGAGAACATTGGAGGCTCATAAGAAAAAATAAATAGAGTTCGAATCAATACACGCGTTTTTAATGAATTGAAGGTTAAAAGGTCAACCAGGGTCGTTTGTTTTATTGAATTTCTAATCATTAAATCTCTTCTTTTTTGTTTAGGGAGAAAACTTTCGAATTGATTTCATCTTCAAGCAAGAGCAGCAGTTTGGAGTTAGATATTAATGAAGTACCAGTTGCTGGACAATCGACTGATAATATTGTTCTAAAAGGTCTTTTCTAGCAAAAGCAAAACGGACGAGAGGGCACTGTACCCACAGACACAGCAGTCTAGAGAGGATGATAAGGAATCTTAAGAATAATAATTTTCCTTGGCGAAGCACCACCTATTGGAATAGTTTTCGGTATTCCAGGGGCCAACTATCATGTGAGGTGGATGGCAAAAGCTATTTATTTTCTGAAAATCTTCCTCTTTCGTAGTGAATATGTATTATCTGTAGAAGAAGAGAATGCGATCTGTAACATTCGTATATTTCTGGTCAGTATGCACGTTGAGGCATGGTTTTTCGCGCTTTCTTCTGCTAAAACACCTTACCTGAATTTTAGGGTATTTTCAAAACTGTCTAACTCTGCAGCAAGACTAATAATCGCGAATATAAGGTCACTCATGGACTTGATACAGATGACCTGAAGATCTATGCTTCTGAATCAAATTAGCTTCAGAATGCTGTAAGTGTCGTCAAGGGGTACACAGGAGAGATTGTTATGGGTTTTGGATTGGACAAGCGCACAGAAAAAACTGGGGGTACGAAGTGTTGCGGGTAATCGAACAAGCAGGGTAATAGTCAGCTGATTACTCCCAACTGAGGTAAACCTTCCATGGTTACATGCCTGTAACGTGCTGCCTCTAGCGGAGTCCGCCAGAGATATCTGCGATTCATCACGGTGAGTTTATTCCAGTCGCAAGTACCTGGCTGGCGTTACCCCACTTCGCACATTACCTGCAAAATTTCTTTCCTCCAGTTTTTTCTGTGCGTACCAAGATTCATCTGAAGCGTGGATGAGTTGCTGATCTTCCCGAAGATCCTGAGCTTGTGGATATGAGTGCTATTCGACACTGTGACCCTGTTTAGACCTACCGAGGGTGACGGACAACTGTCCACGGAGCAACTGTGCACGAACCCATCTGTGCACGTCGGTGGCCACTGGTACAACTGTGCACGTTGTTGGCCACAGCCACAACTGTACACCGGGACATCTGTGCAAGTCTCAAATTTGGCGTGCACAGAAAGGACACTCCCAACTGTACACGTCAAAATTTCTGTAGGCCACTGGCACAACTGTGCACGTGCACATATGGGACACTCCTAACTGTGCACGTGCACAGATGGAAGACTCCCAACTGTGCACGTCGAAATTTAGACGCGCACAGATGGTACCCTATCAACAGTTCACATGCACAGATGGGAGACTCCCAACTGTGCACGTGAACTGTTGATACGATCAGGTTGTCAATACACAAGTCCACGTGCACAGATTTGAGACTCCCAACTGAGCACGCACGCAGATGGGAGACTCCCAACTGTGCACTTCTCAATTAATACGATCTTTTTTCACTCAGAAGTCCCCGTGCACATATGGGAGACTCCCAACTATACACGTGCACAGATGGGACACTCCCAACTGAACACGTGCACAGATGGGACACTCCCTACTTTACACGTGCACAGATGGGACCCTCCCAACTGTACACGTGCACAGATGGGACACTCCCAACTGTACACGTACATAGATGGAAGACTCCCAGCTCGGTACGTCTCAATTGATACGATTATATTATTGACTTACAAGTCTACGTGCACAGATGAGAGACTCCCGACACTGCACGTCTTAATTAATGCAATCAGATTTTTCACTTAGAAGTATTAAAATCATCAATATCACTCAAAACGTGTACGGAAGGTACCCCTCTAACTGTACACGCTTCGATTAATAAAATCATTTGTCACTCAAAAGTGCACGTGCGCATATGGTACCTTCTCAACTGTGCGCGCCTTGATTATTACTATCATTTTTCGCATAAAATATGCGTACCATTTGGGTATGTGGACTTTTAAATAAATATTCTAATTCTATTAACTGATACGCGCCTAGTTAGGAGTTTTCCATATGTGCACGCGGACTTGTAAGTTGAGCATCTTATCTTACTAATTGAGATCTACACAGTTTCGAGGGTACCATCTGCGCACGCGGACTTGTAAGTTGAGCCCCTCATCTTATTAATTGAGATGTACATGGTTTTTAGGGTACCATCTGCACACGTGGACTTATAAGTTTACAATCTGATCGTATTAACCCTAGACAGGGCCCGTGAGGGACTTGACGACCCCAAATGGAAATGAAAGTACGCTCCCGAAAATATAGACGATGTTTTTTCGTCGAGACCTTATCCATAATTTATTTTTACTTTCTGGAAGTGAAACCTAGTCAGTCCAATGCCTTCATTTTGCGTTGTTGTGAAGTGAAAATTAGAAGTAAAGCACGTGGGGTCACATAAACCCCACGGGCTCCTTAAAGGTAAGAAAAAATGACGGGCCCTGACTAGGGTTAATTGGTACGTGCACAGTTGGGAGAGTACCCTCTGTACACGTGGACTTAAAAGTTGAAAATCTGATCGCATTGATCAAAACGTGCGCAGTTAGAAGGGTACCATCTGTGCACGTAGATATTTGAATGAAAAGTCGGATCCTCTCAATTGATATGCGCACAGTTGTGAGTCTCCTATATGTGCACGCGGACTTGTGAGTTAAGCATGTAATCTTTTTAATTGAGACGTGCACAGTTGAGAGATTACCATCTGGGTACGTGGACTTTCAAAAATGCACGTCGAAATGTAGACATGCACAGATAGCCGGTGTACAGTTGTGCCTGTGGCCAACAACCTGCGCAGTTGTCCGTTACGCGATTGTACATTCGACACCGTCAAGACGGACGCAAATTTCTGAATTTTAAAGCGTTTATATACGAATTATTCTAGGTACAGTTAACATATTTGTGAATTTAACAGAGCCGCTCCTGAAAGTGGTCAAGAATCACGAGATGATTGGCAAAGGATCGTTCCTTTACAAAGCCGCGGACCAGGCAGCCGAGACCCTTGGCCTGGATCTTATCGTCAGGAGTGAGGAAAGTGCGTTTCTCTTTATAGATGCCTCACTTTTAAAAAACCAGGTGAAGAAAGAAGAGGTCACAAACTTCCGCCAACAACTCCTTGGCAAGAACATCCATGGAAACTTTTACATCCTTAGTACTTAGGACACATACTATCCAGGTGAGTGCTTTACTACCATCTATGCCACTCTTGTGGTGTTGCCCGTGAACCTGCCTGCCTAACGCTTCAAAGGAGATAGAGTCAATTGTTCACAATGAGCAGTGTCAACTTTTCTGGAATTACGAGTTTCGGACAGCAGTCTCTATTGCATAATCGGAGACTGCCATCGTTCTCCAGGAATTCGCGAAACGAACTATATTCGTGATCGAATTCTCGGCTCCGGTCGACTACATTTCGATATACCAATCGATAGCCAAGGATATATCCCGCGATATTCGATTAAAATGATTGTCCTTGTGATCGGTGCTTCCTGAGGTGCCAATCTATCGCTGGTTCGTAACCTCGAAACCATGCCCGCGTGCCAAGAACATGCCAATTTTTATCAGTCATCGGGGTAATAGTTTTTCGATAATAGGAAACAAACCCACATAGAACACTTCCCAAAAAAACCTGGTATTTTCTTGGGACTTGGTCCACGTGGTCGGAAGAAAAAGCCAGGTCTGTCCTAGGTTTAGACCTATGCTTAGACCTAGGGTAAAACATAGGTGAATGCCCGGCTAAATTTATTTATTTAAAAAAATGGAATACTTTCGTACGTAAATTTGGCAAAGAATGTAATATTCTATTGCAAAATTTACGAATCTATACTGAAACAGTTGAATTTTCAACTAGAAAATATTAGTTTTCTATTAAGAATTTCAATTTTCAATCAAAGATGGAATAGTTAGGTTTTGATTGAAAAAGAACTAATTCTCAACCACAAAAGAAAACGAACTTTCAACAAAATGGTTAAATTTTCAACCAACTTGTTGAATTGTTAACTAAAAAAATTAATGTTGAACCAAATAGTTGAATTTTCAATGAAAAGAGATATATTTTCCACCAAAAATGGAATAGTTTAATTTTTAGCTTAAAAAATTAATTTTCAATTAAAAACGTAACGAATTTGGTAACAAAATACTTAAATGTTCAACATAAACGTAAAATAAAAGCTTCAGCTAAGGCAGAAAAAAGTTCAATTTTCAACCAAATAATTACATTTTCATCCAAATGCTACAATTTTTAACCAAACGAGATAAATTGCTTTCGAGCTAGCTTTTTATTGTTAGAACTTTGCAAGAAGGGTGAAAAATTGCAATATATCATTTTAAACACCAATCTCGTTTCTGAGGTTCCTGATATACAAACGAGCGCCGATTGGAGGAAGTCTGACTCGCTCGTTTTCAGGAAGGCTGCAATGTCTCTACTGACAGTAATTGCCGCTGAAAGATCGCTTAATGGCCCTCGAGCAGCACACCATTGCATTACGCGAATTTGCGGTAGGAACGTAGGTACATACCCACGCTTAACGAAATTGTCACATTACGCCGTTTAGCGTCATAGTCATGAGTGCTATGGGCCTGACGGCATTCTATGGGTGGAGTTTGCTGTGCGAGGCGAGGGTGAATTTTCTCTTAAAGTTACTATCGTTGCTCGTTGAATTCACTAACTGACTTTCTCGAGATAGTTTAAAATAGAATCTGTTTTTAGAAGAAAAAAAAAAAAAACAATTCCTCAAAGTTCACTTATCGCGTTTTTAGTTTGGATAGGGGAAACCTTTACGTACGAGGTGGATAGAAAAACTTGTCAAGCCCTAATATTGATAATTGATGAACAACTGGGGAAAGTATTACGTACCGAATTAAAGCTCAAAGATTTATTTTAAAGATAAAAAACTTACAAGAAGAAGCAAAACAACATATTTTCAACTATATCGATAGCAGGTTTCATAGGTCGAAATCCACTAAAAATAGGGGAATAAAGAACTTTCTCACGAAAAAAGGGGAATAAATTCTTTTGAATAAAATTGATGTGGGTACTATATTGAATTCAATTTGAAACGATCTAAATTTTTAACATTTCTGGTGAGATATTGCAGTTTCAACGGAATATATGAATATTTAACCAAATAGTTCAATTTTCGACTAAAGAGATGAACTTTGAATTAAGCAAATCAATTTTCTACGAAAAAAGATTATTTTTCAACTTTCAACCCAAAATCAAATAGTTAAATTTTGAGTTAGAAAAATTAATTTTTAACCAAAAAAAGAACAATTTTTTAACAAAATAGTAAAATCCTCAACCAAAACCGATTAATTTCAATCAATCAGTTGCATTTTTAACCAAAAAGTTGAACTTTTGACCAAAAGAAGAAGTAATCTTTTTTGTTCGAAAGTTCAACTCCTTTGTTGGAAATTTAATTATTTTGTTAAAAATTTAACTATTTTGTTAAAAGTTATCTTTTTGGCTGAAAATTAAAATGTTTTGTTGAAAATTTGTATTTTTTAAAATAAAAAAATTGTCTTTTTCGATTGAAAATTCATCATGTTCGGTAGAAAAGTTTTTGTTACAAAAATTCATCTTGCTTGGTTGAAAATTAAACTGTCTTTTAATAAATTTACCTTTTGGCTTAAAGATTCAATCATTTGGTTTACAATTCCATTATTTTTTTGAAAAATAGTCTATTTTGCTTGAAAGTTCAACTATTTAGTTGTAAATGTAAATGCTTGGTCTAAAATTAATATTTTCTGTTGTTGAAAATTCAACTTAAAAAAAATCATCTTTCTTGTTTAAAAATGTAATTTTTGATTAAAAATTCATTTTTTCGTGTTAAATAGTCAACTGTTTTCTAAATCGTTCGTCTTTTTCGCTTCAAAACTCAACTGTTCGGTTAAAAATTCATCTATGTTGGCAGCAAATCAATCCTTTTTGGTTGAAAATGCAATTATTCCGTTGAAAATGTAATATATTTAGACTTGAAATCTTAAGCATTTTATATTAGGTTCCATATGTTACCTATACATTTATTTCATTTAAACGAATTTATTCCCCTATTTTCTTGAAAAATTATCCTATATTTGTCCTGGTTTTAGAGCATTTTGCATTAAGATTATTGGTCTCTTAGGTATACATTTTTTTATGCCTGAAAGAAAAATGTATAACGGTCAGGAAAAATGAAAAATTGGCTAGGTAAAAGTCAGGGAACTTCGAAATCGGGATTTTATAGCAACCCTCTATAAATGAATTAACAAAAAAATGTACCTAAATCCCCCTTTGTATAGGAGATCGTCAGGCACTAACCATTTAACTTAACCACAAGTACCCCATTACCCCAAATACCCCAAGTCTCAATATGCCTCCCGGTGATGCCTGACTTACTCAATCCTGTGGGCTCCCTAAATCCCATACTGTCTGCAGCCGGATTTTTATTAGAAACGCTTGCATTCGCCTCAAAATTTAGTCAGAGTAGTGGTAAACTGCATAAAACTAAAAGTCCTGAGCACTACCGGAAAAGCTCGATTTTTAAAGAAATGGAAAAAAGAAGTACTTGTTATAAATTTGTTATGAATTATAGTATTGTCACCTCTTGAGGAGTATTCAAGAAATAATTTCCACCCAGGAGCGTTTAATTTTGACACACGCCAACCCCTTTAATTGTGCCCGGAAAATGCCCCAAAAATGCAAAATAGCAGTTTTCTGTCAAATTCATGCTGAAGACGGTATTTTCTTCTATCTTTTCAACATAAATTATTTTTAATCGATAAGTGACGAGTTTTAAAGCATATTTTAAATAATTTCAAATTGTTGAAACAATTATTATTTGCTTAAACAATTTTTTCCCCTGTAAATCGTGAAAAGTTATTATCTTTCAGTATAAATCGTACAAATTTGATGAATGTCAAGAGTAATAGTTCTGGTTTAACTTATTTGGTAATTATTTAAACAATTTTTATTTGTTCACAAAATTTTTTCTCAATAAAAACGTAGAAAGTTATTATTTTCTGGAAATAATGACACAATTAAATATTGTTGAAAGCAATATATTTATAAAGGATGTTTGGTAATTATTTAAACAATTTTGATTTGTTTAAACAATTTTTTCGCCTTGTAAAGCATGACAAATTATTACTTTCTGGAATTAATGACAAAATTAAAGGAATTTAAGAGTAATATTTTTTTTCTATAGGGTATTTAGAAATTTTTAAAATAATTTTAATTAGTTTAAACAATTTTTATTCTTTCAAATATTTTTCTCTGTAAATCGTGAAAATTTATTCTTTTCAGCAATTAATGACACAATTAACGAATTTTGAGAATAATATTTTTTTGCTTGAGATATTTTGAAATAATTTAAACAATTATTGATCATTGATAATCATTGATATTTTCAGTTCACAGATTACAATTATCTACGGGGGTGATTTTAATTTTAAAAAAAATCATCATTGTTTGAACAATATAGGGTATACGTTCTGAAATAAAGAAATACTGAAATTAAGCGGCATAAGTGTGAGAGATTTGAAAAATCTAGAATTTTCTCCACCTTTCCTATGAAGAGGGAGCAAAAAAAAACATTTCACGATTGACAGAGAAAACATTATTTAAACAAATGAAAAATGTCTGAACAAATTTAAATTGTTAAAAAATTGCTGAATATCCTTTAGAAAAAATATTACTCTCAACATCCGTTAATTGTGTCATTAATTCCAGAAAATAATAACTTTTCTCGCTTTACAGAGGGAAAAATTATTTAAGCAAATGAAAATTGTTTAAATAATCACCAAATATCCTTTCAAAATATATTATTCATTGTTATCGAAACTTCCTTGAAAATTTATAAGTTTCTACATTTTTTATTGGACGGTCAAATATGATCGATTCTGAATAAGAAACTTTATTTATTTCATCATAAATAATTTAAATGGATAATTGTTTATAAGATTTATTCATAATCACTTAGTGCGAATTACGTCGAGAATCGCTGCCAATCCCCACGAAACTATTTTCATTCGCTTATTTCTTTATAACAAATTGAATCATTTGTTTTAAATTTTCTTCGCTATTGAACATCATTTTTAGATAGTTGTTTCATATTTTCTAAGTATTTTTGAATGAATCCAAGTATTTGTTAAAAAACGGTACACTTCAAAAGTAATTTTCTTTATCCTTGTTCTTAAATAAAAAAATCATTAAAATATTTTTCAAAGCTCGGCTATTTTTGATTGATCTTTTCTGGTTGAAAATTTAATTATTATGTTGAAAATTAATATTTGAAATTGAAGATTGGTCTTTTCTGGTAGAAAATTCATGTATATCATTGTAAATTCTACTCTTTAGTTGTAAATTGAATTATTTTGTTGAAAAATAAACTATTTCGTTGAAAAGTCACCTTTTTGGGTCAAAAAATTGAAACCATTTTGTTAAAAAGTCATCTTTTCCGGTCGAAAATTCAACTACTTGGTTGAAAGTTGATCTGCTTTGTTAAAAATTAATTTTTTGAATCTAGATTCATCTTTTGTTTTGAAAATTTAAATAATTGGTTGAAAATCTAATTATTTTGTTGAAAGTTGATATTTCAAACTGAAAATTCGTTTTATTTTTGGTTGAGAATTAATTTTCTTCCCTGAAGATTGATTTGGTCTAGTTGAAAAAAGTATTTTATTGAAAATTCTACTATTAGGTTGAAAATTTAATTATTTTGATGAAAACTAATATTTGAAATTGAAGATTGATCTTTGCTAGTAGAAAATTCATGTACCTTATTGAAGATTCTACTCTTTAGTTGAAAATTGAATTAATTTGTTGAAAATTAAACAATTTGATTTTAAAGTCGCCTTTTTTGGTAAAAAATTCAACCATTTTGTCGAAAGTTGAAAATTCGTTTTATATTTGGTTGCGAATTAATTTTCTTGAGTGAAAATTAATCTTTTCTGGTTGAAAATTGATGTATTTTATTGAAATTTCTACTATTTGGTTGAAAATTGAAATATTTTGTAGAAAATAAAACTATTTTGTTAGAAGGTTATCTTTTTCGGTCAAATATTCAGCTGCTTGATTGAAGGTTGAACTACTTCGTTCAAACATAATTTTTTAAATCTAGATTCATCTTTTTGTTTGGAAATTTAACTACTTGGTTGTACATTTAATTATTTTGTAGAAACTTGATATTTTAAATTGAAAATGGATATTATAATTGAAAATTGATCTTATTTAGTTGAAAATTTATTTATTTTTCAGATAATTAATTTATTCTGTTAAAAAGTAATCTTTTTTGGTCAAAAATTCAACTACTTGGTTGAAAGTTGAAAATTCGTTTTATTTTTTGTTGAGAATTAATTTTTTTCACTGAAACTTGATCTTATCTGGTTGACAATTTATGTATTTTATTGAAAATTCAAAGCTTTAGTTGAAAATTGAATTGTTTTGTTGAAAATTCATTTTTTAATTCTAGATTCACCTTTTCTTTGAAAGTTTAACTAATTGCTAGAAAATTTAATTATTTGGTTGACAATTGATATTGTAAACTGAAAATTGATATTTTAAATTGAAAATTGATCTTTTCTGGTTGAAAATTTAATTATTTTGTTGAAAGTAAACTATTTCATTAAAAAGTCATATTTAATGGGCAAAAATTCAACTACTTGGCTGAAAGTTCAAAATTCGTTTTATTTTTGATTGAAAATTTAATTATTTTGTTGAAAATTGATATTTGGAATTGAAGAATGATCTTTTCTGGTAGAAAATTCATCTATTTTACTGAAAATTGTACTATTTGGTTGAAAATTTATTTCTTTGTTGAATATTAAACTATTTTGTAAAAAGTCATATTTTTTAATCAAAAATTCGACTACTTATTTCAAAGTTGAAAATTCGTTTTATTTTTGGCTAAGAATTAAATTTCTTCACTGAAAATTGATCTGTTCTGATTGAAAATTCATGTATTTTATTGAAACTTCTACTCTCTAGTTGAAAATTGAATTATTTTGTTGAAAATAAAACTGATTTGTTAAAAGGTCATTTTTTGGTCAAAAATTCAACTACTTGGTTGAAAGTTGACCTGTTTTGTTAAAAATTAATTTGTTCAATCTAGATTCATATTTTTATTTGAAATTTTAACTAATTGCTATAAAATTTAATTATTTTGTTGACAATTGATATTTTGAACTAAAAATTAATATTGAAAATTGAAAATTGATCGTTTCTAGTTGAAAATTCATGTATTTTATTGATAATTCTACTCTTTAGTTGAAAATTGAATTATTTTGTTGAAAATTAAACTATTTGTTGAAAATTAATTTTTTGAATCTAGATTCATCTTTTTGTTTGAAAATTTAACTAGGAGGTTGAAGGTTGAACTACTTTGTTAATTGATGTATTTTATTGAAAATTCTAAGCTTCAGTTAAAATGTGAATTATTTTTTTGAAATTTGAATTATTTTTTTGAAATTTGAATTATTTTGTTGAAAATAAAACCATTTTGTTAAAAGGTCACCTTTTGTGGTCAAAACTTCAACTACTTGGATGAAGGTGGAACTACTTTCTTAAAAATTAATTTTTAGAATCTAGATTCACCTCTTTGTTTGAAAATTTAACTACTTGGTTGAACATTTAATTATTTTGTAGGGAATTTATATTTTAAATTGTAAATTAATTTTTTTTGGTTGAAAATTCATCTATTTTATTGAAAATTCTACTATTTGGTTGAGCATTTAATTATTTTGTTGAAAATAAACTATTTTGTTAAAATGTAATCTTTGTTGGTCAAAAATTCAATTACTTGGTTGAAAGTTGAAAACTCGTTTTTTTTTAGTTGAAAATTTAATTATTTTGTTAACAATTTATATTTTAAACTGAAAATTGATATTTTAAATTGAAAATTGATCTTTCCTGGTGAAAATTTATGTATTTTATTGAAAGTTCCACTATTTGTTTAAAAATTTAATTATTTTGTTATAAATTAAACTATTTTGTTAAAAAGTCATTTTTTTTGCAAAAAATTTAACTAATTGGTTGAAGGTTGAACTACTTTGTCAAAACTTAAATTTTTGAAGCTAGATTTACCTCTTTGATTGAAAATTAAACTACTTGGTTGAACATTTAATTATTTTGTAGAAAATTGATATTTTAAATTGAAAATAGACATTTTCAATTGAAAATTGATCTTATTTAGTTGAAAATTTATTTATTTATTTATTATAAAATTAGGCTATTCTATTAACAAGTCATCTTATTTATAAAAAATTCAACTACTTTATTGAAGGTTGAAATATCGTTTTATTTTTGCTTGAGAATTAATTTTTTTACTGAAAATTGATCTTTTTTGTTGAAAATTTATGCATATTATTAGAAAGTCTACTATTCAGTAGTACTTCACTGCAAAAAGGTAGCTATCGAAAACAAGAAAATATCTGCTACAGCCTCGGTGGCGTAATTGGTTAACACTCCACTCATGGATAGTGGCGTTCCCGGTTCAAATCCGGGCTGAGGCAGATTCTTTCTTGTTTCTCAAATCCTATTTGTCCGAAGTAATCGTTTTAACATCGAAATTTATATTAATTAAAAATTTAAAAACTCTGACGTTAACATATTTAAATGGTCATCACATCTTCCAAATATTAATTAGATTAAACATACGTTGATCAAAAATGGTTAATTTGTCGCAGTTGAGAAATACTTATAGTACTTTCCTGAAAAAAGGTAGCTATGAAGAACAAGAAATATCTGCTGCAGCCTCGGTGGCGTAATTGGTTAACGCTCCACTCATGGATAGTGGCGTCCCCGGTTAAAATCTGGCTGAGGCAGATGTTTTCTTGTTCCTCAAATTTTATTTGCCCGAAATAATCGTTTTAACATCGAAATTTATAATAATGATCAAATTTATGAATATTTAGAAATTCATTTTATTTTTATTTTAGTTACATTTTCGACAACTATGACTTCTTTCAAATTTAAACTATTTTTGAAATATGACGGAATTAAAAATATGATTTCTTTCTAGGCTAATTATTTTTAAAGACAAAATTACAATTTTAATCAATATTCTGGCTCATTTCTTGATGTCTCTTCTCAAAATTATACAGCCTTACTGTTTCCGAAAAGAATTATTTTATTAGAATAATAAACAATACAAATTATGAAAATTTACAAATTTGTTTTATTTTACTTTCATTTACATTTTCAAAGACGATTACATCCTTATAGTTTTAACTAACAATAAAAAATTATGAACGCCTATAATTTTATTTTATTTAACTTTCAGTCACATTTTTAAAGAATATAACGTCCTTCTAATTGTGAATATTATTAAAATCTTAAACAATTGACAGCATGAATTTATCTGTGCGATTCTTATTAGAAAACATTGAAATTTGAATTATTTTTTTTTGAATTTAAAGAAGTTTTGAAAATTTATAAAATGTATTTACCCTTGGCTCATTTATCTTTAAAGAAAACGGAGTCAACTAAGAATATCTTCCTAGTGACTTTTTTCTATTCTTGGTATACCCCCAAGAATTATTAATCATTTAAACAATTTTCGTACACAAATTCAGAGTTTGGCCATTTTTCCACGAATAGAGTTTTGGGTATTTTTCAACAAATAGACTAAATTTTTTCAAAGGATTAACTAAAAATATCTTTCTAATAACTTTTTTGTATGATGCTTTGTGAGTTTTCAAGGATTATTAATTATTTAGACAATTTTCATAAACCAATTAAGTGATCGATCATTTTTGAACGAATAGGATCAATTAATTGAGGGAATAAAGAAAGAATGTATGTCAAATAAATTTTTTCTACGATATTTTTCAAATATACAATAATTATTAATTATTTTAACAATTTTCTTGAACATATTCAAAGTTTGTCTATTTTTCAAGGAATAGGCAGAATTTGTTTACGGAGTCAACTAGGAATGTTTTTTCGAGGACTATTTTTTATGCTGCTTTGTAAATTTACAAGAATTATTATTTTGTAATATCATTATTTTTAACCAATTGGCTCAATTTGTTTACAGAACCAAGAAAAATGTGTTGAAAATAAGTCTTTCCTATGTTACTTCGAAAATTTACAATGATTTTTAATTATTTTAACAACTTTCATAAACATATTTAGAGTTTGGCTTTCTTTTTTAAGAATAGGCTCAATTTGTTTAATCAGTCGACTAAGAATATTTTTTCGATGACTCTTTTCTATGTCGCTTTGTAAATTTACAATAATTATTAACAATTTTCATACAAAATTCAGAATTTGGCTATTTTTCAAAGAATAGGCTCAATTTTTTGCAGAATTAACCAAGAATAACTTTCCGATGACTTTTTCTATGATGCTTTGCAAATTTACAATAATTATTAATTATTTCAAAAAATTAAGAGTTTGGACATTTTTTAATTAATAGTCTCAGTTTGTTTACGGGATCACCAAGAATGTATTTCCAATAACTCTTGTCCACGTCACTTTGCAAATTTACAATAATTATTATTTATTCAAACAATGTTTATAAACATATTCAGAGTCTGGGTATTTTTCAAGGAATAGGCAACATTTTTTTACGTAGGTGCCTAAGAATATCTTTCTGATTACTCTTTCATATTTTGCTTTATAAATTTGCAAGAATTATTAATTATTTGAACAATTTCGATCGAAAAATTAAAAGTTTAATATTTTTCAACAAATAGGCACAATTTGTTTACGGACTCAACTAATTATGCATTTCGAAGAGTCTTTTTCTAGATCAAAATTTCAGATTTTTTCAATGAATAGGCTACATTTTTTTCATACAATTAACCAAGAATATCTTTCTGATTAATTTGTTTTATTTTGATATGAAAAGTCTTTCTGATGACTCTTTACTATGTATATTTGTAAATTTGCAAGAATTAATAATGATTTTAACCATTTTCATTGAAAAATTTAGAATTTGGCTATGTTTTAACAAATAGGCTACATTTTTTACAAAATTTACTAAGAATATCATTCAGATGACCTTTTTATATGATGCTTTGCAAATTTCCAACAATTATTAATTATTTAGACAATTTTCATAATGAAATCAAGAACTTGGCCAATTTTCAACGAATAGGATCAATTAGTTCAGTGAATCAAGATTTCTACGATACTTCGCAAATGTACAATAATTATTAATTAGTGAAAAACTATTCATAAACAAATTCAGGGTTTAGCTATTTTTCAACGAATAGTCTACATTTTTTAACAGAATTAACTAAGAATATCTTGCCGATGACTTTTCTATGTAATTCTTTGTAAATTATCAAGTATTATTAATCATTAAAACAATTTTTATAAATAAATTGAGAGTTTACGTGTTTTGAAACTAATAGGCTCAATTTGTTTACGAAAGCATGAAAGCACGTATTTGCAATAAGACTTCCATACATTACTTTGCACATTTGCAATAATTATTATTTATTTAAACAATTTTCATAAACATATTCAGAGTTTGGGTATTTTTCAAGGAATAGACACAAATTGTTTACGGATTCAACCAACAATATCTTTCTTATGACTCTATTCTATGTTGCTTTTTCAATTTAAAGAAATGATTAATTATTTAAACAATTCGCATAAACAAATTCAGAGTTTGGTTATTCATCAACGAATAAGCTACATTTTTTCACAGAATTAACTGCCGGTACTCTTTTCTATGTTGTTTTTTAAATTCACAAAAATGATTAATTATTCAAACAACTTTCATGAACAAAATTGAAATTTGGATATTTTTCAACGAATAGGGTGAATTTTTTTACAGAATTAACTAAGAATATCTTTCCGATAACTTCTTTTTATTATGCCCTTCTAATTTCCAGGATTTATCAATTATTTAAAATATTTCCATGAAGAAATTAAGAGTTTGGCAATTTGTCGGAGAAATTAACCCTCCCGTTAAACCTGATGCTGGACATTAGTGAAAACCGAGGTTAAAACGCAGTGAATACACAACCCGGTCGTATACGCCGCAGATGGTCATCCATCCGAGTGCTATGCGCGCTCGAAATGACTTGACATCTGGACTATTCTCGAATTGAGATCATTTACTGTGTATTTCTATGAAAATTTGTACGCGCCGATATTTTACAGTTTTTTTTTTCCAAAGTTAAATGCAAATTTTTAGAGTTGCACAATTATTTATTCTGCATCGTGAGAGGCTATTCATGCGAAGCCGTGTATAAATCAAAATTATTGAAGTAAAAATTAATTTCATGGTATTTTATTGAACTTCATTTCAAAATCAAATAATTACATGGAAATACATCTTTTGCGCGCAGAGCGCGCGTATGAGGCTCTCGTTATGATGAAAATTCGTCTTTCTGGCTTAAAAGTGGTAGAAAATTCAACTATTTGGTTGAAAATTAACTTATTTTTTAAAAGTTTATATTTTCGGGTTGAAAATTCAACAGTTTTGTAGGGGACTCGTCTTGTTGATTCAATAGAAAATCCAACAATTTAGTTGAAAATTAACTTTTATCTTGATAATTAATTCGGTATGAAAATTCAACCATTTGTTTGAAAATTCATGTATTTTGTTGAAAAGTCCAAATTAGGTTGAAAAGTAACTTTTTGGTTCAAAATTCGTTCTTTTGGCTTGAAAATTAATTTGTTCCAGTAAAAAAAATTTTCATATTTTTTTGGGTAAAAATACAAATGTCTAGTTAAAAAATATGACTGAATAATCTTAATTTAACTAATGCCTATTTCTTTTTAATTAAGTTTTTATGAGTTATCATCTTAGTTATTTTCATTTTTAAAATATAAAAAAAGGATGTGAAAAAAAAATTTTTTTAGGTAACTTGAAGTTACTTTATCTAGTAACTGTAACTAGTTACTCACCCAAAAGCAACTCACCCAACCATGTTTCGTTTTGTTCGAGGGCTGAGGGCCCTTTCACACGATTACAGATCCGCAAGTTGCGGACTTGCGCAAGTCATGAGTAGTGAAAATAGAGATTTTTCGGTCAGGGGAAAAATCTCCGGATCGCGGTAATTTGAATGCTCGATTTTTTTTAAATAGAAAATTTAATGTTTTTCAAATTATAGGCAAGTTTATTGAGCTAAAAATAATATAATGATGGAAGAATAAAGACGATGAATTAAATAAATGTTTCAATGTTTTGATGAAAAGAAACGAGCACATGTCAAATCAGCTGATTTCTCTCAAAGTTATGTATGCATGAGTTTCGGGTCTTTCCTGTTTTGTCTCGCTTATCACACAAACTAATATTTTCGTGCACACGAGGTAAGTGTTTTTCACAGTTGTTAGCATAATAAATGATGATGAACAAGCATGTCGATTATCATTGTTCAGAAGCAACTATAGAGGTTATGTTTGGCGTTATGCCGGCTATGCTGTCGTAAAAACATGCCGTAAGACTCATAATGGCTGCTGTTTGCAAAAGCATAATATTTTTATGTTAAAAAATATGAAAAACACTTACCTACTGTGCAAAAAGGAAAAATTATTTTGTTGAAAGAGCGATACAAATCAGGGAACATCCGAAACGTGAAGCTAGAATGAATAAGTGAAAATATTCTTGCTTCATAAACGCACTCTTCCAAAAAAGTGTAGTATCCTAGGCTAAGAATAGATGAATATTTCTCCCTCCTTTATACAGATAAGGGCACAACACTGTATTCTTTTTTCACGTGACCGAACCGGCAGGGCCTCGGCCTCAAAGGCATGATTCCTTGTCTGACTGCTACGGCGTCAACTAGTGTACCATGATAATAAACTGACTGACCAGGTCTATGAATCTGCGTCAGGATTATTTCAATTAAAGTGACTTTTCATTCAGGCCGTCACATAAATTGGCGATCCATGCCAGGATACTTTTGATTGATACGTCATTCTCACAAAGTATCAATAAGAACCTTTCTACGGAATTAAAATCAGGAAAAACACGTATTGAGCTGAACTAAGTAGGCTCACAGTGATTCTTTGTTTTGAAAAATTAGACTAAAAGGCGAGACGTCACCCAACCAAGTTGGCGCTGTTGGAATTGCCGAATTCACGGACTCTGGAACCCACGGCTGACCAGAACGAGTGAATCCACTGAAGCAGCCACAAACTACCTTCACTGGGAATCTCAAGTGAGTAAAAAGAAGAGGAAAAATAACCAAATAGTGAGGAGTATTCTGTCACGACTCTCCAAAACCTCGTAAGGCTAGTTGACTAGGCGAGACTTAGACCTCTCGTTAAAAAACGTTCATCGATTCATTCACAATATTTGGCCAAATTTGTAGCACTTTCATTTCAAATAGTGAATTTAAATTAGAAAATAGTAACTGGCTACAGGGCTGGCTTCGCCACGGACTTTACGCGTACGCGAACATATCATTGTACTGAACGATATAGAGATTAGATAACGCGGCGCGACACACCACCCGATATCCGCTAACATAAGTAGGGAACTCAAAGATTTAGGTATTCTATTAAACACACACACACACACACAAACACACACACTATTAAGAAGAAAACCATGGCAGACGGAAATCAGAAGAACGCAACTTTACAGACGGAAGATACCCCTCTTGTATTTACTAATGCTGATATAATTAGCATGCTACAAAAATTATCAGATCGGATGTCTAATATGGAACTCGCAATAAATACGCGTAAAGAAGAAATTCGATCGATAGAAAAAAATTTTGATTTGGTGACTTCGTATGAAAGCGAGAGGGAGAAAGATGAAGAATCTAGAGTAGGTAACAACGACACGTTGTTTGTAGAATCAGCACATTCCTTAGAGAGAGAACAAATTGACCCTAGTCTTCTAGAGAGGTCAAATGAAAGAGTTACAACCCCAAATGAAGCCATCCTTATAAGTGACAGGTTCTCACAAAGTTCAAATGCAAGAATTTCCACCGCGAGCGAAACTATCCCTGCAAATGATGCAGTGAAATTAATTTAAAAATTTAATGGACAAGACGATATGGGAGTTGAACCCTTCATCACTCTTGTGAAAAGAATTAAATCGCAGTGTTCAAATCCAGGAGTTTTATTAGACTGGATCATTGCAAAAAAATCGAAGGAGAAGCGGAAAAATCCATTCGTTTCTTACCGATCTAGATTATGATGATCTTTTTAAAGCTCTCAGAACTAACTTTGGAACTACGGGATCACTAGAAACTCATCGCACCAAACTTCACAGGTAGTCCAAGAAGCTGGGGAAAGTACGCAGAATTTCAATGAAAGATTCAACCAAAGAATGCACGAAATTTTGTGCGCTGTACAATCAAAAAATTCTCTAGCACACGAACGAGAAATTTGCATAAAAAATGAAGAGCAAAAAGGTCTCGAAAAATACATAATGAATTTAAGAGAAGAACTTTCAGACTGAGTTTCAAGCAAAAATCCTAGCGATGTAAGAGAAGCACAACAAATGGCAATCCAATCAGAAGTCTGGTTATCTGAAAGAAGTAAAATTCGCTTATTCAAAAACACAATTAAACCCCAACTACCTATTCGCACAACTCTCAATAAATCTCCTTTTCAATCCTCAAACTCACAATTCAGTAAACAAAATACCCTTCATTAAATAATCCTCCCAATCACAGCATACCTTTGCAGCAGAGAATCCAGTTATTTTGGAGTCACTGTAACAAACCTGGACACACCGAAAATCAATGTTTCTCCAAGCATACAAATTTCCATACAAAGACCTCGGGAAGTCAACCTCCGAATCACGTGAATTATCTCCAAGGAGAAACGGAAGAAGATATTCAGGAAACGGAAATGGAGACGGAGACAGAGTATCAGCAATATCTGGAAGATTATACTCTGTCAGAGGACAATTACACGGAGCAACTAAACCTGTAAAATTATTAGTCGATAGTGGCGCATCGATAAATCTAATAAAAAAAATTTCTTTAATAAATACCACCAGAAAATTTCAATGATTAAAGAGTTTTCAATGGGAAATGGTAAGTACCGTACAAACGAAGCCACCAAGTTTAAGTTTCAAGGGAAAGAACATCTCTTTGTGATTGTACCAGAAAAGTATCCTATACCCGAGGAAGGCATCGTCGGAACACCATTCCTACACTCTTATCAGTTTAACTTGTCCAATAGGTCCCTCCGACTAGACGATAAGGTTTATCCCTTAGAGTACGACGGTATCCTTATCCCAAAAAACACCATAAAAATGATAACCGTGAAAACAAACAAAAAACAGGGGCACATTCTCATAGAAGATAATCCCTACATTCTAAACTCTATTTACCGTATTGTTGACTCGCAAGTTATGATTCCTGTTGGTAACGAAACCGAAACAGATTAGAGATTGCGTGACGAAGAGATAAATTACAAGTTTATCAATGTTGGCCCAGAACGAGAAGAGCGTGTAACTTACATTACACAGGAGGAATTTAACGCTAGATTGAAATTATTGAATGGAAATTTGAGACTTGAACACATTGAAGATGCCCACAAAACACAGATTCAAAAAATAGCGATCTCTTATCACGACATTTTCTCACTTCAAGGAGACCCACTACCAGGCAGAAGTCTCGCATGACATACAATCATCGTGAAAGACGAAGCAAGTATTAATGCACGTCAATCGCGACACCCAGAATATCACAAAGAAGAAATTTCAAATGAAGTAAACGAAATGTTAACCAAGAAAATAATAGAAGCCTCGGACTCACTATTGAATTCACCACTTTGAGTAGTCCCGAAAAAAATTAATGCGTCAGGAAAACCTAAATCAAGGCTTGTAATTGATTTTAGGAATTTGAACGAAAAAACAGATCAAGATGCCTACCCACTTCCTGTAATCGACGAAATTTTGGACCACTTGGGAAAAGCAAAATTCTTTTCAGCCTTTGATTTGAGCTCAGGATTTCACCAAATTCCAATGAACGAGGACTCAAAAAAATATACCGCATTTTTTTAGACCTGAAGGACATTTTCACTATAAACACATGCCGTTCGGGCTTAAAAATGCTCCAGCTACATTTCAAAGAATGATGGACACAGCATCAAGGGGACTAGTTGGAAAAATATGTTTCGCTTATCTGGACGACATTCTTGTCTTTGGAAGCACACTCCAAGAACATAACGAAAATCTCGTTATCTTGTTTGAACGTTTACGGGCTACTGGACTCAAACTTCAACCAGACAAGTGAGAGTTTCTTCGACCGAAACTGGAACACCTGGCAAACGTGATAACGGAAAACGGAGTGAAACAAAACCCACATAAATTATCTACTGTCCAAAATTTCAAAAGACCCGAGAAACAAAAAGAATTCATGTCTTTCTTAGGACTAGCTGGATATTACAGAAAATTTATAAAAAACTTCTCCCCGATAGCTAAATCATTGACAGCACTGACGAAGAAAAATCAACCCTTCAATTGGACGCCATCTTGCGAAACAAGTTTTAAGATGTTGAAAGATGCTCTTTGCTCAGCACCGATATTAAGATATCCTGACTTTAAGGACACATTTACTCTGACCACTGATGCAAGTAATGTTGCTCTGAGGGCAATTTTATTTTAACAGAGATACCCAGTTTCCTAGTAAATTGAAAAGCAAACCTGTTGCCACTGGTAAGAATTGGATTAAAATTAGCAAACAAAATATTTTCTCTTTGCTAAGAATCCAGTTGCCAGACTATGATGAAAAATGGGGCAAACCTCTCTGCATAAAAATTAAAGATTTTACCAGAAACAAAACCTGGAGCATATTTAAAGTTCACATGGAAGATATCTTCATCCAAATTACGGAACGTGTACGCATCGGAGATATGTTGAATTTTCTATTACAGACAAAATTCACAGAATACACATTTTTCCTGTATGAACGTCCTGACAAAAAATCGAGTGAAGAAGAGAAACAAAATCTGTTGAAAGAGGCACACGGAAACATCCCTGCTGGAAGTCGATGGATAGAGTTCCTACCCATTTGAATAATTTTCTATATTTAAGATTGAAATGGAAAGAAATAATGTATCCATCTTCATTCAGCGTCCATCCGTTCGATCCTATCCTATCCTTGTTTCAATCTACAATCACTCCTATCCTTTTGAATCCTAATCACCCTATTCATATCTATCCACGGCTTATCCACATTGATCCTTTTCTTTACACCTCCTATCCACGTGAATCCTTTTCAATATCTTCTTCAATCTTTTTTGAATCTCAGTCTTTCTATACAACTGTATTATCAACTTATCCACATATATACTTTTGTATCCATCAAGCAATCCAAAATTTTGTCTATCTTTTTCAATCGCTATCTTTCTATCCAAGTCAATCCTTTTCTATATCATATCAAATATAATTCACCCCTATCCTTTTGAATTACGGTCTTTCAATACAAAGGTATCCTCAACTTATCCACGTCTATCCTTCTGTATCAATCAGACAATCAAAAATCTTGTCTATAATTTTCAAATGCTATCTTCCTATCCAAGTGAATCCTTTTCAATATCTCATTCAATCTTTAGTCGCCCCAACCCTTTTGAATGCCAGTGTTTCTATCCAAACGAATCCTTTCTTCATCCTCGTGTATCCCTTTCTATCCGTCATGCAAACCAGAATATTTTCTATATTTTTCAATCGCTATCTTCCTAACCAAGTGAATCTTTTTCTCTATCCTCTCAAGTGTAATTCACCCTCATCCTTTTGAATCGCAGTATTTCTATCGAAATGTATTCTCTGTTTATCCTCGTCTATCCTTTTGTATCCATCAGACAATCCAAAATATTCTCTTTAATGTTCAATCGCTATCTTTCTATCCAAGTGAATCCTTTTCAATATCTCACTCAATCTTTAATCGCCCCTATCGTTTTGAACGCCAGTCTTCCTATCAAAATGAATCCTTCCTTTATCCTCGCGTAACCCTTTCTATCCGTCATGCAAACCAGAATATTTTCTGTCTTTTTTAATCGCTATCTTCCTATCCAAGTGAATCATTTTCTATATCACCTGAAATATAATTCACCTCTATCCTCTTGAATCACGGTCTTTCTATACAAATGTATCCTCAGGTTCTCCACGTCTATCGTTTTGTATCCATCAGGCAATCCAAATCTTGTCTATCTTTTTCAGTCGCTATCTTCCTATCCAAGTGAATCCTTTTCTCTATCTTCTCAAATGTAATTCACCCCTATCCTTTTGAATCGTAGTATTTCTATCCAAATGTATCCTCTGTTTATCCCCGTCTGTCTTTTCCAATCTGTTATGCAAACCAGAATATTTTCTATCCTTTTCAATCGCTATCTTCCTATCCAAGTGAATCCTTTTCTAGCTATCTTTTTGAAACTCAATCCTTCTATAAAAGTGTATCCTCAGCTTATCCACGTCTATACATTTCTATCCGACCGGCAATCCAAAATCTTGTTTACCTTTTTTAATCGCTATCTTCCTATCCAAGATAATCCTTTTCTATCTTTTCTAAGATATAATTTACCCCTATCCTTTTGAATCGCAGCATTTCTATCATGTATGTGAATATGTTTATAATGGTTTTATTTTCCTAAAATACACCGATCAGTTTTTAGATAGATTGTAGCCTATATAGAAGAGGTACATATAGCGAATATTCAGTCAGTCTTGTCCAAAAATATTATCAACTTGAAGTATTATCGACTTTATTTCACGTCAATAAACATACTGACAATTAATAAAATCTAATTTTAAACATAAAAATCGACACTGAACAAAACTTATTATCATATTTACCGAAAACTACCAAATTTCATATCATATTGTTATGCACAATATCACAATCAAATATTCCAATTGAATGCCTCCTAAAGTACGGGAAATTTGGGAATTGTGAGACATGGGGAACTGTGAGACACGTCAACTTTTCACCACATTTGAACAGTTACGCATGCACATGGCGGTCATCGTCTTGTCATAACCCAAGCTCATTTTTCTAGTAGTACTTGGTGTGTGCATACACTTGTTAGCTCTGTGCGAAAAGCACTTGGGGGAAAAATTTACAAATATTCATTTACTGCGTTCGTCTTTGTATGATTTTCACAACATTTTGCGAAGAATCAGCGCAGGTAAATATGCTTATAATTATCGTGTGACATTGATATTTCGACTCCCAGAAGGAATTTCGCATCAAAACTCAATGTGTGAACCATCAGTCATTTTTGACTTAATTCAGACGGTGTCTCACATTTCCCCCACTTTTTTGACAATCTCAAAATCGCATATATTTACAAGATGCATTTTTTTCGGCAGATAGCAATTTCGAAAAACCGCTTTAACGAGAAGTTAGGTTTTCTCCCTAGTAAAAAATTTAGTTTAAAAATTTGCAAATATTTTAATTTTTGTTGAAGTTATGGAGCTTGATAAAAGTTTGTCTCACAATTCCCCAATTTCCCCTATGTAATACAAGATATCTCGGAGTTTTACTGTTTTTCAATATTATTACGTAATCTACATACGTACATAAAATCTGTATCTGACAACGCTGGCAAGATAACCATTTTTTGGTCAATGAATTCAATAAGAACTGTTTTAAGTGTATTGGTGCGTACTACTTTTTTAATGTGAGAAACTGATAATACTTCATCAGGAACTTCTGTGAATAAACTTAATGAAACGTAGGTGTTAACGTTTACATGTTTAAAATCTTGGATTTCACCTATTTCCTGAGATAATAATGTTACCACAGTGTCGTTAGTCTTAGTTGGTCTACAATATTGAATGCTATGAAACACAGATGACTTGTACACGCAACGGGTAAATACACGAGTACCATCTTCAGCATTCTCTCCGGTAGATCCCAAAAGTAAAACATTGCCAGTTGTTTTAAATTCAGTCTTGCAGTCACGATGAGAAAATAGCTTCTCGCAATAAAGTTTGCAAGTTTACGATTATGCCAGTTTTTGACAGGTATCATTAAAAGTCAGCCTCAATAATGTATTTTTCGCTATTTGATCGTATCTGCCTTTCGGTCCGGTGATTGCCCGTTTGAGATAGAAAATTGCATTTCCATATGGAAAAGTGGAACATCCCCATAATGGTCCTGTCATACGAACTGACTCTACTAAATGCAGCAAGCCATGTAAGGTAAATGTCATAATTCTATTGCCATACATCTCTTGGCATTGCGTGACAAAAATAAGCAGTTTTTCTTCACACGTTCCCAGTTCCGTTTGAGAAATTGATTCTTAAAGCAATATACAGACACTATCTATAAGCAACTGACAGTGTTGTAAAACTTCCGCTGATACCAAGCCTTGTAAACATATTAGAGAATAAAACAATAACCATGATCGCCACTCAGAAGCTTTCCACTTTGCTTTGTTTTTTATCGGCCTCGGTAGACGATGGATTTCATGTGGCGGAGTCATTTTTAAAAGTCTTTCGTTTAGTTGTCTAATTCCGTCTGGAGTAATAATTTTAGTTTCTACCCAAGTACCAAAAAGGTACTTTACAACACCTAGAAGTTCAGCATGTAAATAGTCAATGGGAAATCCCCACAGAATATCCAAAGTCAAAAGTATTAGCAGTACTGGGAAACCTTTGACTCCATTTACTGCTGGGAATTCAGTAATTTTTAAATACGTTTAGATCCTTTCTGTGGCTTTCATCCGTTCTTAATCGAGCATCGTTTTCTTTTACAGGATAACGCATCGCACCGTGGTCGAATACACCTTTTTGGTAGCACCAACTTCATCCCCAGTATCCGTTATACTGAAGTCGATTTTGTGAAATCGGTGGTGCTACTGAATCAACAGGACAGCATAGAGGGACGATTGTTAACGTCACTGGACTTCCATTTTGGTCGGTGATTTGAAGGTCCGCTTCAGCTACATTTTTAGCTTGATTAACAAAGTTCTGCATGTAAGCGTTCATAAATCCTGGTGATGGCTCCTTTTTGTCAATACCTATTCCAGCCAGAAGATGATACTTAAATCGAAGCTTAGGAGGCAATTCATTTATGGTAACTTGCTTCGGCCAAAAAGATAGTGTTTCACTGTTGCAAACTGGAGCACCATCGGTAGAAAAATTGTACGTAACCAGGTGTGATGCATGCGAGTACTCTTTCTGAGCTTTTTTGTACAACTCACCATCGTAAACGTCTCGTAAATAACCAAATTTGTTGTCACGGGTTTCGACATCCGCAATACCCTTTAATAATGCATCCTTAACTTCTTCGTTTTGAAGCAATGCTTCCATTTATTATTTCAAATCAATATCAATCACGTGATTTGAAGATTGTGTAGTTAAGTCATACTCTGAACCACACGTACACTTTATGTGACATCTTTTGAATTCTCGTTTTGGCGTAGGCGGTAGCAACGGTTTAAAGCCCTCACTGTTTGTGCAAAGAAAACATGATCGAATTACTTCGTCAGGTGGATCATAAAGCTTGTTAATAACATATTTGCTCGTGTTCCAACTTAGAAATGTTGGTCAGCGAAAGTTTTGCACATTTCAAAGAGTGCGTCTCTAACCTCGTACGTTGAATGGAAACGTATGCTATAAGCCATTACCATAAGGGACACGTCACGAGTGGATAGTTGAGATTCATTAAACATTATCACGTGACTCATTGTTTTAAAAGACTTTAAATTCTTTTTTTTCCTGGTCGTTGCAAGAATCTACACAATCTTCATATTCACTCTCGCTGCTTTCATTGGACGAAAAATTGGTGTCATGCACTTCTTACGTTACTTCACCAAGTATCAAGTTTCCTTCTGCTTCCTCTAACTCCACTGTGTTTGATTCTAACGGAACGTTCCATGATTCCACGTATGAAAAACTACTATCTGTTGAATGATGCATGATATTAGGACCTGAATTGTCATGAATAACCATAAATGATGGGAAACTGAACGATGTTTGCTGCTCTTAATTTTTTTCCTCTGTTTGGTTTCCTCGTGTGTCTACATCTGCACAAAAAACCCCAGAGTGTATCCTAATTTCCATTATTTCATGAAAACTTTGTCAATAATAGGATTTTTTTTCATTGTATAAAATGTATAAAATAAAACCAATTCGAACCAAATTTTCAATCGAAATGAATTCGAATCAATCCGAATTCGGATTGAAATACACTGAATTTTCAAACCAAATGAATCTGGGTTCGGATTGAATTGGATTCATTCTTATTGAAAATCGCTCCAGGTCAATCCGAGTTTGGATTCATTCGGATTGAAAATTTGTTTCGGATTTATTCGCATTAAACCGGATCGACTCGGATTAATTTTTGACCGATTTGGATCGAACGAAATGTACACATTTGTTCGGATTTGTTTGAATTAACTCAGATTGGTTCGGATACAGTTTCCGGAATGATTTGCATTGTTTCCGAATGAATTCCTATCCGATACTTTCGCCAGGGCGAGGACAACAAAATTTTAGACGGGTACACTTGGCGAATTTTGCCCCATTTGTGACATTTAAAGTGATTGGATAGATTTTTCTTCAAATTTTTTTTTGAAATTCCTTGTCAAAAAATAAATTGACTATATCATTTCGCGATTTTCCCTCGGTCAGATGAGATTCCCGGTTTTCCGGTCCAGCAGGCACCCGCATTATATCAGCATTGAAATTTGAATAAAAATATTGCAATATCAAATCTTGCACCCTTCAAGAACAATTAAAAAATTACATCGCTTAAAATCCTACTGTAAAATAATTTTTTGGCATTATAAACCAATTTTGTAACTTATTATATATGACAGTTTTGCCATGCTATCTTACCAATGATTTTGGATTCGCTGTCTCGAAATTGCTCCAGTTTTTTCTTTCATCGCGATCGAGTAGTGGCATGTACTTCCGCTGGGTTATAATCTGCATCTAATATCATTTTATTACCACGCCGCTTCCTTACTTTATTTCCACCGTATTCTTCGCTCATACTGTTGTATAAATATTAAGAGCTGCGAGCAATAATGTATATATTATATGTAAAGCTGAAATTAATTACAAGCATTGTAAGTAATGAATCCTCTGCATATAATGATAAGGGTTATGAATATATATTAGGGTGCCCAAAAAAGGTGTTTTTTTCAATTTTGCAAACGCTGCCCCCTCTCAATGTCTTTCTTTTGGTTAAAAAAATACTGCAATGAATTTTATTTTATTAAAAATAATATTAAAATAATATCTTAAGATTTTTTGTATTATTGTTGCACTTAGTTTATATTTTAAATAATCCAATTTCACGCACGTTCCCCTACACATATAATCGCTCGATTAAACCCGTTGAAAAATCGCACTCGCTGGGGATTCGAACACTACCTAAACTACCTAATCCGTATGTACCTAGCCGATTCCTTAGCCAATTGCGCTATGGAACCGCTTGAACGTTCGTGACAAAATCTCGGCTATGCTTTTTCCCCGAAAAAGCCAGGATCTTCTCAGAAATATATTCATTTTTTTTTAGTCAAGGTATATTATGAGAAGATGGGTTTAAAAAATTGTGAGGTGCAAAAAAGGGTATGACCGATAAGCATGCAAAAAATGCCCCCAAAGCGAATTCAATGTTGAGTCAGCCATTTGAAAGCCGGAATGATTTGCATTGTTTCCGAATGAATTCCTATCCGATACTTTCGCCAGGGCGAGGACACCAAAATTTTAGACGGGTACACTTGGCGAATTTTGCCCCATTTGTGACATTTAAAGTGATTGGATAGATTTTTCCATTTTTTTACCATTAAAAAGAATTAAGTACTGTGAATATTTTCAGATTTTTTCTAACGATAGAAGCAGAGAAAAAGATAAAGCTAAAGCTAAAGCTAGTTCTGGCACGCGATTGTAACAATGTTATGTATAAATGTTCCCTTTTTGTTATGTAACATTTACAGAACGTGTCCGCTGGGTAGTAGGACCCTGCGGTTGTGGTGCACCTTTCGTTTTTAATTACATATATATATATATATATATATATATATTCACGAAACGTCGGCAAGTTTCGTAGTTTTGCACACGATTGAAACCCGAAAAAGCTTTAAATTTAAATTTATCATATTACGACCTGTCAACAAGCCAGAAAGTTTGCAGTGGGACGAGGAACATGTAAACTGGATAATCGAACAGTGAAAATCATGTGCTCTTTTCTGATGAATCAAAACATAAACTTTTTCGAGGTAACTGCCGAATTTACATCCATTATGCACCAGATGAAACAATGCCCAATTTTAAGCAAACCGAAGGCGAACCGTAAAATGGGGCTAAGCGGCTTTATTTTAAATCTTGTTTTGTGTAGCTTCGTTAGTTATAACAAATAAAATATGCATTCTTATAAGTTTATCAGTTTTGGAAATTTGTGCAATGGATCATATTTTCTAGCATCCGAAAAAGAATTATGCATTACAAATGAATACCATACATTTTTCGTCCTGCAGTATGATTTTTGTACAAATTTTCGTTTTTGTAGGGAAAGCGGCTCACAGTATTTCATTGTAAACCAAACGAAAAAAATTTTCCCTTGATAATCACGCCGGTTAAGAATAAATCTGGCTATGTTCCAAGTGACAATAATCAGATTATTTAACGTTGCCATTAGTGCGCGACTTAGCTCTACATTGTACGGTAAAGTCGCTCACACTTCAAGGGATAATACTTTTTTTTGTGAATTAAATTTATGTTTGTGCTTTATAGTACAAGAGAGGATCAGACAGAGATTATATATTGGCAGCATCAATACCTAATTTGAATTCCTTCTTGCACTTTATTGTAAATAACCAAAAAAGGAGCCACTTAGTCCCATTTTACGGTAATGGAGAAGAAGGTTTACGATTAAAATTTTGGTGAAGCATACAGTGCCATCATGTACTAGGGTGATTGTCAGTGGCTTTGAATTCCAGCAAGTTGATGACCTGAAGCATACGTCAAAATTGTGTAAAAATTATATATAATTCAAAACTGAGAAAGGTTGTTTTAAAATGGATGAATCACTCACTTCAATCTGCAGATTGCAACGCGATTGAGTTACCCTGGGACAAATTGAACAGAGAAGTCAAGAACTTAGGCCATCGAATGTTTAAAAATCTTGGACACACTTGCAAGAATGCGTGAGGTGTATCTTGAAGCTAATAGATTTGTCTAAATTCTAACGTAAAAAAGAATTAATAGCATTGTTACATTATTAACTAAAAAGTAAAGAATTGAGAGAATATTGTCGTCGTTCTTTTGTTCATGTGTTACTTTTTGTTTATTTAAAGAACACTACAATGCTTTTATTGTTCTGCGATTTAGTGTAATTAACCAGGTCAAATATATTTACCTTAATTCTTAGGAAAAAGATAATTAATAATTTTATTCCATTATTAACTGCAAATTTAAAAGTCTAGAGAATATTGTCGTCTTTCTTCAGTTTTGCGTGTCTTGATTCTTTTCGTTCCGTTACTTTTTGCATGTTCAATGAACATTACAATGCTTATATTCTACTACATGTTGGTGTAATTAATTATTTAAAAAAGCATGATTATACAAAAATTGTTTGGAAGATTAACAACGGAAAATTGACAAAGAAACATTCGAGAACCCAGAAGAAAATTATTATATTTAAGCAAATTTTTTGGAACGCTTTAGTATGGAGGAATTGAAAACAGAAGTCAGAAAGCTTAGGCCGATGTAATATTTTGTCGTCGAACTTCAGTTTTGTCGGTTTTTTGTTTATTTAGAACACCCTATATAGCATATAATGTACTTTAATTATACGTCCATATGGGTAATTGTCAAATTGAAGGCAAACTTGAAGTCCCAGTAGAAAAATATCAAACTAGAAACTCCTACTGAATTTTGTTTTTATTTAATAAATACTTATTATCATCCTCTACAAATTGGTCAGTTCCTTTTTTAATTTCTATTCCTATTTAATTTAATTTCATATAAGAACACCCCAAGCGTCATTACCGTACGGCGTCCTTCTCACTTTGTACAAGGATATACTGATTTTCTCCATTGTTTTGACAGTAAAGTAAAAAACACGTAACGTATCAAGTTTGTAAACTTTAGAGGAACAAAAGTTTAATTTCTGGTAAAATACTGTAGTTGCAGTTGATTGATAAACCCAGAAATATTACGCGTAACGTTTAATACAATATTCTATAAAACTAAACTTAAAATATAAACTTTTCTTTTGTAAATCGGATACAAAAACTGAAAAGTGCAGTTTGACAACAAAAATGTCATTACCACCAGTGTGTAAAAAATAAAAAAAATGAATTAAAATAAATTCCTCGGCCAATATGAATAAATATACAAAAGAAAAAAAAGAAGCTCCGTTTATATGAATCAATCGTATTAATCATCCAGTTTCGGAGTTGAAAAAAATGATAAAAACCATTCTGTTACCTACTACACGGTATTTCATTTTATAATTACGCGACTATTTATGAGTAGAAAGGTTTTATTTAAAAACAACAAAAATTAAAAGGGGATAAACTTCATGATTTTCCTGACATCATTTCCGTCCGGTACATACGACAGCTCACACCTGTACGTGTGCGTGGATCAGGTGGGCCTGTTTTTTCACTATTTTCTAGCCTTTATTTATAAGTCGAGATCTCAAGATGTGAGCTAAATAAGTCAATTAGAAAGAAAAACATGTATTGAGAATTATATTATAGCGAAAATCACAGGTAGGTAGATTTATTTAATCCCCTAATGATCGTTCTTAATAATATCTTTATCGAACTCGTAACCTAAAATCTACTTCCCATATTTCATGTATGAATTTCATTATAATTTCTTATTTTCAGAAATGCCCTCTTTAAATTAACCACTTTTAGATGTGATACTATCAACTTCCTGTATGAAATACCAAATTCTTAATTCATATGTGATTGTCACTGTTTGACCTAAAGTTTGCCTTCATTGTCACAATTACCCATTTATGTCCAATAATATAATCCAATAACTTAATTCATATGTATTGTGACGTTGCAGATTTTCTGCAACTCACAAATGCAATTTTAAGGAGAACATCACTTAAGTTAAAAGCTCTCGTGTTTACACGATGAGTAGAAAATTCGGCACTCCTCCCTTTTGTTATATTTTTTGATATCTTATTTCGCATCTCAAGTCCTCACACACGTTTCTTGAATATTTTTTGTATCGTTTATTCTGCTGACATCCAGAGTAGGATGGATGATTCTGCCTAAAAGGGCAGAATGGATTATCTCTCGTTATCGGCTAGCCTTCTGATATCCATGGCAGAATAGACAATTCTGTCAATAAAGGACAGAATGGTTGGCAAAATTATCTTCGGTCATCTGAGATCCAAGGCACGCTCCTGGTGAGGATAGACCTAGGCGGTTTCTACCAAAATTCTACACGAGAATAGGTAACTCCGCCTAAATTATTAGCTCTATAAATGTTTCTGTTGTGAACAGGCATTTCTCGGCTTTAATGCCTTTTTGGTTATCTTTTTTATATCGGGAGTATCGAAGGGTCCACTTCAATCCTGCAGTAAGAAGCAAGGGCTCCTCGTTCTCCACCCTGTTACCAGGACACAGCCGGCCCTGGAAGCATCAATGTGACGATTCTTACCTCTCACTCCCTCTCGCACGACGGTGTTTGGAATCTCCCTTCCTCAACGTTGGCTGATAAGGACTATTGAAGAGAAGACAGGAAGACTGGATGGACGAATCGAAAGCGGGCCTCATCGGTTATCTCCCTCCTGACCGTAGAGGATTATAGAAATTAAGTTCGCGCGCATCAACCCTTCCTGTATTATGTAATTCCTCGCGTTCTATTAATTCACCGGCATTCACGCGAATGATCTCCATTGAAATATCCCAGGTAGGATACATTTTTTTTAATGGTCTAGCCAAGCTTATCTTATTAATTCTGTCTTGCTTTTTAATAAGCATAAAGCTCTTCTCCTTGACTAACTCATTCCTAACTTACATTATGGACTATGTACCGCATTTTGCTATGGTTTTATAAATTTTAAATGTAAATTTAAACCTAATTATAATCTGGAGTGCCAAAATGCCTTAAATTAATCCCTCGGTGATAATTTTGTAATGACTCCCTAATTTTGCTGTCCCTTTAGTAGTGTTCTCGATCCCTTCCCCCTTACTTTTTTGTACCGAAAATGCCGATTAATAATCATTTTTACCGATGTTCTCGACCCCTTCCCCTTTATTTTTTTGTATGTGTACCGAAATGCCTAAAAATTATTAATGATATTTACCGATGTTCTCGACACATTCCCCCTTATTTTTGGTGTGTACCGAAATGCCTAAAAATAATTAATGATTTTTATTAATGTTATCGATCCTTTCTCCTCAAGTTTCATGTGCCGAAATGCCAAGATTAGTGATTTTTACTGACGATATCGATCCCTTTCCCATATCGCTCCATATAATTTATTTATCTTGACCTTTTTGTAATATATTTTATAATGCTTCACTCTTATCGCTCCATATAATTTATTTATCTTGACCTTTTTGTAATATATTTTATAATGTTAGCCCTTATCGTCCATATAATATTTTAAATTATAATGAGTTGTATGGTGCTGGTCCCTTACCGAATCCCTTAATTTAACTATCTCGACCCTTTCGGCCTTAAATCGTAATATGTTTTATAGTGTTGTCTCCCTGATCAAGTCAATTTATTTGCGTAATTTCAGTTCTTGTTTCCCCTACCAAAATTTATCTTGAAAGTCCCTTTTATATCTACTTCTGAGAATCCCTTTGTATTTATCTTCAAGAACCCTTTTGTGCCTATTTTTATTTTGAAACCCTTTTTGCGTTTATCTTTTAGAACCCCTTTTTGCAATTATTCCGAAACCCAATTGTATCTACTTTGAGAACCCCGTTTTCACTTATTTTTAGAAAACCTTTTTGCGATTATCTTTTAGAACCCCATTTTGTACTTATTTTGAAATCCAATTATATCTATTTTCGAGAAACCCTTCGCCCGGCGTAGTGCTACATGTGCGTTTATATAGTTTTTATAATTCTGTATTGTAAACCCCTTTTACTGTTTTTCGAACGAGACCCCGCTCTTTTTTTTGCTATCGAGATCCCTCTGCCTATATTTTATGCACTTGTTATGCATTTCTGTGAAGTTTTCTGAAATTGTGAACAAAATTATTATCAATGGTTTTGTGTAAAATGTGAGCTTTGTAATTACGTATCTCCCCCCCCCCCCTCTAAAAAACTAAGTTTAGACTGAGCTAGTAGTTTTTGTCGACCCTAATGCTGCCTCTTAAATTCTAGTTTATCTTTAACCTGTCTTCATATCTTTTACCTTTCGTTACCTCTTATTATCTTTTTATTGTTGCTATTACCCTCGAGATTTTTATATGTTTTCTTATCTTATCTTTGGATATCTTAATGCCTTTTGTCCTTTTTTTATTTCGAATTGTCTCATCTTTGGATACCTTTTTATCTTTTGCCTTTTTTATATTATCGCTTGTTTTATATTAAGGCGTCCCTTTTGACTGAGGTTTGTGAGATTTTTGTTTATCGTTTAGCCTGAAACGTGCGTTTAGTGAGTTTCCCTTTACCGTTTGCAATATAGATTCCGTGTATCTTTACCGTTTCTCACTCACTTTGGTTGAATTGGTTCACCTTTGTCCCAAGCAAGGACTGGTGCCCAAAAATCTAGATTATTAAGGGTATTAAGGGTTTAGTGGCGCGCGTGGGCAAACCAGCTCACCTGCAACTTTATTTTTTCATAATTATCTCTTTCTGTGAGTAAAAAATTTCAAGGTTAGCGATTGTTCTCTTTTAGTTCATTAGTACTCCCAATTTTAGTTTTCAAGTACACTATCAAGTTGAATGAGGCAAATGGGAATCTATTTTCTTTTAGAGCCATCTGCTTGTATGAATTCTATTGGTCTTAAGGACGCATGGCCAGTGGCACATGCAATAGTTTATAAAGACTGCACCAGAGCGGAGGGGAGAAATCTTCTACAAGTTTGACTAATGATTAACGCTTATGGATTCTTTTTTATGTCATTCACATTAGAATCCGCCTAAGAAATTGTTATTGATGCCACTGTTTCGGAAACCTGCAATTCTGGGAAGAGGGGCAGTGGTTATTATACAAGATTTGCCAACGAGGCTTTCTCTAAGCTATGCTCGATCCAGGAACAGATAAGGATAATGGGTATCAGCCAATGGAGCGCTACCAACCCCCAGAGGCTTAAGAAGCGAAATATCATTCGCCGGAGGATCCCATGGTAGCCAGACTTCTCTTGAAGTCGACAAGGTCCATTATAACGTGCGTTCACCAGGTCCCCTTCTTGGGGAAGGGGGGGGGGGCATTCTTCGGTAGCGGATCTTGTATAGTATATATTCATATTTGAGGCTGATTACTATGGTTGAACGGATACAATCGGAGGAACTTGTAGGAATCAAACGGTGGATAGATCGGACTAGGGCCGCCACCGATGTTGAGGTATTTTTTGCCTCTGAGAAGATCACACTATATGTCATTGTGGCAAACTGTTTTTCAAGGTGGTCCCCAATACGCTCAAGGTTGAGTATTTTTATTACTCCCACCGTCATAGGCATACCACCAAGCAATGTCGCAGTAGCCAATCTAATGAGCTAAATGTACCGGAGAGAATGCGACCAAAAACTGCACCTCTTTGGAAGCAAATCGCTGTGCTAATTGCCGCGGTGCTCTTAGGGCCGACTCACATAGCTGTTCTAAATTCCAGGATTAGAGGAAGATAGTTAATATCATGGCAAGCAAGCTCGCAGACAGTGCCTCGCTCACACTTACAGTGCTAATACTATCGATGACTCGTAAGTTTATTGGAAAGGAAGGTGGAGGTTGAAGCCTATTTTTATCATGCGTTATGGCTTAGGATATGCTTGGAATTTGTGGAGAGATTATGGAGAAAGTTAATGAAATTTTCACGGGAAGGGGGCGCCCTGGTCTAAGTTTGTGATCCTTTCAGAAGAATGCTTGAAGGTCTTCCTTTTTGATTTTTGCACTTCCTGGGAAGCGGGTCTGGATGCGCTGACCGGTTTCCCTTCTCTTGCTTTTTATAAGTAACTCACTAGTCAGGAGCTCAGTCACATGTTTTGAGGCCTCTTCCCTTATTGTGGAAACATAAATGCTCGGTGGCAGTCGAGTACAGTAGAAATGCTACGTGTAATCTGACATTTGACAAGTCCCGGGAAAATAAGTTGAGATGTGAGACCATTGACGAAAACTTTAAAAAATTTCTGAGGAGGACCAAAAGAAGGCTTTTATGGAATTCTTAGGAACACTTAGTATTAATTATGAGTATCGTCAAGGCCTCAGCTAGAAGAGGCAGAAGTTGTAACGACTTTCCCAGCTCCGTGAAACGCAGAGCGGGGAATAGCGGAAAATTTATCAAATCTAGAGAGGATCCATAAGGAGTGACAGGCCACAACGTTACAAGGTATGTCTAAACACATAAACAATAATCCCTCCAACAAGGAGTTTTAATTTAAGATGATCTTAAGAAGAGTAAGAAGTCATCCTCAGCCTCTGGCCTTTACGGTGTTACCTGCTATTTGCTATGATACCTGTCTGACTGTCTCCACGATTTTCGCCTCGGATTGTTTAACTATATGCTCTCCAAATGCAGGAACTAACTGTTCGCCACTGTAGTCAAACTGCTAGAGAGACTTATTTGCATGAGGATGGAATTCTGGACGGAGCAGAACAGTCATCCCACGCAATCAGTTTGGATTGAGAAAGGTCGGCTGTCGACTGGATTTCGGTTACGACTACTGATAACTAACAGGCTTTTGAGAAGAAAGGATCGGTTACAGTACTTTCTATCGACATCAGGAACGCCTTCAACTATGTTAGGCTTAAATACCTAATTAAGAAACTAATGGAATTCAAGGTTCCCCAGAGGGAGCGCAATTTTGTATATTTTATTACGTTCAGCACGTTGCTGGCCCTAGGGTTTTATTGTATCACCTGTACTGTTTAATATCTACATACGGAGACTCGTACAGCTATCTTGAGCTATACGGAGTATCTTGGATCGTGTGTCAAATAGTAAGCACTCAAACAGAGTCTACCAGATCGTGGAATTGATTGGGGTTGCTAAAAGCCGGCAAGTTATCCATTGGCATGTTTGAGTTCCGAATCAGAGAACAGATTTCCTCCCTAAATTGGGGGCGGTCCGATCGGCTACAGCATGGTTAACTGCCCTGAGGGGCAACATAGCAGAGGCTTTTGCAGCAAAGTACAGTAAACTTCCGTATATTTTAAAGACCGCTTATTTTAAAGTTCACTTAATTTAAACCCCCTACACGTACTTATTTTAAATTACGCAGTTTCGTCATCTCCCTCCACGCGTGAGTGGATGACCCATAAAAAAAAGAAGCCCGAAGAGCGCCCTCGTTGGTTTAAATTGAGTATTTTTTCATGACGTCATTGGTAATCTCACCTTAAATTTCGTATAGTTGATTTTATTTAGCGAAACACTTAAAAAACTTGAAAAATATTACTATCGAGACCTTTATAACGTACCTTTACGTTTCGGAGATTTTCTCCAAAAAGTCGTATGCAGTTGCAGTACCATGTACTAACCTCCCTAACGGCTGACATTTCCACCTATTGACGTCATGCCACAAAACTCACTATTCCGCGAAATATTTTCGTCGTTTTTTGATTCTATAATATTGATTTTTAGTTGGCAAATGGTCGTATGCCAACAAAAATACTAACGCCAACAAAGACCGCGACTTTTTCAACTCGTCTTAACCGTTTCCATAATATTGTGCAATATATGTACTCGACAGAGTACTGTTGCACTCGGCCCTTCCGAGGCGAGAGTCGAAACCGTCTCTCGCCCTACGCGCTGAGAAACTGCGTGGGCCAGCTGTTCTAGGAATGTCGAGTGTATTTATTTGTATTGTTATTGATAGTATTTATTATTGATTTCAAATCACCCGCGCTTTTGGCTGAAAAAGTAGCGACCGGCGGCGCATCGATACAAGAATGGGGCAGCCAATGAGCGTCGTCGATAAAAATAAACTGCCCACTCGCGTTAAGGGTGCGGCCCCCTCCAGCTTTAAAATAATTGGTCGGGTACGTTTCAAGGACCTTAAAATAAACGGGAGTTTACTGTATCTAGATAGTTGCAGAGAGGAATTGTCGAGCATGGCTAACTCTCGGGACATTTATATGGGTACTGAGAGATCTTTTGCGCTCACTGACTACAAGGCCAAACGGCCAAATGGCTCCGCGAACCCAAAGGTATCGTTTTGGAATCCCTAAGGAGAAGCATGGTTGATTGCGATTGCTTCCAATGGTTAGTCTAACTTTAACTTATGATTTTGTTCCCACGATTTAATCAATAAAAATTATCTGTTCTTTGCTTCTGAAAAAAAGTCAACATTTTTATTTTACTACTATTTACAACTCCAGGTCCTTAAGCCAGCTGAGAAGCTCCAGAACGTCTCGAAAAGTCCATACAATCTCTTACGCATGTCACTTTAATAAATATCTTGACATCAGCAAAGATTAGTTTTTTTTTTGACATTTTTCGACACTATTTTATCATTAAGTAATATTGAAGACGCATTGGGCGTACAAGAAATACACCAACTTGGGTGGTGAGAGTTCGATGAGCTTGGGTGGTGGGTGATCGATGGGCTTGGGTGGTGGGAGTTCATTGGGAAAGGTACGTGGCTTCACTAGATCGTCCACCATAAGTTTTTAAAGGTCCTGGGCTCCAAGAGGTGTTAGTGGTGCTTCTCTGGTCGGATGAACGCCCCCTTGTCCTTGAAGAAGGTTCGGCTTGGTGGACCGGAAGGCAGCGGAGACGTTTCCTGGAACGGAATATCGACGCCTAGGCTCATAAACACATTCTCGAGAGGAATGAACATATCGCTCTCTAAGTTGCAAACTGCGGTAGGCCATGCATGATTCTCTGGGTCAGGTAAGCCCTTATCGAGTTATGGGGGGAGTGTAACTCCTCGGTAATCACGCCTCGACCGATTCACTCGTAGTTAGTTCATCTACAGTCAAAGATGAATCCCACGGCAGTCGTTTTTTTCTACGCATATCGTGAGATTAGGGGAAAGTGAGGATCCGAGATCTTTCTGAGAGGACCAAGATGCAGGGATAATTAGAGTTCGCGGATCCTCTTTGTAAAGGGTCGAAAGATATTGTGGTAATTATGGATATTAGATCCTCGTGGCAGAGGACCGAGAGATATAGCAAAATTGGGTCAAATTAAAGATCGCCGATCCTCTAGAAAGAGGACCGAGAGATGGTAGGATTATTAGGGATCCCAGATCCTCGTAAAGGAGGACCGAGATTTGACGTAAAATTATGTAGGAGAATGAGGGTTCCCAGATCCTCTACGTAGAGAACAAAGAGATATTGGGAGACTTAGTCAGATAAGGGATCCCACATCCTCTATCTACAGAACCGAGAGTAGGATCCCAGATCCTCTTATAAGAGGACAGATAGGTATGAAGAAAATCAGGAGTACAGAGTACTACAGAGTACTTTTACGACGACGGCGTTGAGGAGACTTTATCAGCGGAGAACTCACTAGGTACGATGCTGGCGGATCAGGCCTTCGAAGATTCTTTCCCATAGCTCGAAAATTGATTTTTTCCAATTCATACAATTAACAGGGTTGTCAAAAGAAAAAAGTAACTAATTTTGAAAAGAAAAAGTGTCTACTGTTCATACAAAATGAGGTGTGCGATGTCAGAAAAAACACTTATCTACTCAAATTATTCGATTCAATTACACATTTATTTTGCAGGCTTGCATTTACAAGATTAGATTAAATTCTATTGCTGAATTTTTCAACTTTTTACGCTGTGATATCACATATTTTCGTTTAAAATTTCAATACTGGAGGTTTCTTTATTTATTCAATAAATCATTATTATTATCAATAATTTTAATGCAAATTATAATTACATAACACTATATAGCATAAAAATAGTAGTGAAAGCAAAATATTGACTCTATCCAAAAGCAAAGAACCGATCATTTTTATTGATGAAATCCAAGCAACAATATCATCAGTTAAAGTTAGGTCAACCATTGGAAGAAATCAAAATCAACTTATTCAATCTTTTGGGCTATTTTGAAAACTGATATTTTGGTAGAAAAAGGCAGTAAATCCTGGATTTTTTCATTCTTCTCCAAACGGGTTAGAGATTATTTACGAAATACGTGATTCATTCAGGAGAGAGGGGGTCCGTCAAAGTACTATTCCCCATGTTAAGAACAATGGAAAACGCATCACACAGGGGGGGGGGGTCAATGTTCCTGTAAAATGTATCACGTATTTTGTTAACAACCCTCTATTCATCAGCGAAAATGAACAAAATCTCCAAAGTATCGAATTTCGAAATGAAATTCTCTATATCTTAAAGCGCACACGTATCTCAGAATATCATAAAGTGTATATGGGGTCTTTGGAGATCCCACTTTAAAAATTCTTCCAGCAGTAAGTGTGGTTTGAAATTTCGACTTGGAAAAATTTCGAAGATCTCTTTTAGAGTAACTTTATGAAAAATGATTGTTACATTGGCCAAAAATTAGGTTTTTTAGCTTTAGAAACAATCATGAAGTTAAAAACATGCTTGGAGTACGAGGTGACCCACAGTGCGATTTAAGGGTTAATCGGTCACATTGGTAAACTGTTGCGAATCGGCGAAAATTCAAAAGTTGGAAAAATGGTTACAACTATGATAAGTGCAAACAAAAATGAGCCTTATGAGGTAACTTTCAATTTGAAAAACTAAGCACAACGATTTTAATAACTCTACGGAAGTGATGAAAAATAGTTATATTCTAGTTTTTGTTGGAACACAATTTTCATTTATTATTTTACTATCAAATTACTTCACATATGTTGAATAAAAGTTTAGAGACTGTTGAATACGTCTGATTTGATTCAATTCAATTTTATATTGTATAATTTTAGTTTGCATTTTGAAAATCATATTTCTAAATAAAAATTAAGTAATCTACAAAATGTATGTGATAAATAAATTTAAAAAACAATGAGTATTATTATATTTAAGCGTCCAAATTTTTATAAATTTGCCCGCAACTGCACTAAATCTGCAGGTATCGTTTTGCCGCAATGGTACTCAATCTTTATCAATATAAAGAAACAAAAAAGACTAAAGTGACCTTTTCCTTTTTAAAAAGTGACTATAGTGACTATTTCTTAAAAAAACTGAACAGAAAGTAACTTGAAAAAAAGGAATTGAAAGTGGCTTAAGTGACTTTGTGGCAGCCCTGAATTGAGTAAAAATGAAAAGGTGGGTTCTTGTTCGTGTTTCCACTGACAGCAGCCATTTATTTCTCTTTTAAAAGCAGGTCATAAAAGTTTCAACTTGCATGGATTGTAGCGACTGGCGCATGAAAATACAAATATCCTAAGATCTAAACTATTACTTAACCTATATTAAGGGATTGTGAACTTCGTAACAATCATAGTTGAACAAAAGGGATTCTCTGGCCGGCTTTTTTATTATATTTGGGAGCTCTGTTATCTTGAGTCGCGTAACAGAATATAATTTGAGAAAATTTAGTTGTGTAACAAGATAATATAATCTGTGTTTATATTTCGCCAAATCAAAAAGTTAATTCGGAAATATAAGGATAACATTTTTAATTTCGATTAAAGTCCACGGGACTTGAAAAGTTCAAGGGATACGAATCTTTAATGAATTGGATTTTTATAATGAAAAGTTCTCATGTTAAGCGCAAGGACACATGTTTGCAAGTCGCTCGAGCCATGTGGACAGGGAGTAAGAGTTCAGAGCGCTGGCTTTGAAGCAAAAAACCTACTGAATCAATACTGTTGAGTTGTTAAGGAAAGAACTCGACTAGCACATTATATATAAAATAAATTCAAATTTCTGCCAATCTAAAAACTTAGTCCTCTCATGTTTACCTGTTTTTGTCTTTTTGTAAATATAATCAGCCACTTAACTTTCTGGATCCTTTCTTTTTTATAATAGCAGCCTATTATTGTTTAATCTCGTCATCATGTCAGTTTTAATTTTTTTGGCGGCTATGGAAAACTTTTCGAAACGTTGCACTAGGTTAATTTTCAGCGTGAAGTATGCTCTATATTGAACTATAACTATGAAGCTTTGGCATTTCACTAAGTCAAACAAAAAATCATAAATTGGCGACTGTCGAATCAAGAAGGCAAGAAATCTCAACAATTTATACATATAATGTAATTAGGTATATGCGCAAAAATATCTGACTCCAATTCCTTGTTATAACTAGCAACAGGGGTTTGTAATTTACCCCCACCAGCAACAGGAATCCGCCGGCCAAGGCTTCAAGGAATAGGTAGTCCGCTGTCGGGTATTCTGCCTGGGGAATCGAGTCAACCAAGTGGCCTGAAAAACATAACCCACCTCTCCTTCCCTCATCTCTGTCCTGACGAAGCAGCAAGTAATTCTCGGTCGCAACGGCACTGGAATGCGTATCTAGTTTTAGCCACGTCTCCCAGACTGCAATGATATGATAGTCACTGGAGCTGAACAAATTTTTGAATTCGATAAAATGAGCCTGGAGAAACTGAGCATTGACGTGGCAAGTTTTAAGCTTGTCCATGTGTATGAGTGTGGGTACAAAACGGAGAGATAGGTTGATGCAGATGAGAAATCCCGTCAAGACATCTGACGATAAGCAGAATTCCGAACCAGGACCTCCAGAGGAAAAATAAACAAGAAAGTTCCGACAACATGCACCTCCAAGAGATACAAAGCTCCTCAAATCATAAAGACAATAACTTAAACTAATTATATTTACCGCACTAAAAGATAATACAACCTCAATACGGAGGAGAAAGGAAAATGTATAAATAAGAGAAATTATGCTTACGCTAAATACTACCTCAAGGGATCCATCAAAATGACCATTTAAAGAAAAAGGATAAACAGTGACTGCAGTTTACACGCCGCTAAAGTTCAGCTGTAAACATCATGATTGCTATCGTAGCAAGTCGAGGTCCCGCAGGTGGGTGAGAATAACTCTCCTTGAGCCATCCTTCTTTCTACAGAAGACCTTGCCGCCACTGATCCATAAGTATTTAATTTTCCTATTTCTCCTCAGCTCAAGTGCTCCTTTGTATATCTGCCAACAAATACTGAGAGAAAGCTTCTCTAATGTAAAGGATCACGTTGTCCTGCTCAGGCCAACCAATTGAGCAAGTCGAGAAGTCACGCTTCTACTTCCGTTGCTCGATAATAGTCACGTATATCTCCTGCTGCTTAAATTTTGCAACTGTTATAGCCGGTGGCCAGGCGACTTGCGGATTTAATCCAGTTCGATTGAGGCTTGAGTCTGTTCACTCTTCGTGAGATACTTAGTGTCCTCTCGTAAAACCTGAATGTCTGACACGTTCGATGCTACCGCCACTTCAACAGAGCTAATCCGGCATGCATTGGTGGTGATGTCCTCCTCGATTTTGTTAACTGAAGCCTGAAGTGAAGCATTGAATGTTTCATGATTAGCTTTAAATGTCTCCAGAATTCAACCAGAAAAGACGAACTTTCAACAAAATAGTTGAATTCTCAATAGAAACAGATGAATTTTCAACCAAACAATTACATTTTTAACCTAAAAGGTGAAATTTCTACACACACAAGAATTTCCAAACCTCTTTTAAACTGACTCGAATTATTCCCAAAATGTTAAAAAATCTTACAAAATAGAAAAATTGTCTTAAAATATTTCGGATTTTTTTTAGACATTTTTAGAAATGCTATACAATTTTCTTTAAAAATCAATTTTCCAAATAAAAAATCATTTCTACTTTTCCCACGAATCGTTTTAAATTTTCTGAAATATTTTCAAGTTTTTAATTATTTTTTAATCTTTTCCAAACTTCTAAACCTTCTAAATATCTCTTAAAATGAAATTAATGTTTCCTATAATTTAAAAAAAAAATTACATAAATTAATAAAGCTTCTAAATATTTTTTAAAATTATTCGAATTTTTAGTCAAATTAAATAAAAATGTTGCATAAACTTATAATACTTATAAACATATTTTCAAATTATTGGTATTTTGCCTAAAATTTTTAAAAAATAGGGTCAAACCCACGAAGTACTACAAGGAAGCCGCACGCCTGTGGCGGACACGGTGGAAAACAGCCAACAACGGCGATCGCCTGTCCTCGGATTTTCATTTATTCTCAGATAAGAGCGCTGCATGTGGCAAATTGAGGAATTATGTTTCCTATAGTAGCAGACGACAATTTAGTTGATGTGAGATGTGAGGGCTTGTAGCTGAGAGAAGGTGTGTTTTCTTTCGAAGTGTATACACTATCAGTACTAATTACCGGTACCTACAATTTTTTTCAATAGTTTTTAGGGTTGCGTAGCCTGGACGAACCCTTATAATTTCGATCAAATGCCCGTCCGTCCGTCGTACTATTCTCCCGCCAAAACCAAAGGTATGGCGCCGGAAAAGGGCATTAGCGCCAAAGTTTGGAATTCCAAAAGGACATAAGCGCCATAACTTGGCACACCTAAAGGACATAAGCGCCAAAGTTTGGAATTCCAAAGGGGCACTCGCGCCAACATTCAGCAAACCAAAAGGACAAACGCGCCAACATTTTTTAAACTCCTACCCCGTTCCAACGTCCGGCAAGAGGCGGAAAGGCACGCCTGTAACTTTTCACTGAAATAATGTTGGTCAAACACTTTTTCAACTTCTCGTGAGGGCGGGAAGACAACCCTGTGACTGGTCACAGAAGTAATGTTGGTCAAAACCCTACCCCTTTCCAACGTTTCGTGGGGGAAGCAAAGGTACCTCTGTAACTAGCCAGATGGCCGATACAAAGGGCTAAACGGAAGCATCAGAAACAGGAGACGAAATTTTATTTTTTAATATTTTCCTATAAAATTATTTGTTACCATAAGCGTTTTTTTATATTTTATATTTTTTATAAAGAACTCTTGTAATTTAAACTGATATTCGGATATTTGCCTAGACCGTCGACGTCGACAGTTTAGACTCGAGCCTTAAAATTTGCTTTTTACCGGTACTGGTTTTGCAAACACAACCTTTTCCTTTACTGCCTAGGCCTACTGTGAATGCGTTTTTACTTCTGATAAATGAACTAGTATGTCTTAAAATCCAAGTACTAACAATGCATAGGGGGTGGAAGTTCCCTTTGCAAGAGTCTCACTGAGCCGAAGAACTTGTTTTTTAACTGTAAAGCTCAAGTGTCTCATCGAGTAGTCCTATTTCCAGCTCAGAAAACTGTTCTGAAAAAAAACTTGAGGGGCTGATAGCAAAAGCGGACTAAAAAAAGAGTCGGAGCAAAAGCGGGTTGATTATTTTTAGCGCAAGAACGAAGTAGCCGTCGCGCTACGAACAAAAACGAGTTAAAGATTTAATTCCTTTTTCCCCGTGGCGCGTGGACTAACCCATTTTTGCCCGCACTCATATTTCGATTCGGTTCAACTCCAACCGAACTCTTGATTCGTTTTTGGCTACGAATTACGTCCTGTTGTCTACGCTAATGCTGAAGAACTGTTAGAGAAAGTCATCGAAATTAGAGAGTTAATAGGTAACGTTTGCATCAAAGTTATGGCTGATGGGGGGCAAAGTTTTTTTAAAATTAGTTTAAGTATTATGCCTGATGATTATTCACCCAAAGAAGAAGAAAATTACATGGAGGAAGATTGTATTGATGAAAGTGATCCAGAAAATTCAGCTAATGTCAACGATTCGAAGAAACGAATGCTGTACTCTCAAGGAGGTCGTTTGAGTAAGAAAGGTAAGCTATCTAGTGTAAATAGGTTGCTATTGTTGTGTGTGGTTCCTGGAATAAAAGAAACTCACGCAAACATTAAGCTTCTATTTGATTTAACTAAACTAAATGATATCCCTTTCAAATTTGTTGCAGACTTCAAGCTTTTGCTGATAGTGAATGGACAACAAACCGCAACATCAACCTTCCCTTGTCCATATTGTTTTGTCTCCTTGAATGATTTGAGACATAAATTGACTTCTGGAGCAAGTATTAATGGTAATCCTATCTCAAGTATATCTGACAGCGCAAAAATAGAAAATGGTACAAATTTAAAAACGTTTGGGGATTTAAGAAGAGACTACGAAAAATACCGTCTCCTACGAAACCAAGGAAAACAGAAGGAATATAGTAGAGAATGTCACAGCACAATTAATCAACCTATTTTCAATGAAGACTATGATGTCTACGTTTTCCAACAGTGTGTCATACCTGAATTGCATGTGCTGCAAGGCTTTGTAAACCATTTATTTTGGCAAGGTTCGGTTCCCTTGTTAGGCCGAGAAAAAGCTGTATTGTGGCCGTGCAAACTCAATCTGGTTTCAAAAAATTATCATGGTGCTGCTTTTGAGGGCAATGCGTGTTGAAAATAACTGAAAGAGTCAGGTAGGCCTAAAGATCCCGAAATATGTAAAGAGGTAGGTATTTTTAAAATAATACCTTCTATTGCCGCTTTTAAAGCTATGGATAAGGTGGTAAATTGTTGTTTCACCTCTGGGAAAGTAGGATCTTCACTGGATAACTATATTGAAGAACTGAAGAAAACTTTGGAAAGTCTTGAGAAGATTTCAGAAACACTAAAGATTTACGTAATTTTTGCACGTGTAAAAAAAGGTTTCCAGTTCATTGAAAGAAATAACGGCTCAGGTTTTTGGTCACAACAAAGTGGTGAGGCAATTCATCGCGATTTCTTGAAGTATTGGAAACGCTATAAAGTTAAAGGCTATCATCGTGACACTTATATAACACATTTACTGTAAGCTGTTCTTGAATTTTCATCGCTACATCTTCAAACATTAACTCTAAGTATGCCATCATTATTGAAACAAACAATACCCTTATCACTTTCTCAAATTTATATAAAAAAATAAAATTAGGAAAAAAAAGACGCTAAGAGTGGTTTTAATAAATTTGTCCTTGAAATCATGATTTTCAAGATAGTTTCATTCCATTTCCCGATCACTTAGGATTTTCAGGTTGACATTTTTTTCATCTACAGACGATGTAGTAACTTTCTACGTTAGCCGATTTTGGATCCATTTTTGGACCACTTTTGAAGGCTTGGGGAATGCTGTGTTTTATTTGTAAATTCTAATATTGAAGATAAAAAAATTTCATTTTTTGGGAAACGACACAAGGTACAAACAAAATCAATAGACAAAATCTGGTCACCCAAAAAGGACCTACAAGCTTCTATATTCATGATTTTCAGATAGGACAAGTAGATTTCTCTTTAATCGTGAAAAACAAGATTAAAAAAATTAAACTTTTGGAAAAACGACAGAAGATACAAAAAAATATAGACAAAAGTTGTTCAGAAAAAAAAACCAAACATTTTTCATAAACTCTTGTTATAAAGGAAATTACCTTTTTGGAAAAAGGACATAAGCTACATTAGCATTTTATTCAGCAAAATTTTCCGCCATTTATGGAAATACGATACAAATATTAAAATAATAATGATAACAAAATACTTACCTAATACTGCAATATCTGAATAAGCTATTTCAGAAAGAGGTATACATAAATAATTGCAATACACATTTGATATAAAGGTGTTGAACATAATAAAGAAAATTTCACATTTTTGAGAAAATCGAGTGCGAAGCATGAGATAGTGATGGGACATTGACATCGAAATATCAGGAATATCGATATTCGGGTTGCGATATATCGATATTGACATATCGGTATTATCCTATTGACATATCCAGTTGCATATCGATATAAATTTTCGATTTCGATATTTCGCTCTCTTCACGCGCGGTTGCTCTTCCTGTTCTTACTTTGCAGTTTCGTGTTTCGTTCATTGTTTGTTTATTTTGCAGATTAAATCAAACATGTTTCCTTTAAAATTTATTTTTCAACTGAATAAATTTTTGTGTTGATATTAACATTATTTTTCAATTCATTCCTCGATATTTAGATTAGCTTATCAATGGATTACGCTATTTCATTACGATATATCGGTCACTATCGATATTTCTTTATAATATCGATATTTTTGATAGCATCGACATTGTCTTTTCGATACTATCGATATCTGAGATATCGATATTTTTGATTCGACGTCCCATCACCAGCATGAGATACGCTATGAGAAAGTGTTTGTTGAAGCCGAAGGAGCTTTAACAGATGAGATTTCACAATCACGAAATTACAGTTGTCGATACGTTGACCCTAAATTTTGGCTTGAAAATTAATATTTCTTGATTAAAACATGTATGCGAGGTCTAGTGACTTTATGTCTTGAAGAAAATAATAGTTCCAAGCTATGGTATACAACATAATAAAGTTCAAAGCCTCTTGATCAACAAATCAAAATGGGTACCAACCATAAACTGAAAGTTTTGAAAATAGTTGGGGTTGAACACGAAGAATGTGACAACAAGCGAATCTAATGTTCCGCTCGAAACCAGTTACCAAGGGCAAAAAAGTGGTGCTGTCTTGGTAATAGGCGGAATCATAAAATAAAAATTATCACGTGACGCCCTTGTGTATGGAGATATTATGGGAAAAAGTATTTGTTTGTCAATAAAACTTTTGAATCACTTCTTTATGAACCTAGACCACAAAAATATATTTCACCAGATATTGTGGATTTTATTAAATTAGGTCTCGTTTAAGTATATCATTATCATTATTAATGGATTGCAGAGACTTTGATGAATTTGAAAAAATTTCAAAATGTAGCGAGGGATTTCAAGAGATTCCAAAGACTTTTCAAAATTTGAATGAAATTTCAAAAAACATTAAGAATATCAAGGGAGTATACAGATGTTTAGTGCTTAAAGTTTATTTGTGCAGAATTATGGGTGGTCTGAAACAACTGTTCCTTTGCAGTTGTTTTACTTTCTACAATAATTTCTTCAATATGTTCGTATATTTCATTGCAATATTAATTGCCCTCTAACAATTTTTCATACAATAATTCTTCATTATTAACTTTCTACAATGGCGAGAAAATTATAAGAAATTCATTATAAGAAAATTATTGTACGGGTTTATCTTTTGAAAGAGCAAGCTTCAAAAGAGAAATAGTTTGAAATTGTGATAACAAAGACTGTTTATATAATAACGCTTCTGTCATCAATTTTTATTCGTAACTAGGGTTACCTTGATGATTCGCATGTTCCTCACTCTTCCCAAAATTTGCCAGAAAGTCTCTTGTTTTGGGCGGCGTACCTGACGAAATTTCTGCGAACAGACAGAAAAGATTTATAATTTAAAAAAATGATATCTTTAACAAAGGAGGCGTAGTTTGAAACTGAAAGACAAATTTTTTTCAAAATACATAACAAAAACAAAATCTTCACAAAATAAATCAATTTTCAACTCACGACATAAATTTATAGCTTTAATAATCTATCTTTGACCAGGAAAATTAATTGAATTGGCAAAATTATGTGGATGTGCTGGCAACGTAAATACTGTTTGAAATATTGACGGTAGAAGGCAGTTTATTTAATGCATACAAGACTGTAGATCAGTTCAATTATTATCAAAGGAAAAGCCAGTCCAGCCACTACAGGCAATATAATGAGACTACCCTGGCAATGCGAAGATTCATCAGAATAATCAAGGACTGAGACACTCTGGACCATCAGAGATATTAAGTAGTTCAGCCAAGACTATACATCATTCCAACCATCGGCGGCAAGACACTTAGGTGGCCGAGCCATTCAATACAAGACTAAAGATCAATCCAAACAACGAATACAAGACGCTTTGGTAGTCTAGACAGTTAATACAAGACTATAGATTAGTCTAACCAATAAAGGCAAGATATGTTATTATTCCAGTCAATTGAGACACGACTATAGATCAGTTTAACTAAAGAAAGCAAGACAATTTGGTAGTCCAGCCAGTGAAGACATGACTATAGTTCAGTCCAACGAAAAGAGGCAACACACAAACAACAAAGGGAAGACAGTTTGGTAGTCCAGCTAGTTAAGCCAAGACTTTAGATCAGTGCAAACAACCAGGGCAAGACACTTTGGTGGTCCAAATATTTGAGACAAGACTATAGATCAGTCAAACGAATAAGGGCAAGACATGTTACTATTCCAGCCATTTGAGACAAGACAATAAATCTATCTAATTAACGAAGGCAAAACACTTTGGTAGTGTAACCAGGTAAGGCAAGACTATATATCAGTCGAACCAATAAAGGCAAGACATGTTATTATTCCAGCCAGTTAAGATACGACTATAGATCAGTCCAACCTACAAAGGCCAGACACTGTGTTAGTCCAGTCAGTGAAGACGAGACCATGGATTAGTTCAACCAACAAAAGCAAGACACTTTGGTAGACTAGCTAGTTGAGACAAGTCTTTAGATCAGTCCAAACAACAAAAGCAGGACACTTTGTTAGTTCAGCCAGTTGAGATGAGACTATAGATCAGTCCAGCCAACAAAGGCGAGACAGTTTAGTTGTCCAGCTAGTCAACACCAGACTTGAGATTAGTCGGAACAACCAAGGCAAGATACTTTGGTAGTCCAGCCAGTTAAGCCAATACTATAGATCAGTCTAATAAACAAATTCGAGGCATGTTAACAGTCGAGCCAGGTAAGACAAGACTATAGATCTATCCAATCCACACAGGCAATACATGTTATTAGTCCAGCCTGTAGTCTATTCTTAATTGGCTGGACTACCAAAGTGTCCTGTATCTGTCGCTTCGACTGATTTATAATCTTGTCTTAATTAGCCGTACTAGTGAATCTCTTTGGTATCCCAGAATGTCTTTTGCCTTGATTATTTTCAAAAATCTTCACATTGCCAAGGTAGTCTCAACACATTGTAATTATTTGCTCGACTGGCTTTCCCTTTGATAATTGGACTGATAATTGAGCTGCGGTACAGACCCATGCTTTCGCCTATCATTATTAGGACAGCGCCATTTTGTGGCCCCTTATTATCTGAACTGGTCTAATCAGTGTTTTCAGTGTTTTTAGTGATTGTGATGATCACATTTTGTAAAAAATCTGCACCTTATCGTATTGTAGTATATTTGTCGGAATTCGTCAGCGAATAACAATAAAACATGAGTTTCGCAGGTGAATGTCTTTAGGCTACACCCATGTGTCCCCAAAGAAAACCCCAGAAGTAAAAAATTTGTATTTTACTTAATGTCGCGGTTAACTGACGCTTTTTTAGTCGTTAAGATATTTGTTTTTTCAGGTAAGCCGCTGAATACACGTATTTTCTAGACATTATGAGTTCTTTAATCAGTTATAATAATGCCATAATTTGTTTAAAAAATGTTACTGACTTTTTCAATGGTAAATGAATCGAAAACTTCATGGTTCTTGCGAGACTCCTAAATATTAATAGATTTCGCTCACTTTCAGAAAATTGTTTTTTTGCTTTCGAACAAAACTGGGGGTTAAGTGAAGGGGAATGCTTAAAAAAATCTTACCAAGTATGAATAAGAAAAATTTTAATGTTATGCACATATTTTGTAATAATATTAATTGTAGACTTTAGTTTCAAAATTGTTTCATTAAATTATTATATATTTACCTATAAAATTAAGGAAACCGCCAATAGCTAGGAATAGAGTATCGGCCCTGATCATTCTTTTTTATTAGAGCAGATGATAGAAGATGACAGCAGATGATACTGATTTGGGAAAAAAAAGGAATTTGCTACAAGATGTTTTCCTATATGTATGAAAGCGAGCTTTGCATATTCCACATAGCCAATTTTTATTGGTTAACTCCCCCTTTTTACCTTCTGTAAACCCTACCCTTCCCTCAACCGAAATATTTACGTGCTATATGGATGGCCATTAGTCACTATATCACTTGCCTATACATTCTGTTCCATTTTTTTGTATACCTGTATGCCATAGAACAAATTGGGCCAAATGAAAAATCATATCAACATATTATGTTGACAGGTTAAACACCAATTTTAGTAAAACATATCTTTTTTTATGTTTCAAGCGAATATGTTTTCGCTCAATGTTAATCTTTTTTTCATTTCATAATAATATTCTCAAGATGAAAAGAAACCAACCCGCAGACAATCTCGTTGACAATACGAAATGAGGTCTGAATAAATTTGCTTCTCACAATATTAACACAGTCCCACAAAACAAGTGCCATGTGCGAAAAATCTGAGATTAGTATCTATATGTATTTTGGGTCGCTGAATACGAATATGACTTTAATTTCACTGGTACGTCAGGATTTTTCCATAGACGCGAAAATTTCCCTAGAAAATCTGATTTTCCAAACATGAAATTACCTTTGGTATTGAAATCATCTGTAAATAGATCAGGGCATTATATCTTTATGTATTTGGGTGCCCTAAATACGAATCTGGCATAAGTTTTCCCTATCTTGGCAGGGTTTTGTCCCAGGCGTGGATATTTCTATTTATAGCTTTATATTAGCTTTTTCTGATATGAAATTACACACCCTGGCCCGTCAGGGTTTCCCCCTTGAGACGGAAAATTTCCCAGCAAATCAGCTTTGTCGGGTGTGAAATTACCCCTTGCATTGACATCGTCTCCAAACAGGTCAGATGCTAACTTTATGTATTTTCTAGCACTAAATACGAACCTAACATTATTACCCCTAGCTCGTAAGATTTCTCCCATAGATGCGGAAAATTTCCTAGAAACGCATGCTGTCTATATATAGAATCACTCTGGGTATTAAATTAATCTTTTTGGATGAATTCAATACGAAGGTTAATATCATACCCGGAAAAGCTGATTTGTTGGGCAATTTTCTGCTTCTAGGGAGATACCCTAATATCGCGAGAGAAAAACCAATGTCAGGTTTGTATTTAGCGCGCCAAAATACAA
>JAABKJ010007545.1:117619057-117749906 GCA_011634705.1 Andricus grossulariae
CTAAAGATGAAATGGAGAAGGTTCCAGTAGGCTGCTGTAACAAAATCCTACTTCATTTCAGAGTAGAACGTGTAAATCAAAATCCTTTACACCATTAATTCAATTACAAAAAATTGTAAGACCAATAGCGAAAACCTTCACGCTTCAGATTTTTTTTTAGATTCATACCCCTCCTGGTAATATGTCCTTACGAAGATTGTAATATGTTAAAGTACTAATATGCTCTCATCACGGTTCTCGAGAAAAATAGTTTTGATACAATCCCCGCACGGTACATGGATCAGGATTCGAGAGACTTTTAACTGCCGGTTAGATGCTTTTCAGAGATATCCATATGGGGAACTTGATGGTCTGCGAGGATCTTTTTTAAAAACCGGTTTTGCAGTAATTAGAAGTACTAAAATAACTTCTTCAAACTTTTCTTATCGATGAAATCGTAAATTGTTATACATAGTTAATTATAGGTAATTGAGACGAATGTCTGCCCCAATCAGAGACCTACTACGGAAACTATAGACAAACTGTCAATGTCAATTGTGACCTTATGTCGTAAAATAGAGTGTTGTGCTTCTTCACGTTGAGATAAGTTCAAGGATAAATGCGCGATAAGTAAAATCATATGACCTGAAAGTGAGAAATAAAATTTATTCTCACAAAATTTGATGCTCGGGTGACACTTCAGCAAAATTATAATTATAATAGTTAAACCTGAAAAAATATTAACAATAATTGCTATTTTTCGGAATTTTATAACTGTCTTTTGCGACTTTACTCTAAAAATATGCATGGGTTTAATCGAAAGAGGATATAACTAGTTATGAACCTAATTTGTACAGATTTTTAATTCGTTGTTTGTGGTTGCTTTTTTGGGGAAGGATGAAAAACTTTTTCCATCTTCCTCGAATTATATTTTACTTCAGGACTAGAAAGAAAATTTTCAAAAAAGGTTTCAAACTATTTACAAGAAAGTGCTGAAAAGACATTAAATCGCGCAATAACCAAATATTTTACCAAGCGACGCTAACTTTTGATGGATCTGTCTGATCAAGCTAGCCGTTGATAGACTGCTTTAGAGCCTGATTATGTGAGAAAAGATCGTCATCCAGATATTTTTGGAAAAAATAAAAAATTGAGAGCATTTTCAAAATTAAAAATTTTTTTTAATAAGAGTTTTATAAATTTTTGTCAAAGTCTCTTGCATATGGGGAAAAAATGCATATTATTTCGTGTGCATTTTTAATTTCAAATTTTTTGGCAGAATTTTTACTTCATATTGAACATATATTTCAAAACTATCGCAATGCAATTTTTCTAGCATACCAAAATTCAAGAAGTTAGATAATTTTGAAAATTATGCCATTTTCATTTTTAAAAGATCTGTAAGTGTTAATCTCGAGATAGTCTCCATCGTATTATTATTGCAATGAAACCGCTTATATAACCTGATTGTCGAGTGCGAAGGAGGAGGGTTACAATAAGAATGTAATCGTCAAGGCCGCATGTGTGTCAAGCACAGCCTTTAGAAACAATTTCAGTTCAAATTTATGACGGTAGTCTATCAGGGATTCAAATTACAGTTTTAGACTTGAATTAAAATATTAATGATATGGGGCAAAATTTGTCAAGTGTACCCGCCTAAAAACTGGTTGTTTCCGATTTTTTTGAAAGTCCGGGAAATTATTGTCCTAGTGGACCTCTTTCAATTTCCCGAAGAGAACGTCATCAGTACGACGGGTTGTCAGCATACAGTGACTCGAATTTTCAACATTTTACTGCGCACGCTCATACTCAATTCAACAAAACTTCTACAAGAGTTATCTAAATTGAATTTTTTATGAAGGTTTGGGAAATGTTTTTTCATCAGATTTACGCTAAATGCCATGATTTTAGATTTGAAAAATTATTTGAGCTTCATTTTTTAATTTCAAACATATTTTTGAGTTTTTCTCCAAGCGCGGCCGTTAATTTTTTTTCCAAAATTATTTCCAAAAGGAAGCTTGACTTTCTCCCTTTAAAATCAGCCATTGTCGGAAATAGGGCGAAAAAAATTGATGAAGATATATAACACTTCTTGCGCGCAGCTTCTGCGTGGCAGTGCAGCTAGTCGCAATGATTACGACGTACCGTCTATTGCGGACTTATTTGATTTTACTTTTTATCATTTGTTCGTAAAACTGTGATTTTAGGCTCAATCGAAATTCAAAATGAAATGAAATTTATAATTCGCTATGATTTTTTAGTGTGAGTCCCTCGCCGCTAACATCAAAAATTTAGTCATATAATTTGCTTATTACACTGTAGGTGCACTTCTCGTTCTTCTTTGCCTCACAATTTTTTTGTGGTAAAACATCACATACTATTGATGATGAATATTTTCTCAACATGAGAGTTAATTCAGCAGAGGGAACAAAACAGTGATATTTTTGTGTTCCAGGCACTGTGTTTGCTGATGCGAATCTCCTCTCAAGTTTTCGAGCAGTGTTGTCGTTTTGTTTGGGACTGAAGAATACTAAAGTTGCAAATAAATTTTTCTCAGCCCATTGATACAAGTTTTACTTTTTCAAATCAGGAGAAGTTGAAATTACATTTTCAACTGCTACTTCCTTACCTTTCCTAGTTCGGCGTTCGGAAGCGCCAAATTCTTCAGCCAATCTTCTGCGGCCCCAAGATTTCGGAGCAAGAGTTAAAAGTAACCCTTTTTTAGAATGACTTGCAGATTTTTGAAATTTTTCTCTTATTTGTTCAAAAATATCCATTTCGGCGTAATGATTTTCATCAGAACAATCTTCTTTAAATCTTTCAAACTTGGACGTTGAAGGATCGGGAAAGATTTCGTCATTTTTCATTAAAATATCATTGTCGAGAATAGGAGGTGCATTGTCGTTGATCACTGAAGCATCTTTAGTTGTTGGATCAGTATGAGAATACAAAGGGGATAGCAATGCAAATTGACACATTCCTTTTCTGCAATTTACATGGAGTTTCGCATCGATAGGTATACTGGGATACTTTTTTTTGAAGAATTACAGAAATTGTTCTCAAACTGCACGGATCACGCTTGTGATTATCCTTAGAAAAAGGATTGTCACAACGGCGACCGAAGCTAGTTCTTCTTGACATGATTAAAAATTAAGCAGAAGAAAAAGCTAAGTTGCAGCACTAAAGTGCTGGTAAAAATGCCCGTTAGGAATCGTTAGAATCTTTTTAGAAGCCTCTAAGACTGCAGTTCGAGTTTTAAGTGGATATAAAGAGGAATCGTGGAAAGTAATGTGTTGTAATATGTTCCTAAGAGGATACTGGTTGCGCAGTTAATTTCGCGAAATATTTGTAATGGGTTCTATGGGGAACCTAAGGGGAAATTATAATCCGAAATTACTTTTTGAACACTTCTTTAAAGGGATCTAATAGGAATTTAATAGGGGCATAATAGGGCGAAATTATTTTTCGAGAAATTCTTTTGAATGGATTTAATGGGAATTTAATAGGACTACGTTTACTGGAAAAGTTACTAAGTATATAATTGCCGTCTTAAGAGGAAGATATCAATTCCTTGAGTTAATTATCTCATATTCTGAGACCAAGAAATATTTCTTTATTTTAAAGAAATAGCGCCCCAAGAAATGATTTCTTAGAATCAATGCACGAGTTTGTTGCTTTTGAACAATACTCAGTACAATTAAGTAAACGGTCTTCATGGCTCAAATAAATGGAATCAAAGAAATGCATTTCATTGGATTCAAAAAAAAAATGTTCAGTGTGATTCACATACATTTTTTGGAGAAAATTCAAAATTACCCCCTCTGGAAAATTTTCTGGATCCGCTCTTGTGCTCACCTATATGAGGATTTCTCCATATAAAGGTCACTTTTACACCAATAAATAGTTGGGATGAAAAAAGCATATATTTCAAAATATTTTTGCAAAAAAATTACCCTCGTCAAATGTGACCTTAATATCGAGATTCACCCACATAATGTATCTTTAGACTTTTTTCGGTGAGGAGGGCGAATCCCCGATGTGCGCAAATCGAAAGACGCACGCAAGGACGCACTAGGGGCACAACAACCAACTGCGACTCAACCAAGAGCTAGTCAGAGCTACCATACCATTCCCACTTTCGCGTCCGTTAAGTGAACACCATCAAGTTTTATCTCTATCGTCAAGTGTCTCCTTGTATAAAAAAAGGACACAAAATGGATTCCAAAATTGCTCTTCTCGCCTTCGTGGTCGCGATTGCTGTTTTCCTACCATCAGGTGATTTTTTTTTTCATTTCTATCGATTGTACTGTTTAAATTTGGTGGCAAAAAAATGAAGCGTCGCTTATTTCAAAACCGGCTATCACCAATGGAAAAGGAAATAGATTTTTAAAATGTGAATAGATGTTTTTTTAGATTATCGTCTTTCCAGTTTTTATCAGACAAGAACCAAAAATAAAGGAATTTGTGAAAAAGTTTCGAGTGCTGGGTTGAAATTTTGAATTCACCGGGCGTGACTCCATTTTGGACACTAAAGTTTCTTGATTTAGTCTAAGAGCCGGCTTTCTAGTAGAGGAATTTTTTTATGTTTTTTCAAAATTTCAATTATCCAGCGGGGAAGTTTATTATATTTTTTACTTTGTAGATTATTTCTCTATCTGTAAAGATAGCCGGTTTATTGCAATCTGTTGATATTAAAGTGTTTCCGAAAACCAAATTATGAAATTTTCATTATTTTTAATATAAAGTTAGTATTTGTTTTTAGCAACAGTAAAAAATGGTAAACAAAGTAGTTCTGTTTTTAAGAACCTATGGTGGGTTTCAACAAATGTCCAACATTAACTTGTTTATTGATATATCGGTATCAAATTTAAAACTTCAAATATTTTCTGAACATATTTTCCAATTATTTCTTCGTTACACTATTACTGAAATTTGAAAAAAAAAAAAATCCCGCTAATAATTAATGTAAGGCTTCAGATTTCAGATCTCACCACTTTAAGGTTCTCGATTTTTATGGCTGGTAGTTTGCTGAGACGTAATTGGTTCCCGAAATGTTTTCTCAGAAATAAGCAAAGTATTATCAGGTGCTTAAAAATTGTCGACGAACTAGTTCTCAAGTTTTCCTTTTTCTCCTTTTTTTCTTTGTCGTGTAATTGTCTCTAATGAGCCGGAAATGAGAGACTTTTGAAATCTAATTTTTATTTCTGAATTTTTTCATGCTCTGATTTCGGTATATAAAATTATTCATGAAAAAGTATACTTCATTTCGATCTTAAATGAATTCTCATAAAATATTCGCGAGATTCTCCTTCATAATTGGGTTTCCCCAGAACACTTTTGCCACGCGTAATGTTATTTCAGCACGCACCGGCGAATCTGAAGCTGTTACAATCGATTACGTCAGAGTCAAAAACATGTCCTAAAATTAAAATTCCGAATTTGACGTTGCTACTTTATCATTTTTTCAAATTTATTTTTTATTCAAAAACTTTACTTTAATCGTAGAAACAATTTTCTCGAGTTCCGGTATTTAGGTTACATAATTACTGATACACAGAGGAAGCAATAAAATGAATAATTATGCAATTTTAAATCAAAATCAGAAAACAGCTATTTCTCTCATCTTTATTTTGAAGCAAAAAAGTATTCGAGAATTCTTCAGCAGACATTGAGATTCTAGGATTTTTAATTGAAGATCGGCCGATTAGCTTTGAAGTTCAAATACTCAAGGAAAAAAGAAATATTACTGCAAAAGAATCATAGCGCGAGAAATAATTTCATATAGACTTTTATAATTTTGTTATTATGTAAGAGAAGTTCTGAGAAATTAATTTTGATGTCATTTTTCAAGAATAGAGGTGTGTTTTCTAGTGGAATGTAATCAATTAAGAATGGTTGATGAGGGATTCAAAATTCCAGTGAAATGCCATTAGTCATATTTATTACTTCATTGTTCTTAGCGATGATGGAAGCACAATAATAATTTTCACATAAGTTTTTTTGCAAATTAATGCATACGAACGAAATTGCAAAAAATAATAATTTTTTTAAATTCTCGTTAATTAATGTGGTTGATCACTTTCGTCTGTTTGAAGATATAACATCACTTAGATCTCAACATATTCTTGAAAGATTCTTTTAGTATTAGACGCTATTAATCAAATTTAGCCTCGTTAAAAGCAGAGACCCTATAAGGAGTTCACAGTTATTACCGACATGATAAAAGTATAATGTCCTCTCACGTAGATGCGATGATCTCATGTTAGCAAAATTTAAAAATGCTATTAATTCACTTAATACTTGCTATGATTCAGATTAAACCTTTTTTAGCAGTAAAAATTCAAAATAACTACTCTAATAAATTATTTTAAAAAATGTGTTGCAAATTCGTTTTTAATTTTTGTTTACAAATTTTCAAGATAATATTGTAATCAATAAGCATTACTTATCCAGAAAATTACTGTAAACATGCGAATTGAATGAAATGAAAAAATGGCAACTTCCAATACAAAGTTTTTTTTTTGTTTGTAATTTTGTCTATTTTTTAATGAAAAAAAATCTAGTAAAAATTACAATTTTTTCTATTGATTGGTCACTTTTATAAATTTTACATGTTTTGTACAAAAAATAATACAATTTCCATATTCCTGTTCTTTATTGTAATATTGTTCAAAAAAATTGTATAATCTACAGGAATGATGCAAGCCTTTTTTGCAAGTGTTTAAGACTTTTATGCTGATGAACCTTTTCATATTGTTCCAATTTCGATTTCCATAATTTTGTTTTTCGACCCACCTCTATTGTTTATAGAATTTAATTATGTTACATATTACTTTAACTAATTACACAGATAGAAATGGATTTTCGCAGTAAATTACAATAAAATATTGTAAGCGGGGGCTAAGCGGCGCACATGTCGGGGAAAGCGGCACACCCTTAATTCTGTATTCAACACGCGATATTGCTTCTTCTAGGGTTTTAAATTTAAGTTTCACAATTGTGAGTTGCAAGCCTCTATACTTTTTTCCTAGAAGAAGCAAATGTCGCATGCAACAATGCAGAATCAAAGGTGTGTCGGTTTCCCCCACATGTGCCGTTTAGCCTCAGTTTACGGTACAGTAATTTGAAAATTGTAATTTTTAGTAAAAATTCGTAATTATTTGTGTAAAATTGTAATTTGCGCTGATTTAAAAAGATTTTCTAGAAAACAGTGGAAAAAATCTATTAGAAACTACAATTATCTGCTATTAGTCAGACAACACTTTTATAAACACTAGTAATTACTAAGTAGAAAAAAATTACAATTTTCTCATTGCATTCCAAGAAAATTGATTAATTTATTATTAATTTCATCTCTGGAAAATAAAAGTGGTTTTCTTCGAGAATAAAAATATTGTTATCTGGAAAGTAAAAAATGTCGATGACAAACGGATATCCTGTTAGGTCAAACGACTAAAGAATAGTAATGGGCACGTTAAAATACTACTTCATTTTCTCGTTACTGTCTCATACAATCAATTTTGCATTGTAAAAAAATGCAGAAAATGCCTGCTGACCATTTCATTATTCACTGTTGTCGACTTTCTCTTTTTCACTTGTCAAGAAAAACAGAAAAATTACAAAACACAACGTAATCTTTGTGTCCATCGTCATACGTTACTCGTTTAAAAACCTTATCGCTGTTTTCATAAAACAGTAATAATAATGGAATTTATAAAATCGTCGTATATCCTGTAGGGAAATTGAAATAAGTGAAACAAAATTTGGGTCAGACGTCACGATAGAAATGTTTGAAACTTATTGTTTATTTAGTACCTAGTTAAAAATTTTTCCTTCACATTCGCGTCGCTGTTTATTAGCTGAAATAAAAAAAAAAATTTGTTCAAGTAGAAAAGCAGCAAATTATTATTCAAAATTATTTTCGGGTAAGAAATCAGGTTGGGAATTTCACAAATTTTTACAAGAAACATCTGTCCAATCACTTTGAATATCACAAATTTTACATCACATGCAATTTAATATAAGTTTGATTTTAATTTTTTTGTCAAGTTCATTTGTTAACTCAGAAGAAGACTTAAACTATTATAACTAAAAAGCTTTTGCAATCGAAATTTTTGAACAAAAAACGTTTTGACTTGAACAACTGTAAGTATAAATTAATTAATGAGTTTTTAAATGTAACTGATTTCACTAGATGATTCTGAATCTGTTCAAAACTAAGTAATTTATAAATTTTAACGTTAAATTTTGAACTTAAGTTTCCAACCAAAAAAGGTGAATTCTCAACAAAAAAGGTAATAGTTGATATTTTAACCAACAAATATTTAAAATTTTAATCAAAAACAGTTTATTTCTACCAAAAAATACGAATTTGTAATAAATTAGTTAAATCTTCAACAAAATAAAACGAATTTTCAACAAAATAAATGAATTTCTAACCAAATAGTTTGATTTTCAAATAAAAAAGATCAATTTTTAAATGAAAATGGAATAGTTAAATTTCAGTTTAAAAAAATAGTTTTGAAAAAAAGAATTTTCAACTCAGTAGTTAAATCTTCAAACAGATGAATTTTTAACTAAAGTGATAAATCTTCAACCTAAAGAATGATTTTTTAACGAACTAGTTCAATTTACAACTAAAATGTATCAATTTTCAACCAAAAATGGGATAGTTAAATTTTCAGTTTAAAAAATTAATTTTGAACAAAAAAAACGAGTTTTCATGAAAATGGTTGAATTTTCAGCCAAAGAGATCAATTCTTCACTGAAGAGATGAATTTTCAACCAGAAAAATGCATTTTTTACTAAAGTAGTTTAACCAAGTAATTGCATTGGCAAACAATAGAGATTAACTTTCAATCATATAGTCGCATTTTTAAGCAAAGAAGTTTAAATTTCTATCAAAAGAGATTAATTTTCAGAGATGATTGGAAAAGTTTGAAAAAGAAAATTTCCGTCACTGGAAAATTTTCGAAAAAGGAAATGTTCTGAATAAAATAGTCCGTGAATTAGAAAATGAAAATTCTTGATTATAGTTAATATAACCGAATTTGAAAATTCCCGATAATAGAAAATTCGTAAAATAAAATTTAAATTAAACATTAAAATTTTTAATGATGCGAGAATTTTATGAGCATTTCACAGAGCACTTGTGCCACATGTATGATAATTGGCTGACCTGACGAAAAAAAAAATGGATTAGTTAAGACTAATAGACGACGCGCCCACCAGTAAGAGATGCTTAGTTATTTTTATGTGGGTGTTAATTGGAGTTGACTTAATGATTTCAAAAGTGGTATAATTCTCATTTATAAAAAAGCTTCTTTACAATTCTTGTTGCTGTAAGAAATTATTTAGATTTTTACAGCTTATTGTCATTTTTAAAAGTAGTATTTCATTTCTTTCCTCTAGTATTTTTCAGAACTACGTACATAGAAATAATCGAAGAAATAATTTCGAATTGATAAATGGTGACCTATTTTAGAGCAATAATCGAAGGGAAAAAATTACTTTGTAAATTTTACGAGGTCAAGGCAGTAAAAGAAGAGAACAAATCCGATCTGATCGAAGTGACTTTATGTTCTTTTTGTGGTCGTAAGCACATGAAATTTAATGCACTTTGGAAAATTTTCCTTGGTTTGAAGTTGCATTTGAAGTAGGACACTATTAAATAATGAGAGGGGGAAATTTGATTAAAAATTCCTGAAATATAAATTTTCTACCAAAACTGAAATAGTTAAATTGCAGTTAAAAGCTTTAATTTTCAACCAAAACAACAAATAAATTTTTAACAAAATAGTTAAATTTGCAATGACAGAGATGAATGTTCAACCAAAAACATTAATTTTTAACGAAGTAGTTAACGCTTTAACCGAGGGGTTGAATTTTGAACCAAAGAATATATATTCTCAACAAGAAACGTAATAGTTGATGTTTAAACCAACAAAATATTTTAATTTTCTATCAATACCACTTGCATTCGATCAAAAAGAATGCATTTTCAACGAAGTATTTGAATTTGTAGCCAAAGATATATGAATTTTAAACTGAAATGATAAATCTTCAACCAAAAAAATATATTTTTAAGAAAGTAGTTGAACACTCAAACAAGTCGTTGAAGTTTCAATTAAAGAAAAGAAATTTTGAACTAAAAATGGAATAGTTACATCTTCAACCAAAAAATTAATGTTCAACAAAAAATATAATAGTTGATATTTCTATCAAAAAGATTTTAATTTTTAACCAAAAAAGATTAAATTTCTACCGATAGAGTTGAATTTTCTACAAAAAAATTGATTTTTCAGAACGAAAATATGAATTTTCTACCAAATTTTTATATTTTCAACCCAAAAGACGAATCTTGAACCAAAAAGAACTTTTTCATAAAATTGTTGAATTTTCATCAGAATAAATTTGCAACCAGCAGTTCAATTTTTGACAAAAAAATATAAAATTTCTACCGAAAGAGATTAATTTTTAACAAAAGAGTTTAATTTTCAACCCAGAAACATTTTTCTGTCAAGAAAGGAAAAAAATTTGAACCAAATTGTTGAATTTTCAACAAAAAAAGTTCATTTCCAACCAAAAGGGATGACTTCTTAACAAAATTGTTGGATTTCAATTAAACAATTTTATTTTCAACCAAAGAATAAAATTTTTAACCATAAAAGAGGAATTTTCAACGAAGCATATGCTAATAAAGTATTTAATCAAAAATAATTATCTTAACAACAACAAATTTGATTTTCTTGTTGGACTCTATTAACTTAATATGAAGATAGAAAATTGACAATTTTTTCAAAAAATAAAGTTAATTTTCCACTGCATTTTTTTTTTATTTCGAATTTAACACTTTTAAATCCGGACTATAGAAACCAGGCAATATTTTACGTCCTGAACTGAAGTCAGTTGAAATAAAAAAAAATAAGTTGAAAATGTTGGAAGCTTTAATCAAATGAACTTTTCTACAGGTTTGTTAGACGAAAGATTTAGAAAATGTATGCCTATTCGCAAAACCTTAACGAGTGAAGAAATAAATATTTAATTCTCTGTTATTGAATTAAATGATTTCTTACATTTTTATATTCTCCTGGTGGATTAAAATAAAGAAAAAAGTTTAGATAATGACGCGCAAAAATATTGCAAACATTATTTTCCATTTCATTTACGTTCTAATAAAAAGTTAAATAATTTTTGCTCTAATAGTGCAGATTGGGATATAACCTTAATTTGTTTACTTATAGAAAAAAATATAATAAGGCTACAATATTTATTATAAAAAAGGCAGTCTTACGAGTAGGTCAGAACCTGGCGTAAAGCAATTAAATGTATTAATAGATGACTCGCTAATAACCAGTTGTTCCTTAAGTTCTAGATAAAAGCGGACTCTTGTAAATAATAATAATAATAATAAATTCTGATCAGTTCAATAAATATATTTTTTTATTTAAATATTCAAACAGTTTTTAAAATTTCTCTTCAGGCATAACTTAATCGAAAATTTCTAAAAACAAATATATATATTTTTATTATAGGTAACTTAAAAACTTTTTAACAGATTGCTCTAATATTTTCTTCATACCTAGTTTTTCTTTTCAATTAATTATGTGCTATATAATTTTAATCGCTATTACCTGACGAGAAAAAACGAGCGATTGCATTTATCACTCGACATGAAACGAGGAAATAAGAGAGTCAGCTAGCCAAGCAGGTTAATCATCTTTCAGATCAGGTGTTGAAAAATAGTGGAAAAAGGCAGCCATAAATAAAATTGAATATCCAAGTTTAATTTTCCCTGTCCTACATATATCGTGATAAGTGAAGGAAGCGCAAACGAAAAGCGTCGATCAAGACCAAAACTTTATTTTATTTTGCAATTTACTCTAATTGTTTATCGACTGTCTGTCAGGAGATATTTTTCAACCTAGTCTGCTGGACATCAGGAAGTCATTCTTTTTTCGTTATCGCGTTTCATCGTTAAAAGTCTTGCAAAATGTTGATTCCATAAGGGAGAAATGGTAAAAAAGAGTAACGTTGATATATATTGTAGACTTTACCTATATAGATAGTGTAATAATAATATTGAAGCACACATTTGTTATTAAAGCAAAAAAATTGTATCCAGGGTACCGTAGAAAGTGGGCCTCAAGGTATAAGAAAAAAAATCCTAAAGCACTATTTATCGAAATGCATGTCTTTATAACAATTTATTATTAACAAGTGAAGAACCAATCTTTAGACAAAGTAACCAACTGTGATATGAAGCCTTAGTAAAGAAATAGAAATTTGCTTCATCTGGATTCAGGAAATATTTTGAAATTTTTTAAAATAACACATTCGGAGACAATCCTGGGCGTACGTCATATTTCGTGCCAAGTTAAGAAAAATTATGAAATCTAATTTTAATGTTGTGAAAAATTAATATCACGTTCGCGATATTACTTACGTCTTTAGAAGCTTTTAGGAATAAAAAATTTTTAAATCACATTTTAAAATTAAAAAATGCAGCCCGTCACGTGACCAATTACATGTTATATTCGGCGGCTTTATAATAAAAAAAGTGATTATATTGTGCTGAAATTTTGGAAAATCGTTTAAGATATATAAGCGCACGTCTGCCTGGTACACTTGAGTTTTTTTTTGTTCAAATAATTTTATTAATTTTTAACTTTAAATGTAACTGAGAACAGGGTTTTAGTGCCCTGACTAAAATCTAATTAATAAAATTGCATTCTTGAAACAAAATACAAACTCAAGTGAATCAGACAGATGTTTACTTATATATTTTAAATGACGTCCCAAAATTTCATCACAATATATTTATTTTTCCAATTATAATGCCGCCGAGTATAATAACATGTAAATTGGTCACGTGGTCAGTCTCAACAAAATTTAACCGAAAGATCCTTGAAGTTAAATGATATTTATTGGATTTACATTTATGATGCCATACAGGTATTGAAGAAAAAATTCACAATTCAATTTTTTTTTCAAAATTTCGAACTTCTATTTTTTGAAAATTTTAAAATTATTCACAACCTGAGATGAACCGGTGATTAAAATAATGTTTGCACAACTTTTTCTGTGATAAAATGTTTTTTTTTTAATATACGAAAATCTTTGTAGCTTATGCAGTTCTCGTCTTGGAACATAATATCATAATATTTTTTTAAATAGAAAGAAGCTTATCATTTAAAATTCAGAAATAGAAAAAACAAAAATGATTTTTGAAAAAATGCTACCACAATTTTTTAATTGTATATCAAAAATATCTGAACATAATCCGAAGAGAAAATTCCGCAAGAAAAATCCAGTAATGTTATTTTTTAACAACCTTTGCACTTCATTTGACTTCATGAAATTTGCAGATTCGACAGTTATATAAATTTAAAACATTTTTTTAAAACTTTTTTTTCATGTTTAATAATGCCTGTGTAATACCAATATTTTATTAATTTTTTATTTCAAACCAAATAATTCTAACTTTAAAGACTTGAATTTAGAAAAATTAAAAAATTAACCTCTATATTATACAGCATTCTTATTTATTTCTTAATTCTTTTTATTTATTTTTTAAATTATTTTTGATAGCCAATTTCTATTATTACTATTATTCAGTTCGAGAATTTTCGATAAAAATTAAAGCAATTGAAGATTTTTATTAGCACAGTTAAACCTTCTGAATTTGAAGATAATTATCAGGCGAGCTGAATTTTGAGAATAATCTATATGTGATCTATATGATTTGAATAGTAAAATTGATATATTTTCTTTTTCATTTTTAAACAAAAGTAAAAAATGTAATTATTTAACTAAGACTCTTAAAAATATTTAACAGCAATGCACATACGTTTTCGCAAACATTATGGGCGAATAACTCTGTCTTTAGTGGTCGGAAAAGAAGGGTGGAAACTTGGCGACGCGACTTTTTGGCGCCAGAGCCATGACCCATATAATAACACACTCAAGAATTCACATTTTAAAATTCCATAGAAAATAAAAGAGAATTCGTAAAAATTTTACGAAACAGTCCCTCTGTAATATAAAAATTACACCAGGCTATGAAACCCATAAACCTTTCATTCATCATCTAGACTTTTTTAAACGCTTTTTTAACAACGAATATTTATTATTGAAGAATTTTCTGTATTCAGTTTTAAATTATAATTCTCTAGTTGAGATAATTGTTAATCAATCAATCTTCAAAATCCATGATTTAACTTCAACTTTTGGCAGAATATGCGAAAACTATGGTAAAAATTTGAATGTTATCCAAAACGGACCTTTAAATCTCCGCTTTAAAATGAGTCTAAGAGACTGTAAAAATTTTCGCTGGTTCTCTATTTGTCATGGAAAATGCAGAGGCGTTCGGAATAAAAAAGACTGCAGACGGCGATTTCAAAAAGAATTTTATAAACAAATTCACAACTTGACTACTTGTCAATAAATGGATGTTGTTTTTCGTTACGAAATTGACTGCTAGTGGCTGAAAAAGGACCTTAAGTATCGAAATAATTTTTCAGGCGACAATATTTCTTATTTAAATAAATTTGATAAACAAATACAGATTTTCGTCAATTTTCAACCATCAGATTTCATTTTTCCAACCCAATCTATTTTAAATTACATGTGAAAACCCTTTGCTCATGATGCTTCATTAACAAAGAATAATTTTTCCTTTTATAAACAATTTTATAAAGAAATTCACAACTTGAATTTTATGATGGATATATCCTTTGCTTATCATTAACAAATAATAATTTTTTCTTTTATAAACAAATTCACGACTTGACTACTTGTCCACAAATGGATGTCGTTTTCTGATGAAATCGACTTCCGACTCAGAAAGGACCTTAGTTATTAGAAGATTTTGTCAGACGACAAAATTTTTATTTTCTTTAGATAAATGTTATAATAAAATACAAATACAACAAGTCAATAATAAAAGATCGCTAAATCCAGAAGCACAAGCATTGAAGCTAAAGCCACTATAGACTGTAAAATGTTAATTCTTTCAAGAAATGATTGCCCACTTTTCAAAAATGACGAAATCGCATTAGCAGTCAATTTGGTAACAAAAAACCATATCCATTTGTTTAAAAGCAGTCAAGTTGCGAATTTGATGATAACATTGTTTATAAAATAAAAACTTATTGTTTTTTGATAAAGGGTCAAAAGCGAAGGATTTTCGTAAGTATTTCACAAGTGCTTCCGTTAAAGACACGAAATCTGCAGGTTAAAAATTGACGATAAATTATATTTATTTATAAAATCTATTTGAACAATTAAAAATTGTTCTAAAATATTAACAAATCTTACATATAACTTATTTCCGGCAAAGTTTTGATCAATTTTGTTAAAGGAAGGAAGTATTGAGAGCGCAAAATGGCAAAGATATTAACAATTACTTTAGACTCCAAGAAAATTGTAACTTAGAATAATTTTTACATATATCCTGAGTAAAAAATAAAAAAATAAAGTTTTCAAGTATTTTCAATCTTGAAGTAGCACTTTCGCTCATTAATTTGTTAAAATACAAACTAACCATTTTTTTGAAATGTTGTAACCTGCTGAGTATTATTTTTAAGGAGTGTTTTATTGATATCATGATGGTTTATATAAATATAAGACAAAATTTTTACCAATTTCAATCAGTGACTGAATTCTACCTATGAATCAGTTATTTTTACTAACAAATAAGTAATTTTTACTGATTTATCATTCAGAGAAAGCTGATTTATAGCTATAATTCAGTCACTAATTAATATTAGTAAAAATTGTATTGAATCGAATTCACAAAGAACCTAACAGTTGCATGCTTAACAAAAATGGTTAAATTTCTACCAAAAAGATGAATTTTTAAACCAAAATGATGAATTTTCAACAAAATTGTTAAATTAAAAAAGAAAAAGAATTTCAACAAAATAGTAACATTTTCGAACAAAAATTTTCAACTTACATGATGAATCTTTAACTGGAATAGATAAATATTAAGTAAAAAATTGATTTTGAACAAAAAAAGCTATATGATGAATCTTTAACTGGAGTAGTTCAATTTTCGGTCAAAAAAATAAATTTATAACAGGATTAATAACGAATTTTGAATACAATTGTTAAATTTTCAACCAAAGCGATGAATTTTCAATCAAAAGAAATTTTTTGTTCAAGAAAGAGAAAAATTTCTACCCAATTACTGAATTTTTAAGCCAAGAAGACAATTTTTCGATAAAGCAGTCAAATTTTCAACAACAAAAAATTTTAAGCAAATAGTAGAATTTTCAAATCAAAGTAACGAGTCTTCAATAATGCAGTTTAGTTTTCAATGAAAAAGAATGACTTTTTAACAAAATTGTTGAACTATAGACCAGAAAAGCTGAGTGCTCAAATAAAAATATAATGGTAATCTTTTCGACTAAAATAGTTGGACCAATAAAATAGTCGGGTAAAAGAAGAAGGTCTGTAAAGTTTGCAATAAATAGATATGAATTTTGATTATTTATGGACTAAAGAGTAATAGTTTAAATCAACGTTGAAGTTCATTTTTAATACATTAAAAATAATAGCTTAAAAAACAGGAAATTTTAGTTAGAAAATAAAGTTAATTTTCCACTGCAAACTTTTTGATTTCGGACTGCATTATTAAACCCGCTCTCATATTTATATATATAATATTCATATGTATTTATATTTTTACTTATATTGTCCAGATAGCAAAAAAAAAATGTGAAGATTTCCTGAAACTCGCAAATACAAGGTTGGGAATATTGCATGCAGGGAAGGTTTAGGAAAGTATAGAAGATTTATATAACTCAATTGGATGCGCAGTAGTATTCTATGGCATTAAGGGCTGCGCAGTAGTTTCTCTGCCCTCCGACAATAAATTTGGAAATACATATCATAATTATTTTTCATCTTTATAGAAACAAATTGAATTTGAAAAATAATTAAAATTTTAACATTTTCTTGTTTTAATATTTTTATAAATATTGAAAATAATCATTGTACTGGACAGCCGTAGGTGCCATAAAATACTACTACGTTTCGTATTACGTTATATGAATCTTCCAAACTTTCTTGAACCTCACTATCTATAACATATTGTCTGGCAAGCGGAAAATTGCTTGGTTGAACAAACGTTCCCCTAATCTCTCAGTGCAATATTCCCAACCTTGCATTGCGAGTTTCAGGAAATCTTCACGGAATTGTTTTTGCTGTCTGGATACTATATAATTTTTAATTAACAAATAAATATTAGATGGTCTGATATTAAAAAATTCCTTCCAAAAGTAAGCCAGCTTCGCTGAATTATTACCGATATAGAGCGTAGTTTTCATGGCGATGACACATCGTTCAGAGGGGTTGGTCAAAGAGGTCGGAAGTAAGGGGTAGGCAAAAACGAAGGGTCTTGAAATTCACCCTCTGACATAAACTTTCCAGAACTTGCCAAGATTAATCGCCCCTCGGGCATGTGTATTCACTGTATTTGTAGGTTTCTTTGTTATAGCCATGAGTCATCATTCGAAAAATTAGACATGCTTGCAGCTTTTCCTTACATATGAGATAAAGATAATTTATTTGTCATTTTGCCACCTTTACAATTAAAATAAAATCGCAAAAACGTTTGAAAAGTTTGGTAGAAACTGTTATGGGTTTAGTGTTTTTTTAAATCGGATTGTCACGGAATTTTTATATACTTTGAAAAACCTGTAAATGTTAGGGAATCTTTTTGAAGATATAGGGAATTTTTATCTAAAATTTTACTATTACATTATTGGTTGAATTTTTTTTTTTAGTTGAAGATTCGACTATTTGGTTGAAAATTTATGTATTATTTCAAACATTTGTCTATTAATGATGGAAAATTAATCTTCTAGGTTGAACATTCATCATTTTAATTGACAATAATCACATTAATTGGAAAATTTACAATTTTATTACCAACTTGATTTTTTTGTCGACAATTTATTTTTTTAGTTGAAAAATCAACTATTTTTATGAAAATTCATGTATTTTGTTACAAATTCATCTTTTTGTTAGAAAATTGATCTTCTCGGATGCAAATTTAACTACTTAGTTGAAACTTAAGCTCTTGTTAAAAACTAATTATTTTTGTTAAATATAGATTACTGGAATTGAAAATTCATGTATTATGTTGAAAATTCGTCTTTTTTATAATAGAAAATTAATCTTCTTGGTTGAAAATTAAATTACTTTTGGTTGAAGATTCATAATTTCAGTTGAAAAATCATCACTATGATTGACAATTTAACTATTTTTGTGAAAATGCGTTCTTATTTTTTTGTAATTAATTTATTTAACTGAAAATGGATTTATTACTTTTTTGGTTGAAAAATCACATTTTTAGTTGAAAATTTTTATTTCTTATTCAAACTATTTGGTTTAAAATTCCTGTATTTTGTTGAAAATTCGTCATTTTTTGTCAAAAATGAATCTTGTTTGTTGAAAATGAAACTACTTAGTTTAAACCTAAACTCTTGTTAAAAATTAATTTTGTTGGTTGAAGATTAATCTTTGGAATCGAAAATTCATCTCTTTGGTGGAAAATTCAACTATTTTGTTGACAATTCATCTCCACGGTTAAAAATTAATTTTTTCAATTGAAAATTTAACTAATCCAGTTGAATATTCCATAATTTTAGTAAAAATTTCATATTTTTGTTGTTGAAAATAACTGAAAATTTAACTACTTATTTTTCTCATTGAAAATTTATTATTTTGACTCGTAATACAACTGTTCCAGTTATAAATTCATCATTTTAATTGAAAATTTATCTTTTTGATTTTAGATTCAATTATTCCAGTAAAAGATTCATAATTTAATTTGAAAATTCTTCACCTTGGTTGCAAATAACTATTTTGTTGAAAATTGTTTTTTTTTGTTGTTCAAAATTGATATTATTTAATCCGAAAATTGATTTTTTTTTTTAGTTAAACATTCAACTATTTGGTTGAAAATCAATGCTTTTTAGTTGAAAATTAATGTTTTTTCGTTGAAAATTTATTTATTGGGTTGAAAATTCATGTATTTTGTTGAAAATAATATTTTTTTCAAATTGAAAATTCATCTAATCCACTTGAATATTCGTTAATTTTAGTTAAAAATTCATCTCTTTTTTTGAAATTTTTTTTAACTGGGAATTTAATTATTCCATATTTGATTGAAAATTTATCTTTTTGACTTGAAAATTAATGTATTTTGTTGGAAATTCGTCTTTTTTTATCGAAAATTAATCTTTTTGGTTGAAAATCCATCTTTTTGATTGAATATTGATCTACTCCAGTTATAAATTAATCATTTTAATTGAAAATGTATCTTTTTGGTTTGAAATTAAATTTCGGTAGAAGATTAATAATTTTAGTAGAAAATTCATCACTTTGGTTGAAAAGAAATATTTTGTTGAGAATTCTTTTTTTGTTGTTGAAAATTAATTTGTTTGAAACTAAAAATTTAACTATTCCATTTTTGGTTGAAATTTTGTCTTTTTTAGTTGAAAATGCAACTATTTAGTTGAAAATGTGTATTTTTCAGTTTAAAATTCAACGGTTTGGTTTAAAATTTGTGTATTTTTCATCAAAATACGTATTTTTTAGTAGAAAATTAAATTTTTTAGTTGAAAATTCAACTATTATGTTAAAACTGCGTCTATCTTGTTGAAAATGCAATATTTTTACTTGAAAAGTTATTATTGTATAATAAGTTATTATTATCATCATATTATTATTATTATTATTGAAGTGTTTCAAATTGAATTTATTATAGTTCTTCAATTAATTTTACTAAATTTTAAGTATATGAAGATAAAGTAAAAATTTGTTTGAATTATTATTTAAATTCATGTATTTGTAGGATAAATTCAAGAAATGATTAATTATGTCTTTAGTATTACTTATTTAATTATTCTAGAAATTGGAACCATTAAGAAATTACTCATCCTTTCATAAAGTTACTTTTACGAATGAAAAAAAAACAGTTTTTTGATTTTTCATACACTGAAAAAAAGAATTTCTGGAACCAAGAAAATGCATTTACTTGAATCCTATTTCTTAGCATCAAGAAAATATCCAAAATTAGTTTTTCAGATCTCAAAGTCTATTGGTTTCTATGAGGTTTCTATGAGGCCTATTAGGAGTTCCTTACTAAACCTGCTAAAATTAGACAAATCTATGAGTTTTACTCTGGAATTTACGTGGCAAAGACCGCATTATTTCTCATAGATTTTGTTTTCTATCAGGTTCACTGAGGTCTTTCGTGAAGGGTTCTGCCCGCTGGGACTTTGTTTTCGCCGCACTCCAGAAATTTGATATTTGTCCAGAACAATTATAATGTAATAATAATTTGTTTAAAAACTCATATAACCACGTAGATTTAAGTACGGCAAATTTTATATTTAATTAACCTAAAATAAAGAACATTTCATTCTTTATAGAGCCGTAATTAAGTGTGAGGAATCTTGCGCCACCAGTTGTTATACACTCCAAAAGGTTCTTAAAGGAAATACGCTACACCAACAATCTTAGGAGATTCTCTCACGTTTTTATTTAGAAAGACTCCTTCTGGAAGAAAAATATATAGTCATTTATTATTTCAAAGATCAATATAGACCCACACTAATGTGTGGGTCTATATACTAATAATTGGTCAAGAAATTAAGGTTTGAATTCTTTTCTGAATCACAACAATTTTTCATTACTTAATAAAAATTATATGTTCTAACAATTTGAACAAAGTCGACTAATATTTGACCAATTTTTGAACAAATTTTCTGTCGGCGGAAAAAGTGCGGCAAATTTTTGGCAAGTAGAGTTTCGGTTAAAAAAAATTGGATAATTAAAAAAAATGAAAGTGTAGTGCATAAACTTTCTCCGAATGGGATCATAAGAATGTGCTATTATTTCGTTATTCTACAAAAAAATGTGTTTCATGGTCTGCAAAGTGTGAGAGTCATTCCAAAAAGACCCAAATCTTTATGTTGACATAAGGAACAGAAAATGTATTGGATATCTAAATGATTGAATGTTTCTTTGGTTGAGTTGAAGCAATTTCAAGCCAGACCTTCATGTAAAAGTACCAATATTAGGCAATTTCAGAATTTACTATTGCTTCGATTTCTCTTTTCCATAAATGCAACTTTTTCGCACTACGCCGTTTCTAGTCTCGAAAATTATGGGTTTTCAGCCTCCACTATACCACACACGAGTCTTTGCCACCTCTGCAAAATTCTCTAATATTTTTTCCATATTGTATTGTAATTTTTTAATTACCTGATTCACTCATTAAAGCTTTATTACACATCACATCCTTGTAGAAGCCTGCAAAAGGAATTTTCGTACGCCACACTATATCACCATCTCCAACAACATGCTGTATGTTCAAGTGATCAAATGCTAGAAGAAAAATATGGTTACTAAGTAAACCTTTTTAGGCGTGCTAAAATGAAACTCGTTGCCTCAAATGCGTCATCACATCAGCGTTCTGAGATATTTTGACCCAAAAGTGATAAAATTGCAATTTTTTAAGGCTATGTCCTGCCGTCCTGAAAAATTAGGGCAGTTGGAAAAGGGGATGGACTAGTCATCCTGAGAATTCGGGGCGGCTAGCCAAGCTAATGAAAAATACTTGACTATTCATCCCGAAATTTGGAGCGACGATAAACTTCATGTTTCTTTTTGTTACTTAAAAATCTTAATAACTTCAAAACTAAGAGAGATCTGTTCATTTGGCCAACGGATTCAGCTTTGGCATGCAAGAATCTATCGAAAATAATGGTTAACTTGAAAAACTTTAGGGCTAGATTTTTTGCAACCTACATTACGAAAATGCGATTTTTTTTACTGAAATCACTTCAAGATACCCTCGGTAAAAAAAACTCCATTCAAGACAAGTCTTTAAATTCATTTTGGCGGTTTCTTTTCAACCTTTAGGGATAGATCACAGGAATCGCGATGTCTAAGGAGTGAATAGCCTCAGAAGGTTATTTGTTCAAATTACTTACTCCTAAAATTACCCCGAGGTATCCTCAGGGAATTTTCAAGCCATATAAATATAAGGCATGGATATCGTGATTTTTTAATACCGACTATTGTATTGTAGTAATTTTTTGAACTCGTCTATTGGAACCTTAGATCACTTTTACGTAGAATTGTTACTACCTTCCGCCCTCATTTTTTTGTTGAAAGCAGGTTTTCACGCTGCGTTATATACTTCGATTCTGTGAGAAAAAATATAAGGATTTTTAGAAACAAAGATTGTTAAATGAACTCCAAAGTTATTGGTCCTAAATAAAGATATCCTAAGTGTAGTGGCAAAGTTAATTCATATTAACACGTGAATCTAGCGCTGAGAAAAATTTCTCCACGTTCTAGCAGTACTGCAGAGTGTCACGTGGCCCATTTTATATAGAATTATATTCAGCCGGTTTATAAAATGTAAATACTACACTGCCATTTTATGAAATATTTTAAACTATATAAGGGCACGTCCATCTGGACCATTTGAGTATTTGTTTTCTTTGAATAGTAGAATTTTTTAAATTAATTTTAGTTAGAACATTAAAGCCCGATTCTCTATTACAATATAGGTTAAAAATTAATAAAGTTGCAAGTTATTTAAACAAAATAAAAACTGAAATGGACCAGACAGACCAGGATAACGTTTCCGTTTAACCTGATACAAAGCGTTGTAATAGAATGCCGTCAAATGTCAGAGTCAAATTTCGGCATTTCTCATTTAGGAAATACGATGGTGGTTGGAAATGGAAAACATTGTTTTACAAATCTTTCTTACTTTTTATAATATTTTTTTCGGTGAAAGAGGGGCATCTTAAGGTTACACGCCCCCCCCCCCTCTGAAGAAGCTAAGAATCAGCATTGGAACCTGGACTTCGAAAGGGGGGACTAGACATGATTAGTATAATTCTCTAACATTCGTTTCAGATTGTATTTCCATTTTTTAATTACTCAATTGATAATTCCCTCCACTATGATGAAACCCATGAAGTTGTCCATTACTGGATTGGATTGCATCACGGGGTCCCGATGGAACCAATTCACTTGGCGGCTTATTCGCCGATTCTGTAAGAAAAAATAAGGGGATTTTTATAAATTAATTTTCTTAAATGAATTTGAAAGTTATTGGTCCTCAATAAAGACATCCTAAGTGTAGTGGCAAAGTCAATTAATATTAACACGTGACTCTAGCCCCGTGAAAATTGTGTGCAAGTTCTAGCAGGGCTGCAGAGTATCACCTGACCCATTTTATATGGTATTATATTCGGCAGGTTTATCTGGCTCATTTGAATATTAATTTTCTTTGAATAGTAGAATTTTGATAATTCAATTTTAGTCAGTGCACTAAAGCCCTGCTCTCAGTCACATTCTAATTTAAAATCTAATAAAATTGCACTACAATATAAACTCTGAAATGGCCCAGGCAGCCGTGCCCTTATATTTTTGAACAAAGATTTGCGTTCGCAAAATTATTTTTGGTTGTAAGCTTATTAAATTTTTTTACATATATGAAGCATTTCAAACTTATGGGTACATTACTTGATTTGATGATAAAGAGTTGTAATAGAATGGCTCTAAATGTGAGAGTAAAATATCGGCATTTCTCATTTAAGAAATACTCTCCTGGAATTGTTGTTAAAAAATTGCTTTTTTTAAGAAAACATCATTTAGGCGTTTTATTTTTTAATTAAAAATTATCCAGGCCAACCAATATTTTGAAAATGGAAACAGGCTAGGTCACGTTTACAATTTCAGAATATGACCTTCTTATATTTTCAATAGAGTTAAAAGTGTTACATCATCGCGTTATTTTATTAGATTTTTCTATTTTTCATTTTCCCCATGTTTGTAACCTTTTTATAATTACCATATACAGTCCTAAATAAGTTTATATATTCTTACCGTTGGAAAAAAGCTATAAAATAAAAATAATCTTGTTTAAACACTGAAGTTCATTCTTATTTAAGGCAATTCAAGCAGCGTATGAAGGCCCTAATTGTGTATAATTAATTTTAAGTCCATTAATCCATTGTTAGACGGTAAAAATTCATCATTTTTCTTATATTTGTTCAAATAATCAGAAGATAATATTACTAAATTCAAAAGAGGCTACGTCACGTTTACAATTTCACAATATGACCTTCTTAATGTTTTAATAGAGTTAAAAATGTTACACTATCGCATTATTTCATTGAACTTTTCTATTTTGCACGTTTTCCATTTTCAAAACCCCTCTTTTAATAATTACATGAAGTCCTAAGTTAAAATATTCATGTGTATGAAGCAATTAATTGCTTTCCACTATAGAATTAGGAAATATCTCGACTAATCGAATTAGTAATTTTCTACTAATCTTTGGTGACTCACTTTTTGCTAATGGAATCTATAAAATTGTACTATTTATTACTTGAATTTCACAAATTTTAATTTAGAGAGACATCCAAGTATCTTTTGCTTAAGGAAAAAAGCTATATAATTAAGTTAACCTTATTTAGGCACTCAAGTTCATACTTATTCAAGCTGATGATTATTCGAAGCGAATAATTTTTACAAAGTTTGCTCAATAATTGCAATTTTCTATGGAAAATAAGGAAAGTAGCCATGAATGTGCATGATTAATGTATAGCCCATGTAGATCCACTATAATTCTAAGATTGTAAAAAGTTATTATTTTTCTCAAATTTGTTCTATTGCTCTTTTTCCAATTATTATATACAATCCTAAATGATTGCTTCTGTACCAAACAATTAGTTTTCCACTACTGAATTAGGCAATATCTCGACTACTCAAATTTGTATTTTGCTACTATTATTTAGTGGTTCACTTTCCGCTAATCAAATGTGTACAATTTCAATAGTAATTAGCTTCATTTCACCAATTTTGATTCAGAGAGCAAAAATTCTTAAAAACGAAAATATACTTCTTTAAGAACTCAAGTTGATACTTATTCCTCTAGTGCCTGATTAAGAAAGTAGATTTGCTTTGAAATTTTGAAATCAATTTTTGAAACAAAAAAAATTTTTACCCTGCAAAATTTTCTCGTAAAGCAAGCGCTTATTCATTCACAGCCTTATAAACGATATATTTTTCATAAATCTCCGATCCCCTATAAGCCCAAATTTTCTAGTTTACATTGCCTGTTGCGCTAAAACTTATCAACCCTCGGAGCACACTATGTTGGGTTCTTTAGATCCTCAAATCGATTTTTGTCAGGAATATCTTTTAAAGCAAAAAATTTAGCTAGATATATCAAAAATTGTAAAAATTTAAAGTTCTTAGCAATTTTGTTTGTTCGAAAAAACTGTTCTTTTTTTAATGATTGTTTTCGATGTGTGAATAATTCCAACAAGTTTTTTTGAAAACACAAATTTATTCTACAATATTTTAAGAATATCTGAGAATTTTTTCAAGTTGATCGAAAAAATAGGTGTATGCTCCAAGGGTTTTAATATAACGTTAACCCTGAAAAGTACATATCAAACTCAGTGGATTAATTATAATAAAATAAAGGTAAAAAGTACAGTCGAATCTCGCTCAGGTGATTGGTACAAGCTTTATTTTTTTCCAAGTTCTGTTACCTAAGAATGAATATATTATAAAATGTTTATAAACAAACTCAACTTCGGCACGAAACACAAGAAAATATGTATCAAAAATATATCGTTTAAATAAGTCTGTGAATAAATAATTACTCTTCGTAAGAGAAAATGCCAAAAGAGTAATAAGTTTTAGTTTGTGTCAAAGATTAATAAAAAAAATCAATAAAATCAATTCTGTTTATTGAGGATTTTTAATTTTTATAAAAATGAGGCAAGAGAGTTTTTGAACAATAAACGATGTTGTTAAGAATAGGTATAGGTTTTGCAACAGTTTTAGGGAAAATTATGGCACTGGTTGATCCGGAAGATTTTTGATTAACAAAATGAAAAGTCTAGACGATTTCTTGTTGAAAATCGCAATTTTTCACCAATAATTGACGGAGAGAAGTTTTCATTCGATCGGAAGATTTCTTTTTGCTTTCAAGAGATCTTACCTCGATATAGACAATGTACAAGTTTCAAATTTTTCTTTGCAATAGAGCAACTTGCGGCGACAGATAGCAAATACGTATCTGGAGCACTCTATACAAAGTATATAGAAATTATATGTTAGTATAGAATGCGCCAGATACGTATTTTATATCTGTTGCCGCTAGCTGCGTAGTTTCTTTCAGGACCTATCGATACAAGTGAAAAGCAGAATACAAATAAAGAATCTCATTTTTCTAGAGACACGAAAGTGATTTATAAAAAATTTCTTGAGCTGTAACTGAATAATCCTTTGCGTGAAGCCAATTTTTATGGCCATGTGCGCATAGACTCATATGAATGGAGGCGTCGATTTATTGATATGAATGAGTAAAATTTTTTGGGAATTTGCCCTAAGTTAGTTTGCATTTTGGAAATAATGATTTTGTTTTGTTTTTTGTTGTTCCGGAAATTCTTCAAAATCTTTTATAGTGTATTTAGAATTTAAAAGACTAGGTTTCTCGTCGTATTTTTCTTTAGTAACGAGAATATAAAACATTTCGTTGAAAATTACTTGTGATAATGCTTCGACTTCGTAAGAGATCCAAGCAGTCTCGAACAAAATTTGTTTTAAATTAAAATGTTACGTGTCTTCGTAATAATGGTAGTAGATTAGATAACTCAATAATTTATAGGGTTATTTATTTGACTTCAAAACTTAATTTGAAATATCAGGCAATTTAATCAGTTATTTTGCAGACAAGGTTATGAATGTTTTGTCCATATATATCAAGTCTACGGAATAGGTACATTATTGTAAAATAGTTACTTCAGAAGATATACGGAAAACTATAGATTTTGTTATCTCAAACATTAAAAAATGATTTCGAATGTACTTGTCGTTTGGAAAAAATATTATTGAAAAATTAATTTCTTGGCATTTCTGGTTAATTATGTGGTATATCAAACAAAATTGAAGGGTTGTTCAAAAAATACGTTTCGCTTTTTTCTGAAAATTTTGACCGCCCACCGTGTACGTTATATTAATTAAAAGAATTTTATATAGAATGGAATACGTGAAGAATGGAAGAGCTTAATCAAAGAACGCGATTTTGTCATATTTTTTATTTTATTGAAATAATGAGACAAGCAATATATTATGAAATTTTTAAATAGGGTAAGTCAATATATTACGTCACCTCCATCTACATGAAGTATTCACGAGTTATTGCTTCATAAGGGGCCGTTCAAAAATCACATACCGCTTTTTCCTGATTTATTTAACCCCCCCCCCCTACGTATCATATTATCAATATTTATGAGATAATTGATACAGAAATATGTATATATTAGGGTAAAATAAAAATGATGAAACTAATCGAATCATTTCGGCACAGTGAAAAAAATGTGTTGGTTGTCAAAACAAAATGTTATTCATTAAAAATCGGTTAATATCTTCTTTTGGTTCATGGATTTGAAAATTAAAATTTTTGACAATTAAAAAGAATGTTTTGCTGGTCCAAAAATGTTGGCGAATTTCTCATATGTTCCGTTTTTACTAGTGAACAATCATGAAAAACTAAAAATTTTGATTTTCGAATGAATATATGCATACATTTTTAAAAAAATTGAATATAAAAAAATTTGATATTACGTCCGCATAAAAAGGGCTCTTATGGCGGGTATGGAGTTATGTATAGAGTCATATGGGCGGATAAATTTACAACATTTTAGGCTCGCAATGAACGTTCTAGTTGAAAAACGAGACACCGGGGCATTTTTTAAGTTTTATAAGCACACATGTTATATTTTTTCTTCAAACATGAAATATACCTCTTCCGTTTACTATCTGGATATGAGTATAATCTCAATTAATTCACTATAGATCCCAGTATCATCCCTCACTCAAACCCAGAAATAATAATTTTGGCCTGAAGTCAGAAAAACACGAGTATCTCCTAAACTAGAACCGGCTATAAAGAAATTTTATATTTAATTAACCTGAGGCGTAGAACATTTTATACTTTATAGAGCCCCCAAACACCCCTTAGTTAGGAAAAAAAAACTAGAGTTTCAGGCACAATTATTCTACAATGTATTTGTTTTACATTGTATTTTAGTTTTTAAAGTACAAGCTGGACGGTAAAGTACATGTGCCTACAGGCGATAGGGGTAAAACCCATTCTTATATATTGCAATAGGATATCCACCGCGAAACACTAGATCACGAAAATGAGGTCGAACTGTCTTGTGCATGTCTAGATTTGTACTTCCTGTAAGAAAAATATATTGATTAATTATTTAAAAGATTTGAAAAATCATATACTCAGAAATACTAAATTGAACATAAATCTGAGTCTACTAATAATAATTGTTCAAGTAATTAAATTTCGAATTTTAGTTGGAATCCCAGAAATTTTTGTATTATCTCTATCAGGGTTACTTTTTTATTTCAGGGGCATCTAAATGTTACACTCCCCCCTCGACTTAAAAAGCTGAGACTCATGTCGAAAAATTCTACGAAAACCATTCTACGGAAATTCCATGTGGAAATTCCACACGTAAATTCCATACGGAAATTCTACAAAAATTTCTACAAAGTAATTTTGGACTAAGTTTGACTTCCGGCGATGAGCTGCGCTCTCGGAAATCACACTCAGGACACCACACCCTTGCACCAGGTATATGAACAACATCTCCTTCGATACAATTATACTACCCACGTCAAAACCTTGCACCAACTGTGGGTTCCTCAAGGACACGAGATTGCACCAATGCCCCAGGTGTCAAAAACACATCTTCTCCGGGGAAGTCTGGTTTTTACAGTACTTTAGGGTCCCTGGAGTAAGTTCCGGGAAGACACGAGATTGAATCATTGCCCCAGGTATGAAAAACACATCTTCTCCGGAAAAGTCTGGTTTTTACAGTACTTAAGGGTCCCTGAAGTAAGTTACTTGAGGACACGAGATTGTACCGATGCCCCAGGTATGAAAAACACATTTTCTCCGGGGAAGTCTGATTCTTACAGTACTTTAGGGTCCCTGAAGTAAGTTCCTCGAAGACACGAGATTGAATCATTGCTTCAGGTGCAAAAAACGCATCTTCTTCGGGGGAGTCTGATTCCTGCAGTACTTTAGGATGCCTGGAGTGGGTTCCTCGAGGACACACCCGTTTTTCACACCCCAGGTGTGAAAAACACCTTGGTGCAAGGTTTTGACATGGGTAGCATAATTTTTTTGAAGAAGATGTTGTTCGCATACCTGGTGCAAGGGAGTGATGACCGGAGTGTGATTTTCGATAGCGCAGCTCATCACCTGATGTCTAATTCAGTACAAAATTAGGTTGTAGAAATGTTTATAGAATTTCCGTACAGAATTTACGTGTGGAATTTCCATATGGAATTTCCGTAGAATTTTTTCACGTGGGGAATCATCAATCGAATCTGGGTCATGGGGAGGGGGGCATTCATGCATTTGAGCAGAATTCTCTAATATTTGTTTTATGTTGTATTTGTATTCGTTTTGAGATTACCGTCTTCATTAATACGATACAGTATATCTCCATCATGAATATCGACTTGCTCCCTCTGCCTGTTGACTGAATGTCTTCCTCAATACTATAAGAAAAATATAGTTACATTTTATTTTGAAGTTAAAAAAATCGTTTAATCTAGAACTACTAGATTGTACTAAATTGTGAGTCTACTAATAATTGTCCAAGAAATTAAATTTTGAATTTTTTCAGAATCCTGCTATAAGTGGATGTAGAAAATTTGTTTGAAAAAAGATGACACATTATTTAAAATCTTTTTTGAGCGCTGAATCCGACGGCCACCTCTTTTTTGCGATAGCTTAGCCGGTTCTCAAAATAATTGGAGAAAACTGAGAAAAAAATAAAAGAGAGTTTTTTTAAATAATACTAAGATAAATATTAACTTCTTATTATTTAAATATAGGTGTTATTTTTTCGTTTCTCCATGTAAACATAATATAATAAATTTTATCGTTTCATTGGGATTTCTTTCGAAATAAATTTAAATGAAATTATAGTAAATTTAGAAAACTTGACATGAATGAATTCTGCTAAATTCGAGGAAACTTAAGAAAATTATAGCAAATTCAATGGCATTCAGAGGGACACATGAGAATTCGTGATCATATATGGCATTGAGGGGAATTCATGGGAATTCAATTGATAATTCAATTTTTTGAATCTAATTAATTCAACAGAATTAGAGTACAATTAATATTAGCCTTCAATAAGCATAAATTGTCGAATTGTCAACTGTTATGCATATATCTTGCGAGAGGTCACTGCTGGAACTGAAAACTCTACGTTAACAAGCGATACAAATAAAGAATAATAACGAGTTAATATTTAGCTGGGCATCACTTTTTTTAAAAACATCTTTTTTACGTTAATTCTTAATTTTATTGTGATTATCTCGTGATCCGTTTGAGCTATCCAAAAAGTAAGGCGGTTGTCTTTTTCAGCGCTAAGAAATGCACAGAAATCATTTATCGATGTTTATCAACAAAATTTTCTATGTTCACTTGTAGCGCGATTATTGATTTTTCGGAAAAATGATTGACTCTAAAACAATTCGAAAATCTGACTTGTGGGTAAAAAGTGAAGATCGGATTAGAATTTATGAATTTAGTACGAAAAAACGTCTACAGAAACGACACTTCCTATTTTATATAAACATAGGTCACATTTTGTTGACCATTGATAATTAGGAAAAGAATAGACGTTTTAGCAGAATTTTCTAATATTTGTTTTAGATTGTATTTTAGTGTTTGAATTACGATCTTCATTATAAACTTCTGTGAATGGATAAAGCACTCCAAAAATGCGCATTCCATGAGGACGTCCATTTCGGAACACTACTCCATCACGTGGCGCTGACGAGGCCCAAGGCTGGGGCACTTGATTATGATGCGGCAGTGTAGGACTTGATTCTGTAAGAAGAAATTTAGCTATTTCTAACCGAGGAATTATTTTAATTTTCAACAATGCCCAAAGTTATTGGTCGAAAATAAAGATATCCTACACGTCAAAGTCAGTTAATATTAACATGTAACTCTAGGCAAGAAAAGAGTTTGTACGGATTTTTTTTTTAAACATTATTTTCAGGTAGACACAAAGTATTTTTCGACAAAATCAGTATCAGTTTTAAAGCTTGGTAAACTGCCATCTAAAAATGACACCGGCTCCCAGTAGAACAGCGGTAAATCACACTTATGACCACGTCTCACAACTGTGATATATATATATATATATATCTTGCTGGAAATTGTTTGCATAGGAAGGGATCGGCATGGAATGGAAAAGGGGAAATTATAAAGTCATTTCATATTTTGGTTCCCCGATAAACTGCATTTTTTGCTAACATATGTTTAAGAAATTTCACTTTACATCTTTTTCCTAAAAAATAATGTTTGAATACAGTCAATATCTGGATATAAGATGTTATTTTAATATATAATTGATTAGGTATATTATATTCTACTCACGGACAGTTTTCAGAAATATTATAAAAGTGTAGAACAAAGTATAAATAAGGAACCTCATTTTGCTAGAGACACAGAACTGATTAAAATTTGTTTTGAGCTGTAGCTGATAAGATCATGAATATTTTAATAGCAAGCAGTTATCTAATTTTCGACAAAAATTACTATCTATAATTAAGAGGTAGGATGGAGTTGAGGAAATAAAGCGTTGCATAAGGCGATTTTTTTGCTCTGCAATAAGCAAACTTTATTTCTTGTAATGCGTGCACAAAAAGTCCCCCTTTCCATGGCTTGTAAGGTCTAGTTATTTTTACAAGCATGAAAAGGGGGACCTTTTATGCACTTTTTACCAAAATTATTATGCGACACACGTACAGATAAGAGGATTTTTCGCAGTTGCATGACAAAGAATTATCCGTCTAATTATGCAACAAATTATGTCACGATTATAATAATATTTAATGTTTGCCTCAATCTATCTCTTCCAGGCTGGAAGGGTATAGATGTAAGTACTTAAAAGGCCTCAACTTATGTTAACCTAAATTTTTGATACGTTATTTGTTGTTGTTAAAGACGTTTAAGAAGTCTCAACAAGTCCTCTGAAATGACAAAATATAAGTGTTAATGCAAAAATTGGAAGAATTTAATCTTCAAAATCAGCAGTAGGAACATCCTGGGTAATACTTGGTGCTTTTGTAAATGAAATGATACTTTCTTACGAGCAACATACATACACAATATTAATGTTGTTGAAAGAAACTAAGAAAAACATCTATTCATCGTCAATTGATTCAAGTTATTTACAACTTTTTGTAAGCATAAGTGACATTTTGGAAATTTATTAAAATGTAATATTAAGATTTACATGTCATGAATTCCTAAGGTGAATAATTACTTGCAAGTAATTAGCTAAATTTTATATTTTTAATCTTCGTCTTACAAAAATAACAATGAAATAATCAGAACAGTTCAATCTGGCTTTAATATTAAATTAAGTATTTGAAAAAATAAAATATTGAGAATTTTTAGTGCCATTTGTTATTTTTCATATTGAGTTTTATTATTATTAAAAAATATTAAGGCTTTTGTAAATTCTGACATTTGTATTATTTAGTACACTGGAACTTAGAAGAAGGGAATTCAAGTGTACGGCATTCCTAGAACTGATGGCCTCAGAATTTTGTGATACGGGAAGCGCGGGAGGGGCTGCTCAGTCAAGCGTGACAAACAGCTCGAGAGCCCCGCTCTCAACGCGTTAGTTACATCAGGTGGCATCATGCATCCAAATCCAAAAGAAATCAATAAGGCGGTCCTGCCTGTTTACATTTGGAATGTCTGGATTTACGGTGAACGCCACTGCAAACAATGCCCGAAATCGTGCGTAATTCCAAGTTCCAGTGTACTTCACGTTACTTACACGTTACTAAACTGGAATAAAAGTGAAATGCTAGTTTTTTCTATGCCAGAAAAAGCAAAAACTTAAGTCTCGCATGACACTGGCGGAAACTACGACACAAAATTCTAGTCGCTCATTAAGAAGTATAAGTATTTGTATTATTATTAGTATAATTACAATTCGTTCGTAGATTTCTTTCAATCATAGATTTTTTTCTATCCTACAATTTCTTTTCCTTCGGCGACTTCTTCTAGTCTTTAGCCTCAGGGTCTTCCTGGACATAGTGCCTTTCAATTAGATTTTTCCACGAAAGAATCACGAGCTAATTTTGCCTAATACTTTCTAAATACAAACACAGAAAATGTGAAAAAAAAAACATTAATTTTCTATTTTTAAACATGAATGCTGAAACTAAAACGAGTACATATTTTCCAAGCTCACGGAATCTTTGAAAATATGTTTCGGTTTGAGTATTTGAAAGTCTGAAAGGTTTCGTAAAAGTGTGAAAGGCTTTCGAAGACTATTAAAATAAGTATATACATCTACAGGCACATAGAATCCTTAATTTCTCTACCTCGTGACCGTAATTATGGTTAATAATTGATTACAAAATAAATGTCTTGGAAAAGTGACTTCACGAAAAATAGGAAGGATAATTAGGCCAAACAGATATGGCGCACTATTGATCGATGAATTAAATTTAGTGTGGTAATGTGGTAATAATAATAATGACATATTATACCTTGGATATTACATACTATGATTACATACTATAATAAATACTAAAAATTAAGAGGGGAGCTCAAGAAAGTTAATTGTTGACTAGAACCCTACAGGTCTTAACACGCTTTTTTTTAATCCGTTACATCACCTTTAGTGTTCATTAAACTAAAAAATCGAAATATTGAGATAATATGGTATCAAAAACTTTATTATTATTACTTGAGGTTAATTAATTAAATTTCCTAACCCCTCTCTTTATTTTCCATTGTGGAGTATACTCCATAATTATATATTTTATTTATTTTAACCTTGGTGCCTGATGAATAGAAGACTTTTTTAAGTTTTCTCAAAATTTTGTCTTGTTTCTTTAGCTCTTAGAAATTTTTTTCTTAAATGTGATGAGAAAGGTCAATCTACGCAAACACGATTTTTAGAACTTTTTGCAAAAATATTTCGGGGACGCGTATCAGTCATCTCTAATAAAATTTAAATTTGCATCAAGACCACTAAATAAACCGTGTAGAATGTGGTCCGAACGAAGTGACTATTTGGATTCTCTCAGGCGTCGGCAAATATGTATAGCATAGCCAAAAAGAAATATACCTTTTTTTCTATTATTTGTTGAGTCATTTTTCAGTCTTCGAAAACGTTTTAAAGATTTGCGTAAAAGTAATGTTGAAGTGAGAAAACTATGAATCCAACCTAAGGATTCACCTGCGAGCCACCTCACTCTTCGTTTCAAACGTTTGAATCTATTTGTATTTCGAGTCTCAAAACAGGATTCAACTTGGTAAAATTATCAGTTTTCCCCCATTTTTCAAACCATTTTTTATGGTAAGTCTTTGACCATTTTAGTTGTCCTTTTCCAGATTTATTCTGAGAGGTTTAAAGTAGACTCTGTACAAATTTCACTTTACACAAACTTAACCAAAGCGAGCGATAAGTCTGCAAATTTTGCAATTTTGGAAGAATGCTCCTTGTAAAATTGTTACATAATATTTCTAAAATATGAAAAGTTGACAAAATCCACCTTGAAATCTCGGAGACCAAATAACCCCAAGATTGCATAAACTGGTTCATAACTTATTACACACAATTTAACTTGAAAAAGAAGTTGTATTTTTACGTGTTAAACTCCATAAGAGGAACAATTGCTTTTAGATAGCTGAAAAATGACTCTACAGCAAAACCAAAAATAGACATACTCTTATTTTGCCTAGATTATCCGAATTTCCAGTCGCCCGTGAATATACCGGACTTATATCGCTGTATAAAAATAAGAATAAAAATAATAAATCGAAAATTCCTTTTCCAAAAGTCAGTGCAAGTTAAGTTTTTAAGTTACAAAATATTTAAGCTGGACCAATCAGAAAAGCGGTATAAACAGTCGTGAGTGTGTGAGATGGGTGGCCACAGCGCACAACGAAATCACGGCAGACAGGCAAAACCCTCGTGTGACTTGGGGACACGGAGCGACGCAAGGATGACAGCCCTCTGCATCCATCTCGCAAGTGCCTCAGCATGTTTTTCGCACGCGGGTATGGCTATGGGGTTACGAACCAGTGAAACAATAAACATTAAATTATTATGATATAAAAACAGCTCCATTTTCTCATTTGAATTATGACTGTATTCTTTGCTTAAAATATTTGTTACTTTTTTTAATCATTGGGGCAGAACTATTTCAAATCGGGCATGCACTGCATGCTGTCGCAGAATCGTTTTTCGGTGAAATACAGTAAAAACTCGCCTTTTTCAAGATCTTGAAACGAAACGATTCTTTTATTTCTAAGCTGGAGGGGGCCCCACCTTTACCGTGAGTGGACAGTTTATTTTTTATCAACGACGTTCATTGGCTGCCCCGTTCTTGTATCGATGCACCGCGTGTCGCTACTTTTTCAGCCGAAAAGCGCAGGTGATTTGAAATCAATAATGAATACACGCGACATTCCTAGAACTGCTGGCCCACACAGTTTCTCAGCGCGTAGGGCGAGAGACGGTTTCGACTCTCGCCTCGGAAGGGCCGAGTGCGCGATTAGTCAGTCGCATATATTACGCAATATGTTGCACTCCAAGTGAAAACGGTTCAGGCGCTCTCAGCATATTGCGCAGTTGAAAAAGTCGCGGTCCGCTAGTCTTTGTTGGCGTTAGTGTTTTGGTTGGCGTACGACAATTTGCGAACTAAAAATCAATCAAAATATAGAATAAAAAAACGACGCAAATATTCCTGGGAATAGTGAGTTTTGTGGCATGACGTGGATAAGTGCAAATGCCAGCCGTCAGGATACGACTTTTTTGGGAAAATCTCCAAAACGTGAAGGTATAACGCAAGCTATTGATACGATCCACCAACTCCTGTTGGCGAGTATTTTCGAGCTCCTGCTCTCCTCCGTAGTTGGGACTCGTCAACTCCTGTTGACGAGTGAAATTAGGAGCTACCAACTCCTGTTGGCAAGCTAGATTGGAGACTGGATTGGAGACAGCCCCTGCTGGTGCCGAGGTAATGGGCGTCCCACGAACTTGCGCCAAGCTTTCCTCTTCTTTTAGTTTCGTCCCATCCGGAAGACAACGCCAGGTACTATGTGTTAAGATGACCCGGCGAGGTTTCAAGATGCGAATCGAAACGCCAAGAACTATTCAAAAAGTCGACTCTTCCCTAGGTTCGATCTGATGGGACGACCCGGATAGAGGAGTTGACAGTTGAAGAGTGGTGAAAGTATAGAACAAGTGTGTTAGCCCAAGTCAATTCTCCACGTAATAATGTTGCTCTTAAAAGAGCAGATTTTTCATGTATAGAACAAAGAAGTGAAATCAAAAGACTAAAGATTTCGGCAGACTAAGCTTTATTCTAGATTCTTCCTAGGCTGGGCTCAGAGATGAGAGGCGGTCGTGCTTTTCCGAAGGAGTCGGAAGGCAGAGTGAGGAACGGTGGTCGCAACTTTCGAGACCTACTTCCAACCATAAGCTTTGTAACAATATAATTGATTTTTCCTCAAAATTTGTAGATTTTGGGACGTAAAGCTTAAAAAAATGCGTTTTAGAGTATTTCATAAGGCATCATTTTGAATTTTTCAATATACTGACTTTCTTACATCCCGAAAAATGTTTCTTTGCAATAATGTAGTCTTTCAATTGACACCTGAAAAGAATGTTAACGAGAAACAAAAAAATAATAAGTAAAAAAAATAATTTGGCAGTCATCTTGAATTTTTTCAAAATTTTGAGTTTTTATTGTCATCACGTGCTTTCTAATAAACGAATCTGCCTTTTGTATGAATTTGACGAGATTTTGTTATCAATTGTGGAAACTGTAATTTTGGTTCAAATTTAGGGGTTCAACATTTTGTAAATTTAAAAAAAAAAATATTGTTCCAATGTTTTTTTCAACATAGTCTGAAGATCACAATTACACAGAAACAAAGGATTCCGGTTAATTGCATAACAAACTTTGAGTGCTTTGAGGCACGTGTTCATATTAACCGATCTCGCTAAAATTTGTTAAAGATAATTTTTTTGGTCATTGGAACAAAATAGGAGGGTGAAACCTAGAAGAATCGGAAAAACCACCAAGAGTAAATAAGGACCACCCTAGTATACATGGGAACTTGGGTAGTGTCACTATGGGGTTGCTCATTTTTTAAATTAAAAAAAGTTTTAGTCAAATCTAAACGTCTTCACGCTTTTTGGAGACATTGAGATGTGAAAAAATACTGTTTAACAAATAAAAAGCTAATTCAGGCTTGACAGTCTGTCTGTCCTAAATTTGACCCAGCATTGGTCCAACCATATATTTTTTCATATAATTATAACTTGCATTCCTTGAATTATTAAGAAGGCCATGGAGCAGTTCAGAATATTTGTAAAATTAAGAATGAAAATATTCATTCACAATGTGAGACAAATATTTATATCACACTACTGAATGACCTCTTCTGAATACATAAACAAAAGGGTTATATATTTACATATATCTTAAGAATGTTGCTATTGCGTGAAACGAGTGCGAATCAAAGGAAAATCGATAATTGCGTCCGCATTCATTAATGAAAAAGATTTGGATGAACGGGTCTGATGATGTTCACGATTTAAAAGATAACTAAAATTAGTGAGGTTCGTGATAATCAATGTTTGGAATCCGGAATAGCCGAGAGAAATCGAAATCAGACCATATGAGAAAACTTCGAAACTCTCGTTTCGCTTTTGTGATCCCACATCTTCTTTTATAACGTCAATTTACTTAGAGTTGGAATCGAAATCGTTGTTGCTAACAAAATCATTTATTTCAAGTTTAATACTCTCTCAGGATTGGTGCCGATGCATATACTCCGTATCAATTTCCTGAACGGTTAAAATTAAATCCGTCGAAAAATCGACGATTGTAGACATGCTTCTAATACTAAGATTTACAGTTGAATTTAGAATCAAATCAACTAAAGTCAATTAAAAATTAATATTTGTTGAAGATTAAGAATCTCAAAGTTCAATAATGCTACAGTCAGCAATGTTTGCGAGATATTATGTCAGAAGCGGTACTGAGGCACAATAATCTTGTATTTACATTTATATTATTTATTGTTCAACCAACCGCGCAAAAATATGGTGAATCGTAAAGCAATAAAACTGAGATACAAGATTTGATTGTTCACTTCAGCTATGAAATGAGCCGCTGGATAATATACCCCACATAAAATTTTTCGCCAGAAGGGGGGGGGGGGCGGCACTCGAACGTCGCTAAATTCCAAGCGACCAAGAGACTCCATAGAAAATAGAAATTATAACGACAATATTATTTCACGCCTTTCTTATGATCCTCTAATAGTATGAATTTTGGACTATAATTCTGTAATGCCTAGCTGGAAATTTTGAAATAATTGGATTCCTTCGGCGTAAAGGGGCTCAAATTGAGAAAACCTATTTGACGACCTTGCACCTGAAACATCGCTTTTATTTGAAATTGGCTTGAGCCTTGTAAAACTATTCTTTCTACTTGGGTTGCTTTTCTTGCTCAAAAGACAGTGTAAAATAAACAATTTAAGCAAGTAATTGGTGCATCTTTGAATTGGTCCCTTTCGATATTTTGACGAAAGGGGCTGAATGTCTGAAAGGAGTTTTAATAAGAGATAATTTAGAGAAGATTTTGTATGAAGATTATGTCAAAACTCAATTTCCAAATTTTGCTGAAGATTTGGAAGAAGCGATCGCGTTTATTGTTGATCTAGATATGGATGTATTCAGATTATATCTGGAAGTAAAACTTCCATTTGGAATTGCATTTCTAATTTCTAAGCTTCCGATTTTAATCACTTGGATAATTTTGCAGAAGCCTGCCTTGTTTTAATCCTAGATTTCGAATGAATAAATGAGTTTATATTGACTTTGTAAATCATCATTTTGCATAATTTTTCATAATTCTTATTCTTCTAATAATAAATGGTATGCTCTATACCGTACAGAAATATTTTCTTTATTTAATTGAAAGATAAAATCATATTATTCCTTACGACAAATAACCTATCTTTCTATAAATGTGTTTTGCTGTATAAATAAATTAGAATGTCGAATGAGATAGTATATATGTTGAAACACTTTGTATAGTATTCTTCAGTTACAATCTTATATAAATTCTTCACTAGTGGGTTTTCTTCTATTTCAAACAAGATATTAGTACGTTATGAAGTACAAATAAATTATAATGTCACATACGATAGCGACTAGTGAATATATTAAAACAGGTTGAAGAATAATCTTTAGTTACAGTCTTATATAAATTCTTCACTAGTAGGTTTCCTTGTATTTCAAACAAAATGAGGACCTTTATTTTTCTTCTGTGTTTCATTTTGGTGGTTTTTCCTGATTCTATTGGTAAATATAAAATATATATAATTTAAAGTATATTTAAATTTAGTATATATATATATATATATTATTTGAAATCATTTTAATTATTCATCCCTATTTCGTAAAAGCAAATTTTTAAAATGAAGTACGTGGAAATGTGGACGTGTACAGATGGACGGGTAACATATGTGATAATGCACAGAATTTTGATAATTTGATCACGCTTTCCTAAATAAATTACAGACATTGCGAGTTTTTTAAAAGTGAAATAGAAAGTATTCGATGAATTAAATTTATTTAGTAATCAATACAATGATTAATTTCTTACTTATACTTTGTTTTTGCAGAATTAGGTTATCCCCATAAAGATGCCGCAATTCATCCTTTTCCTATTAGAATTAAGGTTCTTTATTATGAACCTTATCGTGCAAGAGGAGAAATTCATGAATTAAGCCTAGGCTATTGTCGTGTAGTGGTAGAGAATAATTACGTCATAGGAATAGTCCTACTTAAACGGTTGTGCCCATTCTTGGTTCCTAAAGAGGGTCATCAAAATATCTATCTAAGAGTTAAATTACGCATTAATGGAAATAATGCCGAAGAGATTTTACCGATCTACAAAAACGATTCTGTGAATAATCTATACTTTAAGAAATTTGAGATAGAAAACACTCGTATGGCCGAGATACACGAGTAATAAAATTAAAGAGTATAAATGGGCAGTAAGTACTACTGACATTCAAGTAGGTGGGCCCATTTGTGCATGTATACTTAATAAAACATATACTAATCGCATGTGTGTTCCACGTTATTTGACCAAGCATTGTTCTAACCTTTCTTCAACCTGTTTGATTTTTTTTTTTTGAGAAACGAAAATTCCAATGCGTATGATGTTCTGATATTATTTTTTATTTCTTGACTTAATAACAAGTTTGTTACTGTTAACAGAAACATGAATTGTTGAAAAGAATGATAATTACTGTGAAAAAACTTAGAAACCAATTCTTATCATTGAAATATCAAGTTTCTAAATTATTTTAAAAATATTTAGAAAAGATTCAAAAAGATGTTTAAAAATACTAAAATTTTGTGCCTTCTATTTTACAGTGTATTCAAATACCGAGTTTTCTTCTGATTATATTTTTATCACTTACGATAGAGAAGTATTAGACCTCTGAAATTTCAGAATTAGATTTTTCAGAATTATCATATTTAATTATTAACCTCAAATTAATTATTTTAAAAAAATCAACCCGCTACGCGGGTACATTCTCATCGCGTGCTGTGCGCGCGGCTCGTTTCGCTGACAAGATTTTTTTTTGTATTTCCCCCACATTTGTGCGTAGGCCTCTTAAAATTAAAGGTCAAAACATCGTCGTCTGTAATTTGGTGATTGTGAGTGCTCTTTTGTTAAAGCTCCTTTGGCTTTAACGAAGAAATTCTCATCACGTATCTCGTGTTTCGCACTCGATTCTCTCGAAAATTCTAACTTTTCTACATTATTTTCTACTCTTTTATGTCAAACGTATATTATATTCATTTCTGTACCTTGGTCTGGGGCTGCTTATTCAGATATAGAAACATAGAGTACAAATTTTATTTTCAATGATTACTGGAATATTTGCTTCTTATTTTGCATTAAATTTTATTCCCAGCTACCCTGAAAAATGTATCAATTCAGTAAATTTATATTATTACAATTCATAATAAGCATTGGTATTAAAACAAAAGTATTTTTATTGCAACTGGCATCGTTTTCCATAACTTTAATTTGTTTATTTTTAATGCTATTTTTTACGATTTGAACTAAAAATACGCATCCTAGCGTAAGGCGGTTCTGAGAAAATTTTTAGATATAATTTAGGCCAAAATTGTTGTCGAATAAAATGTTATTGTAACTTGTGCCTCTTTACTAAAGAGTTAATGTTTTTCTAAAATATATTTTTATAACGAGATCTTATAAAAGAATTTGTAGATATGGTTTGTGTTAAACAACTTTTGTCTTTTCATTTTTTTTTACTCTTGTGCCGTTTTTGCAAAAATTTAATTTGTTTATTTTTAATCTTATTTTTTTACGATTAAAAGAAAAACTACGCGTCTTATATAAAAATTAATAATAAAGAATGTGTAGATCCTTTTTGGGCGAACGACTTTTGTGTATTAATTTTTTTTTCGTACCTTGTGTCGTTCAAAAAAAAAATTTATTTTTTATTCTGAGTGTCATTTTTATTGGATTTTTTATTTTCATTTTATTGGATGAGTTTTCACTCTTTTTTGAGAGAGAAAATTTTGACTATTCAATTTTTTCATAGCCGTTATCGTTGGTCCAAATATGTCACTTTTTCCTTTGTAAATTTTTTTTTTACGAAGAAAACTAAACTACGTATCCTATCAAAAAATGATGAATCACAATTCTGTAGCTCTTTTTGAGTAAATAACTTTTCTCAATTTTTTTGTCATAGCATGTGTCGTTTGTCCAAAAATTTAATTTTTTTTTTTAGAGAGAATCTGTATAATAATCGTAGTTGGTAACGATGGATCTAATGTGGTGTGACGGGGTTAGTTGTACCTCTAACAAATAGATCTAAAAACAATCAAATTCAGCTTCAAAATCATTTTACTGGGGATATGAGTTTGGAATCACGGATCAAATCCACGGGCTGTCTGCGAACAGTGCCTCACTCTGGATGAGATAGAATAGCCTAGATTAGATTAGCCTAGAATATGAGACTTCGACGGCTGATAGCACATCCCAACGTCATGATTCATTTTATATTATTATTAGTAATTTTCATAAGCTCGCCTTGAATTTTTTATTGGAGTAAACTTGTTTAAAAATAGAAATAATTCATCACCTGTCAAAAACTAGGGAGGTTAGGTCATCCGACCATAACCACAAATCGTCAGACCACGGGGTTCTCATTATATGATTCGCCATATTATTCTAATTCCTTCGTATTTTGTTTGTTTATTCCATATTCAACTCGGGTGGAAAGGTGGATCAACTACCCCCCACACAACAATAACAACAAATGTCAGATCCTGTAAGGTTGGCTGCATTGGATGGCTGCTGTTACCAGGGACTACGAAGAGGAGATTTTCCTGGCGCATGCGTAGTGGATGTGATTTCCACACGTTCAAGAGCGCTCGGAAAAACAGGAGCAAGCGGTCATGGATAATCTGCATGCTGACCCAAGTCAGCCCCACCCCTGGATCATCGACTAGCGGCAGGCGACGAAGGCTTGCGTGGCAGCTAGCGCATGCTGACTGTGCGCCACCACGCTGCGGAAAGCCGAACTTGGCATTTGTCCTTCTCTTTCGACCGTCCTCTCACTCAGCAGCTCTACACTCTAGACGCGAGTGGCGCTCCGACTCTTATGAGAAGGAGAACGAGGACACCACTTTAAGAAATGTCATTCGTGATTCCAGACTCGCTTTGAGCAGCTCGGCGATTTTGGCCAGCGTGGGTTTGGGAGCAGTTTTGCTTTTTGGATTACGCTGAAATCATGAGAGGACGATCCAGAGGAGGGCGGTTATTGCTGGGTAGGTTCTCTTCCAGTTCTCTTGGCCAACAAAAATAACGTTTTCTTCATTTCAACGTCATGTGCCGAACTGGTAGGCCAACGACGTTGCAATTTGTTAGATGCTGACCTCGGTCAAAGTAATATTTGTTGATTCGCGCTCGGGATGTAGAAATCAAATTTTAATGTATTTTCTGGTTCGTCCTTGAACCCCGCTAGAGCGGTATAACTCGATACCGTAAAGTATAAGATACTAACAGGTCAAGTGGTCACTCGGACCACTCTATATATAGAAAGTTTGTCGCGATCCAAAATGGCGGTTCTTGTCACGCGGTATGAGATGTTTGCGTTTCCAGACAATGTCTCTTGTTGAGTAGGCGAAGGCCCACTCATTATAATGTTTGGGTTGTTAGATATTAACTTGAATTCTAACGTTTTCTAATTATATTCAAAGTGAATAGAAAACTATGTCATTTTGAATTTATTCTAACCTTCTGCGTTATTCCTTACCGGCCCACTCTGCTGGAACTATCGGGCAAACTAGTGTAATGAATGAAAATAAAATTGAGCAATTAAAGTTTGAAATAAAATAAATGACATGAATAGTTTGATAGTTTTAGACTAAGAAAACTATCAGGCGCCCTTCAGGCAATTCATGGACTCATTCTGAGTCCACATCAAAGAATAAATAAGAGTCAAATTATTGAAATAAAAATATTCGGCAAAAAGCAGGTTATACTAGATTACTTTCAAGAACTATAAAACTGGAAATTAATAATATCGATCTAAGGTAGATCCTCAAATAACAGAAATTCCTAACGGCATTTCGGACTAGATGGAATTTGAAAATTTATAAATTAAAAATCAGTAATTATTAAAAAAAGATCTTTCTCCTTCGCACCGGTGGGATTTGAACCCACAACGTCTTTCGATTCGCGGTCGGGTGCTTTAACCACTAAGCTACTAGAGAGATCGAAGGCAAATGCTTTTTTCCAGATATACATTTTTCATAGCAAGGAGTTATGTTTTGAAAACAAGCTGAATTAGATGGAATATGTATTATCATCTGTTATTCATGGAGTTACCTTAGATCGACATTGTTGATTTTCAGTTTCATAGTTCTTGAAAGTTATCTACATATGATCGATCGTTACCAACTTTAAAAAATAATACAGATTCCATCTAATTTAACTTGTTTTCAAAACATAACTCCTTGCCATGAAACGTGTATATCTGGAAGAAGCATCTGCCTTCAATCTCTCTAGAAGCTTAGTGCTTAATGCACCGGACCGGCAATCGAAAGACTTGGTGTTTGTATCCCACCGAAGCGGAGGAGAAAGATCTTTTTTCAGAAACTTTGACTTTTTAATTTTCATTGTTGTTCTTCACGAATAAAACAAGAACTACGTGTTCTATAAAAAAGTAATAAATAACAAATTTGTAGATATTTTTTTTTGGGTGCACAATTTTTGTTGATTCATTAATTTTTCGTATCTTGTATAGTTTGACCACAAAATGGAATTTTTTATTTTTCGTCATTTTTTGTACTATCAAAATTCGAATTTTCGATAAAAAATTGAAAATTCACAAAGTTTGTTAAAAGGATTTTCTAAACTCTACAAGTCTGACTCTTTTCTTCTTATCGAAAAAAGTTGTGAGGATATATTGTTTGAATTTCCGAGTACTACAGATACCCGTACATAGAATTGCAAAAAGGGGTCTCAAACATTTTCAAAGTGGGACTTCCTTTTCCGGCGTGGAATCTGAGGTTAGGTGGATTTGAGGTTTGTGACAGGATGGAGGACCGGGTTGGTCGTCGCACGGCAGGATAAAGAAGGAGAAAGGCAAGGTACGCAGTCACGACGATAGATAGAGACAGAGAACGATAGAAGGCGGGATCGTCTAAATTAGATTCATGGCGAGCGAATCGAGTACCAGCAAGAAAAGCAGGGATTTAGATCAGAAAGTTATCAGTACACCGAAAGGGGTGAAGAAAGAAGGGAGGGCAAGGGGAAAGTATAGGAAAATAGTAGAAAAGGATACATTGAGGGCGAAGAGCGTGGGATTGGTTAATGCATCTATCAAAAGGAAGAGAGGGGATAGGGGAATCAGTGAAGACCAGGAAGATATAGGGTCAATCTTGGAAAATCTAAAAATGCTCAGATCGCCGCCGGAAAAACATAGTTTTTTAGAGTCGGATAAGAACAATAAGGGGGCAGGAAGAGACAGAGCTGAGGCTCAAGATCCGATGGAAAGGAAATATTGAAATAAACGCGTAAAGTGATGACAGAAGTAATGGAAATGTATGAAGAAAAGAAGGAGAAAAGGGTAGAGGAAATAAGGAAATAAATTAGGCTGGAAATGGCCAAACTTAGGAAAGAAATAAGGAAATGAGAAGAAGTTAGGAAAAAGTTAGAGACAAGGATGCAGACGTTGAGGCAAAGACTAGCAAGCAAGGAAGAGCCTAATAAAAAGGTAGAGGAGTTGGAAGGTGCAATAAAAAAAATAGAAAGCTCAACCAGGGAGTTTGGAGGTGGGGAGAGTTAGAATAAGGAGAAGGAAAGGCTGAGAAAAATAGAACAAAGAATAGATAGAAATAGAGAAGAGAAAGAAAAATAAACATAGTGATAAAGGATCTAAGATTAGAGGGGAAGGAACTAATGGAAGGACTGGAAGAAGTACTAAAAATGATTGATTAGAAATCACAGATAGAAAGTGTATGGTGGAATTGGGACGAGGACAGGGAAGAGTTAGTAAAAAGTGACGTGTCGAGAAACTAGGAAAGGAAAAGGAGATAAAGAAATCAGAAATAGTAGGATAGAAAAATAGACAAGAAAAAAAAGTAGAAGAAATCGGAGGATATGCTAATGGAATATAGCAGGATTAGAAAGAAATGATAGGGAGTTTATGAGAATTTTGACACAACGGGATGTAGTAGTAATGATGGAGACGCGGCTAGATGAAAAGGGATGGGAAAGAGTGAGGGGAAGATTACCAAGAGGTTACAAATGGCAGGTTCAAAATGCAAAGAGGAAGTAGTAGTATAAACGCTTATTCTTCAGCCTGTTAGCCTTCAAAAATTGACTTGCTCACACTTTCTTTTTTACAGAATTTTCTTTAACTAAGCATTAAAACTAACATTCTTCCATACCTTCTCTCTAGGATCGCACGCTCTTATCGATTTGCCTTCCTCGCTTCGCCTCGCTCGCATGTCCCTACTCTCTCGCTCCCGCATCTACTACCTAATGCTTATCTACTATTTACAATATTTACATACTACTTATATCTGCTTCCTCTCCTATTAACAGTCTTTCCTTCTCCGTTCCTCTTCCTCCTTCTATCTCTTCTTCGCCATCCTACCCAGCACTCCCTTTACCCATGCTACTGCCCTTTTGTCCCCACTTTCATGCATCAATACCTCCATGCTTATTTCACTTCTTTCTACCTCTACGCACTCCTTCAACTAATTCTCCACTTTTGCATACGCATTCCCACACAGTTCACACATCCTCTTTTCCCTGGAGAGCCAGAACCTATTCAAATCCTTCATGCGCCCACATCTCATCCTCGCTATATGCTCCTGACCTCCTTTCTCTTCTTTCTCACACAAATATTGCGCTCTCGCCCTTGGCATAATCCACACATAGTTCCCGGTAAACCTTGAATCTCTTATTCTCTCTTCCCCTGCTCTCTTCTCTCTTTTCATGCCGTTTTTCTTAACCAACTCATATACCTTCCTTCCTTCCTCATGCATTCTACTGACTTCATCCATCTGTAGTCCATTCGTTCTAAAATACCTTCTCCTTTCAGCCTCCATTTTCCCACCCCCTCTCCTGTTCTCCTTCTTCCACCAATACTTCCTAACCAGCTTACTTCCCCCCTCTTCCAAAAATTTCTCCTCATATTTACACGCCCGACTCACCGCTAAAATTCCTACACTCGTTTTCCCCGTCTCCCTCCTGACAATATAATTAGGTGTGTTCTTTGCCAACCCCAATGTCCACTTTAGATACCTCTCCTGTGTCCTATTAACCTCTTCACATTTCTTCCACCCCCATACCTCTACTCCATGCAATAGCACACTCATCACTAGTGAGTCAAACAATTTCATTCTCCTTTCAGAATCATCTGCAAATAACTTCTTTCCCAACCCCCACACCTGCCTCATCACCATATTTGCCCTTTTCACTTTCTCTTTTATGTGACCATCCACTCCCTCATTCCTCCAAAACACAAAGCCTAGGTACACAAACTCTTTCACCTCCTGCACCGCCACTCCCTTCCACTTACACTCCTTTAGCGCCTCCTCACTTCTAGCCAGCAACACTATGTTATCTGCATACGTTAGTGACCAAATTCTAACCCCTCCTATCCTGACTCCTCCTACCACCCCGGTTTCCAACTTACTTTCCATATGGGCAATTAAAATCGCAAAAAGCATTGGGCTAAGCGGACACCCTTGCCTTAACCCCCTGTCCATCCAGAATCCCTCCGAAATTCCCTCCCCTCCTCTCACCTTATCTTTGGTCTCTTCATATATCTCCCTTACCCTCTCGATCAGGCCTCTCTCCACTCCCCTTTCCTTCATAGCCTCCCACAACCCACCCCTATCCACCGAAGGAAACGCACCTTTGAGATCCACGAAAAATTGTGATGTGAGTAAGAAACGAATGTGCAACAGAAAAGGATAAGATAGAGATAAAAGAACAAAAAGAAGGATTAATAGTAGAAAAAAATATATGGGAGGAGAGAGGTCGAATATAGTGGGGGCTTATGTGAACGGTGATATGCAGAAGAAATCCGAGGAAATAAGACAGCTGATGGAAGGAAATAAGCAAGAGATTAGGCTCATATTAGGAGATTTTGTGGGAACAGGAGATAGAGAAGGAAGGGAATGGGATGGAGAGCGAGGAAGAAAATCCAAAGACAAGATACTGAATGGAAAGGGAAAGAAATTGTTAAAGAGCTCCAGGGGGGTGGAATGGTTGCTCCTAAACGAAAGTACTGAGAGACAGTAGAAGGAGAAATGAGTAATAACAATAAGCCTAAAAAGAAGCAAAAGTAAAAAGAGCAGGAAGAGAAGATTAGTCAATGGAAGGTAAAGAACAGTTTGAAGAAAATGTCAGGAATATCAAAATGGAAGAAGGAAATGTAAACGAGAAAAAAGAGTATCAGAGTGCACAAGCAAAAAAGAAGTTCGTGAAGGAGGAGATAGAAATGGATGGGATGAGGAATGCGAACAGAAGAAGAAGGAAGTAAATAGAAAATTAACAAAATCGAGAGAAGGGACAAGTAGTGAAGAAGAATATAGGACAAAAAAGAAGAAGTATATTGAGTTGTGTGATCAAAAAAAAAAGAGGAGAAAAATAAAATGTTTGATGAAGAAGCAGAGAAGGCTAGGACGGACGAAGTGATTTGGAAGATGGTAAATATAGAAATAGAGAGAAGAAGAAGGAAGAGAGTAAACCAGGATATCGAGATGGTAGAATGGAAAAGAATATTTTATGGAATTAGTAGGAGGAGTAGAGAGGAGAGTTAGGAAAGGAGAAAAAGATGGTAGGGAAACAGATGAGAAGGACATAACAAGGGAGGAAATTGTCAAGGTATTAGGGATGATGAAAGATGGAAAGGCACCTGATATAGATGAGGTTCTAACTGAAGTTTGGAAATATGGGGGGACAGCATTAGAGGAAGGAGCATGGATAATGTGAGTATGGAGAGAAGAGGGGTGGCCGAAGTTAAACTACTTTTCATAGGACTTGTTTGGGGTTTATTCACCGAAAACAATATCCAAATCGAAAATTCCAATTTTTAAGCAAACATCGCGAAATATAGAAAAAGTTCACAGAAAGGTTTTCATATTTTTAAATGTTCTACGGTATTTTCCAATAAAACAATCCTAAAACGAAGTTTAATATTATTAATTACATAATAAATATTTTTATAATGCATATATTATAATTTAATTAACTTTTTAGTTAAAATTATAGAACTATGGTTTTCCTTAATTCTCCCAAAAAAGTTTCTCAATTTGAGCCAAATTGGTTAATATTCAGGGATCGCGCAAAGACCATGAAGTTTCCCATTGATTTAACATAGGCAAAAGTTAGTTTTTCGTAAATATAATATTTAAACGGGATGATATGCAGCAAATACTTCAATACTTTTGTATATTGTTCAGAATTTGTCATGTAATAAGATATAATTATGCATTGCACGGGTGAATAGCTTTAAGCCACTCTCATGGGTCTCCAAAGAAAACTTCATAAGTGACAAATTTAAATGTTACGTAATATTGCGGTTTGGTAACGCTGTTTTAAAGTATTTTTCCATAAATATAATTGATAATCAGTAACGTGAGATTATCCAGTCATGTTTTAATTAATTTTCAATTGCTTGAACCGTTTTAATTTTTCTTCACATTTGTATTTTTCGGCTAAGTCGCTAAATGAACGTATTTTTTAGACGTGATGAGTACTTTAATCGATGAGATTCATAACATAATCTGTTTAAATAATTTTGAAATGATTTGAATACTAATATTTTGTCTGAATATATATTCGTCCTAAAAAAAGCAGAAGAAACATTTCATCTCATCACATTTTCGATAGATTTGAATATTTTTAAGTACTAATTAGTTTTCAAAAAATACTTGTTAACTTTTTCAAAAATATACATTATTTAAACAATTTTATCATCTTTAAATATAATTTAATAGGAATATAACAGTGAAATTATTCAAACTAATTATCTCATGGTTATAATTAATTAAATAATTTATTACGTCTAGAACATACGTTTGTTTTGCGGCTCACCTGACAAAACAAATAGTAAACATTCATAGAATTTTGATAGTTTGATCATTGTTCACTAAAGAAATGACGGAAATTGCAATTGAAAAAAAGTAAAATAAGAAACATGTGATTCATTAAATATATTTAATAATCAATACAATAATTAATTTCCTACTTATACTTTCATTTTGCAGAATCGGCTTATACACATAAAGATGTTGCTACTCATCTTCCTCATATTGGAATTAACGTTTGGTATTACAAACCTTATTGTGCAAGAATTTTTTAAAATTTCAATAGACTGGAAATATTTGTTTTGAATGAAACTATTAACTGTGTGGATTTTTTAAAATTTGTTATACGAGTGCAACAATTATATATAGACTTTTTTCATCAGCATATAGAATCATACTTTTGTTAGGTAAAAGTATAGAATGATTACGTCATTTTATTAATGCTATTTAAACATTTATTTCTATTTATGGTTTTTAGAGGTGCAAGTCATAATAAATATGGAACTATACAACAATATTGCACGAATATCGAGTAAGGATCATTTGAGTCATCAGCTCTTGAGAGAACTTGGGCCATGCGAAATTCATAGGGTGGTTTTTCTTAAAACTAAAAGAAATATTTTTTCAAATATGTTCAGTCTTGACACTTTAATTTTGTAACCGTGGAAGAGCGAAGAGGGGAGAGAATGGTACTAGTGAAAATAAAAAAATTGGAACATAAGAGGGAAGTAATGACAGAGAAGAGGCTAATATATGGAAACTCTAAGAGAATAGAGGACGATTGGACATGGGTAAAAAGGAATATGCAGTATAAGTTAAAGAAAATAGCGGAAGAGGAAAGAAAAAAGGGAAGAAGAACATGGGTTAGGTATGGGAGAATACAGATAGAAGGTGTATGGTGGAATTGGGACGAGGACAGGGAAGAGTTAGTAAAAAATGAGGTGTCGGGAAACTAGGAGAGTAAGGATAAGAAATAGTAGGAAACAGAAAGAGACGAGAAACGAAAGTAGGGAATATTGGAGGATATGCTACTAGAATATAGCAAGCTTAGAAAGAAATGATAGGGAATTTGTGAGAAATTTGACACAATGGGATGTAGTAGTAATGATGGAGACGTGGCTAGATGAAGAGGGATGGGTCAGAGTAAGGGGAAGATAATCAATAGGTTACAAATGGCAAGTTCAAAATGCAAAGAGGAAGAATAAAAGAAGCAGAGCAATGGGAGGAGTGGTGATGGGAGAAAGGAACGAATGTATAGCAGGGAAGGATAAAAGAGAGATGAAAGATCACAAAGGAGGATTAATAGTAGAATAGATGAATATGGGAGGAGAGAGGTGGAAGATATCGGGGGTCTATGTGATAGGAGATATGCAGGAGAAAGCAGAGGAGATGAGAGAACTGATGGAAGAAAATAAGCAAGATAGTAGGCTTATAATAGGAGGAGATTTTAATGCGAGAACAGGAGATAGAGGAGGAAGGGAATAGGGTGGAGAGCGAGAAAGGAAATCCAAAGACAAGATACTGAATGGGGAGGGTAAAAAATTGTTAAAGAGCTTAGGGGAAATGGGATGGTTTATTCTAAATAGAAGTATAGAGGGGGTGAGGAAGGGGAATATACACGTTCAGAAGGCAAGAGGAAGAAGAAAGAAGTGAAAAGGGAATTAAGAAAATACAGAAAAGGGACAAGTAGTGGAGAAGAATATAGGGAAAAAAGAAGGGGTATACTGAGTTGTGTAATCAAAAAAAAGAGGAAGAAAATAAATGGTTTGAAGTAGAAGCGAAGAAGGCTAGAACGGAAGAAGAGGTTTGGAAGGTAGTAAATAGAGAAAGAAGAAGGAAAAGAGTAAACCAGGACATTGAGATGATAGAATGGAAAAAATATTGTATGGAATTATTAGGAGGGGTAAGGAGGAAAGTTAGGAAAGGAGGAAAAGATGACAGGGAAACAGATAAGGAGGAGGACATTACAAGGGAGGAAATAGTCAAGGTATTAGGGATGATGAAAGATGGAAAGGCTCCTGGTATAGATGAGATTCCAAATGAAGTCTGGAAATGTGGGGGGAAAGAATTAAAGGAATGGGCATGGATAATGTGCAATAGAGTATGGAGAGGAGAGGGGTGTCCAGATCTATGGAAAGAAGGAATAGTGATACCAATAGTCAAGAAAGGCAAAGGGGAAGATGTTAAGGATTATAGAGATTATAGATTATATATATTATTATTATTATTATTATTATACATTATTCGCTAACTTGAATGGCATTTTTTTCGAAAATAGGTTTTTCGGAATTCCAACTTGATAGTTCAACATCACGGTTTGTTTTGGGCTTACCGTACATATATATTATAAACAGAGAAAGAAATAGGTGGAAAAAATGGAAAAGTGGAAAAAGAGAGACAGATCGCTGGTCTAGGATGGACGAAGAAGGGGTTGCAGGCTACGAGACGTATTTGTGAATGAAACGAAGCTTTCTTAGACTAGTGGGGGTTGAATCAATATGGCGTGCCGCACCCCTTACGGCTTGAGTGACGTCAATTTCGTGGAGGGGAAAGTGTAATACGAACACAACCGAATTTTCACCACCCGGAAAAAACTTTCCTCCTCTTCTAACTTCCCCTCTGCCTGTTCCAGCTCATCTGAAGATCCTGTCTCGTTTCCCCTACAATCCTCCATCCCTACCACTTAAATTTTCTATACATTTTAACCGAGCCGTCGACCCACAGATACCCTTTTCATCCATTTCATCCCTTTCATCCCTTTAATCCATTTGCTGTAAATAGGAAAATAAAAGGACATTATGTTTTAACCTTTGAAGTTATGGCAGTGCTAATATGCTTATTCTGATAAATCTATTTGAAGGGTCACGGGGAAAAACGATTAGAGTTCACTTTTTGAAAAAAATGAGATAAACGTATTATCTAACAGCTCATTATAGATAGACGCGAAACGTATTTTCTAACTGAAAATTTTTATCAAAGTTTCAGTAAATTTAAAGGTGAAAGATATCGGGTTTCGGCGAAGAACGATCAGAGCCGACCTGCGAGTACATGTAAGTTGCAATAAAGATCAGAACCTAGCAGTGGTCCTACCTAGTGATACAATATTAAGGAGGTACGGTCACTAACACACTTTTCTTACGGATTTGTTTAAACTTCGACTATAGGTTCTTTGGAATGTTATCTGAACGATTGTGAAATTTAAAAAATATTGTTTTCTCCTGAGCTGAGATAATTAAGATCAAAGTTGAACCCTTATACACGTAAAGCCTATCCCAAGCATAGGAAAATGTTTATAGTTTATATATAGTGTGAAGTATTATATATAATATTCATTTGTTTTATATGAAAAATGTATAAAACAAATAAATATTATATATAATACTTCACACCATATATAGACTATATATGATATTTCCACCTTGGTAGAAATACTAGTTTGAATGTTATTTAAAAATAAATTTATTTGTACTCACATCAAATATAAATTGAAACACTCTTGCATGCGTCTGTCTTGATGAAATAAAATGTTACATTATGGATCTTGAATTTTTCTCAGTTTCATCGTGCACATAAGTGTTACATTTTTCTTACTTTGAAACGTTAAAAATAACCTTTTTGTATAAAAATAATGTAATTTAATATATTGATGTCACAAATATGTCCCGAAAACGTGGTAAATGGAATGTCATAGAAAATTCCAGTCAGATTTTTATTGTTTTTCAAATGTTAGAAAAATATAAGTACGGTGTCCGATGCATACATACGCAGTGAGTTATATTTTGTTAATGGGAAAAATAATCTGCTAATTTTAGAGAATTGTGAGTAAATTAAAACAATTGTGTGATTCATATTGAGTTTACTGAAATTTTCTCGCTATAATAAAGAAACTTCTGTAAATTATATAGAACGTTCTCAAATAATATATTACATTTGATGTAAAATCTATAACAAAATGCTGGATAATGAACCGATATTTCTTCTGAATCAAAAGTAATTAGTGCGCGCGTAGCGACCACAATCTTCTAGTTTAATTAAATAATGTATTAAAAGAAGTTTGTATGAACTCTTGGGAGTAAGAATTGGGGTATCGGCGAAAAAAGCGATGATTGGCTAAACAATAAAAAAAGGACGAGGAAAGGTATGAATAATGCATTTTCAGTAAGACCAACTTTCAGGATTGCATTCCAAAGCGTTCGAAGCTTAGAGCAATTTTTTAGAGGTAAAATAACACGACGTTGGAGTTTGCCACAGATATGGATTTAAAACTTATGTCATTAATTTTTAAAAAAGCTAACAGTCGTATCGAAAAACATCTCTAGATTCGTCTCCGAATTATCTCGGTGCGGATTTTTTGTTTTGTTTAAACAATTGCTTAAAAAATGACATTATGTTTTATAGTTTTGCAATTGTTATAAACAAACTAATTGTCGGATAGAAAAATAAACAATACCATCGAATTCGTCTCGAAAATATCCATATGCGGTTTTTTTTGTAACCATTTGCTGAACAATTAGCGCATTTATTATTAGGCGTACATTTTCTGTGTGTCTGTAGATATGGACCTAGTATTAATGTACCTCACTAGGTATTTCGGAGACGAATCTATAGATGTTTTCAGTTTTTCGATACGACTGTTAGTTTTTTTTTTAAATTAATTACATAAGTTTCCAATCCATATCTACAGGCACACAATTAGTTTGTTTATAATAATTGCAGCACTATGAAAAATAATGTAATTGTTTAACAAATTCTTTGAACAAACAAAAAATTCACACCGAGATATTTCGGAGACGAATCAATAGGTGTTTTTAGTTTTTCAATACGACTATTAGTTTCTTTGGTTGAAATTAATTACATAAGTTTCAAATCCATATCTGTGGCTAACTTCAACATCGTAAAATAACCAGGAAACTTCTCTTCTGTATAAAATATCACGAGATGAATTTTTGTCAGCAGAGAAGAAATTAATTAGCAGGAAGAATTCTGGTAGTAACAAGGGGCTAGGTTTATCACCTGACACATACAAAGTACTGCAATTACCATAAAAATCGCTCTAATTCGTAACTTTCACAGGAAACTCTCACAAAAGGGGTATAAAGCGCAATTCTTTTTAGCATTTCTTTTTAGCAAGTATCCTCTATGATAATTATTTTCAACCATTAAATTATTTATTGGACAAGAAAACAAACTATCACAGATTATTGTTTTCTTCTCACGTAATTTCTAAATTAAAATATAAAATTAATAAGAATATAAATTTTTTGTATTTTATAGAATCTATAGTCTAACATAATAGAGAAGAAAGGGAAGGACAGAAACTATTATTGTTCAAATATTGTAAATATTCTTCGAAATCTTATGATTTTTAATTTAAAAAATCAATTTTAGATGAAAAACACTAACATAAAATAACAAAAAATAGTTTAAGGTGTTAAATCTTCTTTTAAACCTAATGCTTTATGCTTAAAATCAACTTTTTCCGCCGAAAAATTTTAATATAACCTAAAGTTGTTAACATTTTTTAAATCGTCTTTAAAATCTATAGCGGTTTTCGATATAAAACGGCAATAAAACCAAAAATGGTAAATTAAAATAAAATCATAATTTGACAAATTTTATTATTTTTGAAATTAAAAATACTAAATTTAGATGAAAAGAGGATTTTTGATGCAAAATTATAACGTGAAATAATAAATTTTTTGAAATATAAAAAAAAATAAAAGGTTTTTGGGGGATTTATTTAATGTAACACTTGTTTCTTTCGTTCAAGCAGAACTCATTTTATGAAAATTAACTTTAAAAAAAAAGTAAATAATGATCCCATTAACCAAACACAACAAAATTTTATTTTTGTTGGTATTTCAAAACGTTCTAACTTGATCAATAATTATTTTTTCTAATATATAATTTCATATTATTATTTCTTACGTAAACTGTGTTGGTCAAAAGTTGATCTAAATTATTTTTAACAGAAACCTAAAAAACAGATTTAAATAAATACATTTTTCACTTCTCCCTACCCTCTCATACTATTTTACTATTTGAAAAAAAATTGCATTAAAAAAATGTTACGTAAAATTTTTCGAACCCTCCCCCTTTCCCCATCGTAATATGACCATAACAACTCCTCTTCAACCCTCCCACTCCCTGAAATCGTTACGTTATATATAGACGACCCTCAAACACTAATATAACATAACAAAAAATTGTTCCATGTTATAAATCTTCTGTAAACATAACCTTCAACTGTTGAAAAAATTGCAAATCCTCTTTAAACAGTTGTAAATCTTTCTTGAAACATAATTTTTTTATTAAAAATACCAATTTCCGACAAAAAGCATTGAAATAATATACATTTGTTGAAAGACTCAAAATATTGTTCAAATTGTAATGATTTTTTTTTAAATTCCAATGTTCGATGTAAAATTCCACCGTAACGTAAGATTGTTAAAAAATTAATAATCTCTTTTGAAATATAATGATTTTTGAATCAATATTTCAAATTTTGACGAAAAAGACTAACAAAATTCGAAATTGTTCGAGCTTGCAAATTCTATTATTTTAAACAAAAATCATTCGATGTAAACCTAATGATTTTTTGTTTAAAAATAGAAATTTCCTATATAAAACGTTAATATAACCTAACATAATCCAAAATTGTTAAAATATTCTAAATCTTGTTTAAATTATGATTTTTATAAGAATGCTAATTTTGTATGTAACATTCTAATGTATCCTAAAATTTGTCGAAAATTATGAATCTACTTTCAAATCTATTAATTTTTAATTCTAAAAATGTCAATTATCGACAAAAACACTGACACAATCCGAAAAATTTCAAGCTTATAATGTTTAGAATTTAAAAAAACAATTGAATTTTAATCTAATGATTCTTTGTTTAAAAATATGAGTTTCAGCTGAAACACACCAACATAACTTGAATTAGCTGAATTAGCTAGCTAGCAAACTCGTGTTTCAAGCCTTAAAACAATGAGCTAAAATTCAATACAATCTGATAATTTTTTCGAGAATTATCGTGCCTACTTCTCATTAGGATGAGAATGTGAAAATATCACAAAATAAGTCAATTGGCTGTATTAAGTATTTTTATTAGACCCGATCAAGGGTACGATCTGGACACCTTTATAATTTTCTAGTATTGCTCCTGGGCATGACAGAATACTCAAATCTCGATAATTATAATTCATCATTAGTATACTTACAATTGAAATCAGTTTATTCAGTTTATTTTACAAAAACCATGAAAGCTTGATTTTTTAATTTTTTTTATACCTGATATTCCGTGAGATTGCTACGACTGGTACGAGATGTTTAGTATCATTTAACCTGACTTGTGATAACAGAGTAGTGCAAAATTTTCACATATCTTAGAAATAAAAATGATATATTTTGCGAGAAACTCCTTAACATAACTAAAATTGATGGGATTTTTATTAACTACAAATTGAATCTATTTTTTCGTTTATTATTTTTAAAAACTTCACGAATGAAAATGAACAAACAAACAACCTTTAACTTGAAACACCCTATCTACTATTGGTTATCTACAATTGGATATCTACTGTTGGAAAATGTAATGTCAAATAGAAACTCCTCGAATAATTATAAATAATAAAAAAGAACGCGTTGTATCAATAAATATTGTTCAATAAAGTTCAAACTTTGATTCTAATGTAGAAATATGCCACAAAAATAGCTTCCGCGTATTAATTAATTATAATATCTCAATAAAACTTCGCCAGAAAATGTAGCATCCTTGCAGAAATTTTATACTAAAAAGAAATAATTAAATTCTTTGCAAGTTTTCCAGTTAATTAAGATTATCTAATGTAAATCCTAATCTACTGTAGGGTTGTTTCGCCTAGACACTTCCTTTTTTGAAACGGTTTTTTATAAGAAGCGGTAAAACAATCTGTGTTGAAAATGGAATACAAAATTATAGTAGAGAATACAAAAGGTAGATGGTGATCTTACTTTGTCGTGGCCTTTGTTAATGCTCATTGTTTTCAATGCGTTTGCAAAGAGCCTGTTCCTATGATAAAATTACAGATTGTCTCACGACCAAGAACAAACACGATACACTTTAAAGTACTACAGGCTTTCGTTTAAATTCTATTCTTATTCAATTCCGTGTTAACATGGTTTTCAGAACATACCATTTAAATTACAAATTGTTGTCGCGACAGCCTATTGCAATTGGAGAGCATTCAATCTATTTACGAAACCATATTTCTTCATTTCTAAAGTAAAATTTGAAAATATTAATTTTTTCTTCTTTTTACTTTGAGGTAGTATTTCATAATATTTTAAAATCAACCAAAAAATTGAAAAAATATTTAACATTCTTAAAAGAGATTAGATTTGTTTGAAGACCAAAATAAAATTCTCTTGTGTTCTTAATTTTTTAATACCTATTTTTTTAAGGCAGTACCAGACTTCACAGCACAAAGCAGGGGAATAAATTCTTTTAAATAAAATTATTTCAGGTTTCATTTTGAATTCAATATGAAACGAATTTTCAACAAAATAGTTCATTTTTCAACCAAAGAGGTGAATTTTCTAATGGAATGATGAATCCTCAACCAAAAAAATAAATTTTTAATAACGTAGTTCAAGCTTCAATCAAGAATAGATGAATTCTCAACCAAAAAGAATTATTTTGCACTAAAAAGACGAATTTTACAAAAAGTATATGAATTTTAAACCAATTAGTTCAATTTTTAAGTAAAAAAGATCTATTTTCAAGCAAAAGTCGAATAGTTGAATATTCAATTCAAGGGAATCATTTTGAACCAAAAAAAGACAAATTTTCAACGAAATAGTTAAATTTTCAAGCAAAGAGATGCATTTTCGAAAAAAAAACAAATTAAAAAAAATATATATATACAGTTGAATTTTCAAAAAATCTAAAAAATTTTAACAAAAAAGGTTATTGTTGATATTTAAACTGAAAATATTTTTCTTCTGAACAAAAAACAGTTAAATTCAACTAAAAAAAAATTAATTTTCAACCAAAAGTGGTGTAGTTGAATATTCAGTTAAAAAGATTAAATTTTAACAAAAAAATACGAATTTTCAACAAAATAGTTAATTTTTCAACCAAAGAGATGAATTTTGAATTAAAATGATGAAACAACAACAAAAATTATAATAGTAGTTCAACTTTCAACCAAGTATAGTTTTATTTTCAACCAACAAGATGGATTGTCAACCAAGAAGATTATTTTTCTAACCAAGAAGACAAATTTTCTGCCAAATAGTTGAATTTTCAACTATAAAAGATTAATTTTCAACCAAAAATGAAACAGTGCAATTTTCAATTAAAAAGATTAGTATTCAACCAAGAAAGACGAAGTTTCAACAAAATAGTTATATTTTCAACCAAAAAGATAAATTTCTAACTGAAATGATGAAGCTTGAAATAATAAAATGAATTTTTAAGAAATTAGTTCCACTTTCAGCCAAAAATAGTTGAATTTTCAACATATGAACAAATTTTTAACAAAAAATGTAATGGTTGATATTTGAATAAAAAATATTTATCTTTTGAGTCAAAACACTTAAATTCAACCATGAATCCAAACAGTTGCCTTTCAAACTGGAGAAGATGAATTTTCAACAAAACAGTTAATTTTCAGCCAAGAAAGATGAATTTTCAACCGAACAGATACATTATTTTTTAAACAGTTATTTTAACCAGAATGTTATGTTCACAAACAAATAGTTGAAGTTTAAAACAAAGGAGTCAAATTTTCAACCGAATTTTTTATTTTTCAACCAGATAGTTGAAGTTTTGAACAAATAGTTGCATTTTCAACCTACAAAGATAAATTTGCAGCCAAGTAGTGGAATTTTCACACAAAAATGATTAAACTTCAACCAATAGTTGAATGTTTGACCATAAAAGATAAATTTTTGACAAAATATATGGATTTTTGACCAAGAAGTAAATTTTCAACCAAGAAAGATGAAAAAAAAATCATTTTCAATTAATAGTTTGAAATTTTTAATAAAAATGATTAAACTTCAATCAAAAATTTATGGATTTTAAACCATGCAGATGAATGTGTAATCTAAAAGGATGAATTTTCTATGAAGAAGACGAATTTTGAACAAAATAAAATACATTCTTAACAAAGTTCGACATTGGATTTTTCGAAATGGGTGAAAAATGTAACTACACCAAACCGGCTTGATTTCTTTAGATTATTAAAAAATTTTAAATCAAAATTACTTCCTTTTTGGAGAAAAATGGATCTAAATGTCAAGTCGAATCTTCGAAATTCGACTTATTCAAATATTCGAATTTTGAAGATTTGATTTGACTTTTGGATCTATTTTTTATTCGATTTCCTTATATTTTTTCAGTTTAAAAAATAATAATTACTACTTTTTTGGGAGAAAAATGGATATAAAAGTCAAGTCGAAAAATTGAATTTCGAAGATTCGACTTGACTTTTAAATTCATTTTTCTCACACAAAAAAGGAGTAATTTCAATTAAAAAAATTGTAATAATCTAAGGAAGTCCAGCCGGTTTGATGTACAGTTAGATCTTTTTGCTATTTCGAAAAATCCAATGTAGCAAACGTGTCCAAATTTGCATGGTAAATTCGAACTAACCACTGAACATCTCTACTTTCGACTAAAAAAGATGACTTTAACAGAATAGTTGAATTGTCAACGAAGTAATTGAATTCTCAACGAATTCGTAGCATTTTTAACCAAAATTTCAATCCAAGAGTATAATAGTAGACTTTTTAACCCAACAAAATTAAGTTTCAGCCAACAATGTTTGGATTATCTTATTGGGTTCTATTTAGTTCGCATTCAAGCGAAAGAAACGAGAAAAATTAGAAGTTTCTTAAAAAAAGGGGTAAAGGAGGAATTCCTTGAGAAAAGGATAAAAAGGGGACTAGGGGAAAGCGTGTGAAGCCAGCACTATATTTTCAGAAATTTGTCAATTGTTTCATACATCTTCAGAGACAAAAGACAAAACAAAAACGGAAACGATTTTCTAGTTCAAACAAAAAAATACTAAAAATTTCATAAAATCTCGATTCAAGGACTGTCATATTTTTGAAATAGCTGTGTGACGTTATGAGCTTCAGATTTCATATGATATCGAAACTTCGTACAAATTTTTGGTTAGTAAGAAATACGGAGAAATGAAATAAGTTTTAAGACAAGTTTTAAAAAGTGACTACAGAAAAAAAACAAGTTCTAATATTAATTATACTTATTTTCATTTCAAATAGGTTCTTATAATCTGTTTAATTGTAAGATAAACTGTTAAATCAATGATAAATTTCAAACTTATGTCCAGCTTAATCCCATTTTATTAGCGCCATATTCAGAGTTCCAATATTCTTAATTCAGGTATATAATATCTTTCTTTTAAGGATTTATTTGATTCATTAATAATAATACTTACTATGAATTCTAGTGCAAATCCCTTCTTCAAGCATTTTACAAATATCCTTAGTTCGCTTGTAACAATATTTGTGGCAAAATCAAGGATAAATATCACAGGTTTGGCTATACATTTTTTCTCCTGTAGTTTAGCAGAAAGGAAATTCTTTCTCAAGGTTCGCACCGTTATAATACATAATCTGAGGGAAATCCCATACTTTTAACGTAGCGGCATGATTCGTGACTTGAAATTGACAAAAAATCGTTGAAAGCCACGCCGCATGATTATCCAACCCGTTATATTTGGCTTTCACGAGAAGAACGACAATGAACCGAGTTTTCAATACAATTTTACTACAGCTGTTATAGTTATAACACTTATTATACACTTATAACTTTCTTTCTCATGATAGATTATTATAGCACGTCTCCACGAACACTGACACTGACAATAGGTTCAAATACCGATGCGCGATTCACAGCCCGCAGATCGGTTATTGAGCCTTTATGGCAAAAGTGAAGTTATTTAGATGGCATGCGGAGGAAAGATAGGCTATTGAAAGCAAAATAAACCTTCGGCATTTTAATCGAATCTCTTCGTTTTTAAAGTATGTAAGTAAAAATAAAAGATGAGTAAATAGCACGAATGGAGCAAAAAAAAAACAATTGGTCTAAACAAAATTTAAGTTTAATTGCAATAAAGTATTGTATTTTGAAGAAGGAGCTAAAATGAAGCATTTAAAATTCAAATATAGCGTTAAAATGGCCTTTGAACTACAGGACATGTTTAGGAACAGTCGATAAACAACGTTACCAAATTTGCATTGGTATCCAAGGTCTTTTGTTTCAGGCGTCATTCACTCCACTGACACTCTTTTTATAAACTATTCATTACCACACTTTTCTGTCCTGGCATACCTCTCTAGCTTCCTTCACGTCCATGCATTTTCTCATGCAAGCTCTTGTGTTTCTATGGCTTGGTATGTCTCCTTGAATTACGGTCTCATTCATACATCCTAACCATTCTTTCCGCGGTATGTCTCTGGGCACGCTGCGATTTACTTGACCTTGATGCACTTGTTTCGTTAGTCGATCATCTTTCATTCTCTCAACATGCCCAAAACATCTTAACGAATTTCTTTCGCATATATCAACTAGTGTCTCCTCTACACCAGATTATTTGAGGATTATCTCATTACTCACTTTGTTCATTAGTCTTTTACCGCACATCATGCGCATGAAATTTATGCTAATCGCGTTAATTTTACTCCTATCCTTTTCTTGTTAGATCCAGGTCTCGCTACCTGACAACACAGTCTGTATAAATATAGACCTATATATTACCCTTTTAGCATTACCTGATATATTTTTACTTCTGATAATGGATCCTGATCTACCGGTAACCTTCTTACCCTCGTTTATACGCCTATCTAACTCTCCATCTATCTTTCCGTCGGTAGTGAATAGGCTACCAAGATATACGTACTTATCAACTTGTTATATTCTCTCATCTTTTAGGACAAGGTTGCCTATTGTTTTCTCAACCTTTACTTTGAACATCAACGCTTTTGTTTTATTTACGTTAATTTTGAGGACCATGTTCTTCATGCTTGTATTCAGCTTGCTCAACATTCATTGCAAGTCTTCGATTGACTCTGCCATAACAACCTTATGATCTGTGAAAGCTAACCCACGTACCCTCACTGTCCCGAGATCCACACATTAAAACCAAAGTTTTCTCATAGAAACAATGTAACGTTTTTTTAGCTTTCTAAATAGTTCTTGATTAATCAAGAATGGTCATCTAATCTTCATCAATAGATCAACCCACGCATCTCGAAGACGCGAACAATTACATCAAATGCAGTACTGTTGTATTTCCAATAAAATAATCCTCTTATAAACAAGGAAAAAAATATTGTTAAAAGTTTAAAAAGAATATTGCTAGGTTATGGTCATTTTGGCAATCGATTCGTCTCGAAGGCGCGAAGAAACATGTCAGATACGGTACTGTAGCATTCCTAATATGAAAAAAGTTTTATATAAATTTTTCTTTGAAACTCCATAAATCGATACTGATAGGTCATAAAAAGTTTCAACAATAGGTCGATCCATGCGTCTCAAAGACGCGAACAAATACACCAGATATCGTATTGTTGTATTTTGAATAGACTACTTATCTTTATTTTTTTAAAAGATGTATTTTCAATTCTTAAGAACGAATTTTCAACAAAAAAAATTGAGTTTTCGACCTTAAAATACCAAATTATCAAAATAGTTCGATTCACAACAAGACAATTAAACTTTCAACAAAATCGTCCAATTTTTAACCAAATATATGACATTTTTACTTACAAACATGAATTATCCACCAAAATTAATTAATTTTCAATCAATCAGTGCATTTTTAAGCTAAAAGGGTTAAATTTCAACCAAGAAGAATAATTTTCTTCCAAATAAGACGATTTTCAACAAAATACATGGATTCTTAAACAAGTAGTTGAATTTCCAACTTCAAAAAGCATACCTTTTCAACAGAAAATACAAGATTTAAATTTTGAGATTAAAAAAGTGTTTTTTAACAAAACAATTGAATGCAGAACACTAAAATATGAATTTCAACAAAAAAGTGAATATACAACCAAATTGTTGAATTTTCAGCTAAAATTATAAATCTTCAACAAACAAAAAAAATGAATTTTACACAAAGTTGCTCGAATATTAAAAAAGTGATTGATTTTTCAACCAAAAAATAAATAAATTCTCAACAAAACATATATGCAACATGTGACATTTCAACCAAAAAATGTTTTAGTTTAAATTCAAAAACAGATGAATCCCACAAAAAAGAAAACGAATTTTCAACAAAATACATGAATTTTCAACTAGGAAAGATCAATTTTCAATTAAAAATATCAATTTTCAACAACAACAAAAACGAATTTTCAACAAAAGATTTAAATTTTCTACCAAAAAGACAGATCTTCAACAAAATGCATGAAGTTTCAAACAAATAGTTTCAACTTTCAACTAAAAAATATAGATTTTCAACCCAATAGTTGAATTTTTAATAAAAAAAAAGATAAATTTTCAACCTAAAATAGACCAGTGAAATTTTGATTTGAAAAATTAATTTTCAATCAAAAATGAAACATATTTTCAACAAAATAGTTAAATTTTCAACCAATGATATGAATCTTTAACTAAAAAATACATTTCTAGTAACATATTTCAACTCTCTAGCAAGTAGTATAATTTTTGACCAAGAAAGCTCACTTTTGTAGAATATAGTTGTATTTTCAACAAAATAATTAAATTTTCAACTAAATAGTAGAAGTTTTATGCAAAAGAGATGAATTTCGAACCAAAACTAGAATATTAGACTTTTTAAAAACAAAAAATCATATTTTAGCCATGAATAGTTTGATTTTAAACGACCGTGATTAATTCAGTTTGCATTTAAGCAAAATTTACAAACTTTGTAAAAATGTATCATCAGGAAACGTATGAAACGTTATCTAAGTTCGTAAAGTTTCTTTCACTGGCCCTCCCCCGTCCCAACCTCCGACCACTGTTATCAATTGTCGTTTTTGGCGCAACTCCCCCCCCCCCCTCAAATTGGTAACGTATTTTATGGTTGGCCCCTTGAGTGTGGTAATACGGTTATAATGGGGCGAAATTTACACTGCTAGATGATCTTTACTTTCGAATAAGTACTTCATAGCAATAAATATCCAAAATAAATAAAGGAATTAACTGTATGAAAAATGTGCTTGTTTCTAATTCAGGAAATGTAATTTCAAAATAAAATAATTCGAGTGCGGCATTAAAGTAATGAAAGGGAAGATATTAGCGAGCATATAGAGGTTTATAGGGTTCTTTCGAGGTTTCACATTCTCCGACCACAGAAGCTATTTCAAGGGCCTGTTTCTTCACTCTTCTTTGCCTAATAAGGCCAGACTGGTGCATCTCGACCGAGTCCTTAAAGTTTTTTTTTTTTTTTCATTCCGAACTGTCCATACACGATGGTTCTTCTAGGAATAAGGGTGGGTTTTCAGGTCTCTCGTCTTTCTTGAGAGTTGGTAGAGATAATAGTTTTAATCTCCAGACTGGCATCGCAAAGTAGTCCTCATTATGCTAATGAACTAAAATGGTGATTTTTCACAATACAAGACTTGGCAATTTAAGTACTGATATACAATTATTTAAAATCTTACTTGCAGATAACCATTTTCAATTTGATCAGAATTGGTAACATGAAAAGACGAGTTGTAATTTTTGTCTGACTATAAATCACTCATTTCACTGAAAACATAATATGGCTGATTAAAGCATTCCGTATCCACTTGGCAAAAGCATGTCCTTTTATTTTTAATATGTGAAAAAAGTTAGTTTTTATAATATTTTAACCAGATATAACTTTTCTTTCATTTTTCTTTGTTTCCCAATTTATTTTTTATTTCTAGCTGTTCATGCACAAAATTGTATATGAATATGAATATTATGAAAATTTTGAAATATGCTACGATCATCAATTTGAACTAAAAAAATGTTGTAGGATAAAATCTTCATTTAAAATAAAGCCTAAATAGCTCAGCGCAGAATTAGCAGGGAGATTTTTAATTCCCGCTTGTTTTACGGTCAAATGTTAATTTCTCCAGGTCAATTTAAAAGAAATTCTTAAAAGTGTATTGTTTTGAACGATTTTTATAGATTTCAAGAGACTTTTAAACATTTTAAACGACTTGAAAGATTTCTGATTTGGAACAGAGAATTTCGGAAATAAAATTATATTTCTGAGTTGGAACATCAGATAAGTATCTGATGTTCCAATTCAGAACTATAATTATCAACTAGTATATTTTTCGTTGAGAATTCGTCTTTTTCAGTTAAAAATAATTTGTTATCATGAAAATTATAATTCTGATTTGGAACAGAGAATTTTGTAAAACAATTATAATTCTAAATTTGAACAGATTTGTTTTAATTCCCTTCTTCCAAATCGAAATTAAGATTATTTACCAGAAAATCCGTTCCAAATCAACGGCTCTGTTCCAAGTCAAATAATAATTCTTTATGAAGATTCTCTGCCCGAAAATCTAAATTATAATTCTTCACAGAAATTACCTGTTCGAAAGTAAAAATTATAATTTTTTGCAGAAATTCCCTGTCCTAAATGCTAAATTATAATTTTATAAAAATGCCTTGTTTTCTGTCAGAATTATATTTATTTACAACATTTTCTATTACAATTAAAAAATATAATAACTCCCTTTTTCTAATATTTGGAAAAGGGAAGTTTCAAATTCTGGCTAATATAAAGAAAAAAAAAGAATTTTTCAATTCAAATAAATTCTGGTTTGGAACAAGGAATTTCCAAACTTATACTTTTATACCAACAGCACATCATTGAAACTCTATCAAATCTTAACTACACCAATTTTGTATCAAATCATATGTTCCATAATCTTGGATATTTATATCAAATTCTATCTGTTGAGAAATCTTATACTTTTCTATCAACAGTTGTTTATTGAAACTCTATCAAATATTATCCTCGCAGACATTTTATTTAAGCCTTTCTATCAATAGTTTCTCATTGAAATTCTATCATATCTTATTGTCTAAGTATTTGTATCAAATCATATGTTCTAGAATCTTGGAAGTTTGTATCCACCTCTGCCCGTTGAGCAATCCTATACTTTTCTATCAACAGCATCTCATTGAAATTCTGTCGAATCTTATTGGCATAGTACTTGTTTTAAGTCCTATATTCTAGAATCTTGGATATTTCTATCAAATTCTATTTGTTGAGAAATTTTGTACTTTTCTATCACCAGTTTCTCATTGAAAATATATCAAACCTCATCCTTGCAGAACTTTTATCAAAGCCTAGCTAACAAAATTTTGAAAATTGTTAAAAAATTCTCTCCGTCGAGAAATCTTACACTTTTCTATCAATAGTTTCTCATTAAAATTCTGTCAAATCTTATTGGCATAGTACTTGTATCAAACCCTGTGTTCTAGAAGCTTGGAAGTTTGTATCCAACTCGGTCCGTTGAGAAATCTGATACTTTTCTATCAACAGGTTTTCATTAAAACTCTATAAAATCGTATCCTCGCAGAACATTTATTAAAGCCTATCATACAAAGTTGCGGAACTTTCTAATAAATTCTATCCATCGAGAAATCTTACACTTTTCTATCAACAGCATTTCATTGAAATTCTGTCTAATCTTATTGACATGGTACTTGTTTTAGGTCCTATATTCTAGAATCTTGGACGTTTGTATAAAATTATATTTGTTGAGAAATTTTATACTTTTCTATGAACAGTTTCTCATTGATAATCTATCAAATCTTATACTTGCAGAACTTTTATCAAAGCTTCGGAAATTTCTAAAAAATGCTATCCATCGAGAAATCTTACTCTTTTCTATCAATATTTTCTCATTAAAATTCTGTCAAATCTTATTGGCATGTTACTTGTGTCACCTTATTTTCTAGAATTTCGGAAGTTTGTATCCAAATCTGTCCGTTGAGGAATCTTACACATTTCTATCAACAGGTTTTCATTGGAACTCTATAAAATCGTATCCTTGCAGAACTTTTATTAAAGCCTATCTTACAAAATAAAGCGGAACTTTCTAAAAAATTCTATCCATCGAGAAATCTTACACTTTTCTATCAATAGTTTCTCATTAAAATTCTGTCAAATCTTATTGGCATAGCACTTGTATCAAACCCTATATTCTAGAAGCTTGGAAGATTGTATCCAACTCTGTCCGTTGAGGAATCTTATACATTTCTATCAACAGTTTTTCATTAAAATTCTATTAAATCGACGCTGGTCAAACGCGCTGGTCCATTTTGCTTTGATAGAAATCAATAGCAACTCTAGCCACTTTTGATATAAATTGATTTCCTTTCAGCGGTGAACCGTGGAACACTTTCAATAAAGATGATAATTCATTTTGATCAAACTTTTTCTGCAAGGACACGAACCCCCGATGTCGATAAACCTCGGTAACAGGACATTGCCACTAGAAACTTCCACTTTCATTTCTTTTCCACAAAATAAGAAGCTACAACACAAACTGTAATCTTGACTCGATTGTCCCTACTCCTTCTAATTAGAGCATTAGGTATGATCCCAAGTGAAGGTAAAACCGCGGATTTTTTCTGATTAGCAGCCAATCCGAGGTCGTCGTCCTCGATCGCTTATATTTCTCTCGAGTATTGCCGCACTTTTCGCGCTATACACCCCATGCACGGTGCGTGTACAGCGGTATTGTGGGCGTCTTTTCTTTTCTTCTCGAATTTCATGATTCCGGTATCAAGCACGATTCCGCTGAACGTGCTCCTGTCTTCTCAGAAGGTGGTGAACCTCAGTTCTGCTCCAGTACTCTTTCGAGCAACATCGCGGCCCCGGTGGCTCTGCAATAGAGCTCTCGCTCCGTTATTCGCATCTTTGCGAAATCATCGTCTTCTCTTATCGCCTTTGAAAAGTCAGTCTTCGATGCAAGATACAATCGGATGCCGCAAGGCACACAAGTTTCTTGCTGACTCCTGTCTTCACCGGACTCTCGGGAGCACGTGATTATTCGCTCAGTGCGCCTGTGCCAGTGAGCACGTTTTGAACTCATAACGCAGGATTTCAAAAGTGTTACTTGAATGTGCGCGAAATTGCATTTAACCGCACTGTGCCATGCCCGGAAGCTGTTTATTCGATTCGAGAGCAGATCTTCTTTTTGAATTTGACAAAAAATTATTCATAAAGGACTCTCGGGAGTGAAGAAAAGGTGCAATTGTTTCTCAAAGTACGTGCCCTGCCTGAACCAATCGATCCTGAGATATTCTGCAGGATGATTCCGCACAGAGATTTGCGGAACTGCGAGAATAACGCGTTCAAAATGAGTTCTCGATGGAGTGTAACGAATCAATTGTTATTAGTTTTCTTTGTACGTTTTGAAAGATAATTAGGGGTTAGTACAGTTTGAGATGCTTGCAAACTTTTAGACTTTTGGTCCCAAAATATGTGAGATTGGCGGAATTCATCAAATTTTTAGGAAAAATTACAGTAAAATCAAAATAGATGACACTTTTTTTGAAGTCAATTTAAAAATTATGTAACAACAAGCTTTTAATGACATATACGAAAAAGAAACAAAATAATTCCCTCTGTTCAAAGCATCGACAACTGTAAATTGGTGATTGTGAATTCTCTTTTGTTAAAGCTCCTTTGACTTTAGCGAACACATTTTCATCACGCATCTCGTGCTTCGCACTAGATTTTGCCCAAAATGCGAACTTTTCTACAATATGAAACACTATTATATCAAATGTATATTACATTTATCATCGCCTGAAACTTGACCTTTCACGAAACGTCGGCAAGTTTCGTAGTTTTGCACACGATTGAAACCCGAAAAAGCTTTAAATTTAAATTTATCATCAGGAATCATCGTGAAAGTATTAAATCTATTATCAAGTATAATTTTCACTTTGGACAGGTAATTTCGGCAAACACTTCAATTTTGACTTCAAGATTTGGAAGTTTCGAAAAGAATTATAATTTTGAGGTAGAACTGGGAATTTCCGTAAAGAAGTTTAATTTTTACTCTGACACAGGGAATTTTAGCAAATAATTATAATTCTCATTATGAAGGGGACAATTTCCGCAAAGATTTCGACATTTTATTTTAAGACAAAGAATTTTCTGAAAAAATCATAATTTTTACTGAACTCTGAGACAGGGAATTTTAGTAAAAAATTATAATATAACGTTTGAGACAGGGAATTTTCATACAGAAGCATAGTTTTGGAAAATTAGGGCAGGTAATTCCCGTAAAGAATTATAATTTTGACTTTTGAACCTAGAATTTTCCTTAAGAATATTAATTTTCATTTTAGCTTCACTTTAGAACTGGAAATTTCGTTAAGAATTATAATTTTGACTTTAAAAGAGGAGATTTGATTAAAGAATATTTCGATTTAGCAGGATGGCATTAAAAAAATTCCTTTTAAAAATTCAGAATTATAATTCTTTTACAAAATTCTCTGTTTGAAATTATAATCGCAATTCCTTTTATGACCAGAAATCATCTTATGTTCCAACTCAGAATTATAATTCTTTACCAGCATTCCCTGTTTCAAATCAGATTTCATTTGATTTTTATTAAATGTTTTGCAATCTTTTGATATATTTACGAATCCTTTCAAATTCAAATTTTCAAACTTTTCTCATTCGACTTAAAAAAATTAACAATTAAACAAGAAAAAACGAAAGAATTTCCCAGATGAAATAATATGAACAGCGAAACGCAGTTCTGAAACTGATTGGTTTCCATTAGCCCTTTGCTAACTCTCTACAAGGTACAATCGAACGCTGTGTAAAAAGAATTCTGGTTTCACAGACACAGGTTTAATTAAAATCTTAATTTAAACCCTCAAAGGAAATTTCGTTTCATTTATCCTCTGCTGGCTTTTGTCATCAAAACATGGAACGCAGAAACGCAAAGTTTATTCTATTCATGCAATTCAGATTGTTATCATCATTAAGTCCATAATTAAATTGTTAATTAAATAAGGTATTCTTCATTCAAAGATAAATTTCCTTTCGCTCCTCCGAAGTTCAGACTTCGTCCTCTTCTTCCTCTTTTCCCCTTTTTTGAAGATTTCCTCTTATTTCTACTATTTTCAAGAGGCTTTCGCCTTTTCCTCTTTTTCGCTCAAATGCGTACATCAGAATTATTCTTTTTGTTAAAAAATTTCACTATTTGATTACAAATTTAATTGTTTTGTTGAAGATTCAAATATTTTGTTAATCAGTAATCGTTTTTGGTCGGAAATTCAACTTTTTTAAATAGAAAATTCATCCTTTTGGATCTAAAAATTCATATTTTCTGGTGAAAAAGGCATCTGGTTTGGTTTAAATGAAATTTTTGGTTGAAAATTCAACTCCACTAATTTAAAATTCAACTGTTTAAAAAAAATCATTATATTGACTTGAAAACTCAACTATTTGGTTAAAAATTCGTCTATTCTGTTCAAAAGTTACATTTTTGGTCAAAAATCCAACAGTTTTCTTGAACATTTGTCTTTTTGGATTAGAAATCCATCTTTTTGGTAGAAAAGTCATATTTCTAAATAAAAAATGCACCTTTTTTGGTTTGAAATTTAACCTTTCTGTTTGAAAATTCAGATGTTTTATAAAAAATGCAACTACTTTGTAGAAAAATTATTTCCTTTGCTTGAAAATCTAACTATTTGGTTTTAAGTTCATCTTTTCGGGGTTACAAGTCAATGCTTTTCTAAAACATTCGACGATTTTAATTTTAGTTGAAGATTCGACAATTTTTTTGAAAGTCCGTCTGTTTGTAATGAATTTAACGATTTTTTCTTTAAAATTTAAAATTGAGAATTGGTATTTTTTGTTTGAAAATTCAACTAATTTGTTAGTTTGTCATCTTTTTTGACAGATTTTTTAAAAAGATTAATTACTTTTTCTCATGTTTTTTATAGAAACTTAATCTTCAGGATTTAAAAGTCATTTTTTTATTTGAAAATTCAACTACATAGTTGAAAAATCATTTCTTAGGTTTGAAATAAATACTTTAGAGTTTGAAGTTAAACGATCTTTTTTAATTAATGTATTTTGTTAATAATTAATGTGTTTCAATTGTGGATCAAAGTATATTTTCGAAAATTTATCTTTTATACGAATTCAGCTATTTTTCATTTTAAATTTAAATATCAACTATTGCATTTTCGTTGACAATTCATCTTTTTCGGTTGAAATTTCAAGTACTTGCTTAAAAATTAAACTACTTTGTTAAAAAGTAGTTTTTTTGTTTAAAGACTTATCACTTCCGATGGAAAATTCATCTCTTTAGTTGAAAATGTGACTTTGTTTTTTAATTCATGTAATTTATAGAAAATTAGTCTTCAGGCCGGAAAATTCATCTATTCAGTTCAAAATTCTTCTATTTGGCTGAAAATTAACTTTTTTGTTAGAAACGAATAATTTCGAGTTGAGAATTGAACCAAGTTTTGAAAATACATACATGTTATTAAAAATGTATCTGTTCAAGTTTGGAATTAAACTATATGGTTGAAAATTTGTCTTCTTATATGAATTCAGCTCTTTTTGATTTTAAATTTAAATATATTTTTATTTAAATATCAACTATTGCATTTTTCGTTAAAAATTCATATTTTTCGTTGTTTTAAGATTTAACTTTTCTGATTAAAAAGCCAAATATTTCTTTAAAAATTCGCTCTTTTGTATCAATTCAACTATTTTGAATTTAAAATTGAAAACTGACAATTCATCTCTTTTGGTTGAAAATTCAACTACTTTGTTGAAAATATATTTGATTGATTAAATTATTGAAAATTATTCTTTTTACTTCAAAATTCAACTATTTAGTTTGAAGATACTCTTTTTGTTTGAGAATGGATAATTTAGAATTGAAAATTAAAATGTTTTTTGCAAATTCATGTATTTTCTTATGAATAAATCTGTTTTAGTTTAAGATTTAAATTTATTGTTGAAGATTCATCTTTTTTATGAATTCAGTTGTTTTTAATGTTTAAATAAAATCTTTTCTGATTCAAGTATCAACTATTGCATTTTTTATTGACAATTCATCTTTCTTGGTGAAATTTTAAGTACTTGGTTGAGAGTTAAACTAATTTGTTCAAAATCAATTTTCTTGTTTAGAGATTTATGACTATGTGACAATTCAACTCTTTGGGTATAAATTCAATGTATTTTTTTTTATTATTCTGTGTTTTTATTGATGATACAACTATTTAGTTGAAAATTCTTTATTTTTTGCTGAATTCAACTGCTTTTTATTACAAATTGAAATATTATATATTTGAAACATTAACTATTGTATTTTTCGTTTAGAATTCTTATCTTTGGTTGAAAATTTAAATTTAATTTTAATTCATGTTTTTCATAGAAAATTAATGTTCAGGATGAAATATTCATGTTTTTCGTTGGCAATCCACTGATTCAATTCAAAATTATTCTAGTTGGTTTCAAATTGACATTTTTGTTGGAAATTATTAATTTTGGCTTGAGAATTGAACCCTGTTTTGAAAATGCGTGGATGTTATTCAAAATTTATCTGTTCAAGTTAAGGATTTAACTATATTGTTAAAAATTTGTCTTCTTTTATGAATTCAGATGTTTTTTTATTCAAATATTAACTATTGCATGTTTCGTTGAAAATTCATATTTTTGTTGTTTTAACATTTAACTTTTCTGATTAAAATTTAAATATTTCTTTGAAAATTCGCTTCTTTTGCTTGAAAGGTTTCTAAAGGATTCGCCGATTTTAGATTTGGTGAAGATTCGACTATTTTGTTAAAAATTCGTTTTTCTTGTATGAATTCAACTTTTTTTTATTTGAAATTTAAAACCGACAATTCATCTCTTTTTGTTGAAAATTCAACTACTTTTTAAAAAATATATTTGATTGATTTAATGATTAAAAATTCATCTTTTTATTTGAAAATTCAACTGCTTAGTTTAAAAATAATCTATTTTGTTGAAAATTAATAATTTAGAGTTGAAAATTAAAATGTTTTTTGAAAATTAAAACCTTTTTTGAAAATGAAAATGTTTTTTGAAAATTTATGTCTTTTTCTAAGAATAAATCTGTTTTAATTGAGGATTCAACTATATTGTTGAAGATTAATCTTTTTTATGAATCCAACTGTTTTTAATGTTGAATTAAAATATTTTCTGATGCAATAATCAACCATTGCATTTTTCATTGACAATTCATCTTTTTTGCTTGAAATTTGAACTACTTGGTTAAAAGTTCAACTTATTTGTTTAAAATCAATTTTTTTGTTTGAAGATTTATGAATATGTGAAAATTCAACTCTTTGGGTGAAAATGCAATGTATTTTTCTATATTATTCTGTTTTTTATTGATGATACAACTATTTGGTTGAAAATTCGTCATTTTTTATTGAATTTAACTGCTTCTTATTACAAATTGAAATATTATTTTTTTTTAATATTTGCTATCGTAGTTTTTGTTCAGAATTCATATCATTGGATGAAAATTCAAATTTAATTTTAATTCATGTTTTTTATGGCAAATTAATGTTCAGGATAAAAAATTCATCTTTTTAGTTGGAAATTCATTGATTCAATTCGAAATTATTCTACTCGGTTGAAAATCAACTTTTTTGTTGAAAATTATTAAATTTGGCTTGAGAATCAAACTATGTATTAGAAATTTATGCATTCTCTTAAAAATTACTTAAATAAATATCAACTATTGCATTTCGTGTTGATATAATTTATCCTCTTTTGTTGAAAATGAATAATATAGAGTTGAAAATCGAACTGTTTTTTTTTAAATTCATGTACGTGTTTGAAAATTATTCTCTTTCAGTTGAGGATTCAACTAATTTTGTGAAAATTCGACATTTTTGGTTGAGTTGAACTGTTTTTTATTTGCAGTAATTTTTTTTTATTTTAATATGAAATTTTGCCATTTTTGTTGAGGATTCATCTCTTTGAGTTGAAGATTTAATGAATTGTTTGGAAGTTTTCGTTCTTATTGAATTCAACTGTTTTTTTTTTATTTAAAATTAAATTTTTATTGTTGAAAATCAACTTTTTTGTTGAAAACTATTAATTTTGACTTTAGAATCAAACAATTTTTTAGAAATTCATGCATTTTCAGAAATTAATTAATTAAATATCAACTATTGCATGTTTCGTTGATAATTCCTCTTTTTTGGTTCAAAATGAATAATACAGATTTGATAATTAAGCTGTTTTTTTAGTTCATGTATGTGTTTGAAAATTATTCTGTTTCAGTTGAGGATTCAACTAATTTTTCGAAAATTCGTCGTTTTTGATTGAGATAAACTGTTTTTTATTTACAATAAATTTGTTTATTCCAATATGAAATTTTGATATTTTTATTGAGGATTCATCTCTTTGAGTTGAAGATTTAGTAAATTGGTTGAAAGTTTTCGTTCTTATTGAATTCAACTGTTTTTTTTTTATTTAAAATTCAATTTTTATCGTTGAAAATCCACTTTTTCATTTAAAATTAAACTTTTCTGGTTGCGAGAATTTAACTGTTCAATTGAAAATGTAATTATTATGTTAAAAATTCGTCTCTCATACTTACAAGTTTAAATATTTGGTTGAAAATCAATTTTTGTTGTCGATAATTCAACAACATAATTGGTAGAAAATTCATCTTCCTTGGTTGATAATTAACTTTTTTGTTAAGATCTCAATTCTTTTGGTGAAAATTGATCTCTTGGCATCAAATATATTTTGATTGAAAATGCAACAATTCTCCAGGAATTGTGAAAAACTAGATGGAATTAATGAATGTGTCTGTGAAGGTGGCACTTTTTCAAAAAATTGTTAGATTTAAGCAAGCTTTTTGTCTGTTGATTCCACTTGAAATATTATGTTTGAGCAGTGAAATTTACCGGTTTTTCTCAGTCTGCTTGACCAGAATGTACGTCTTACACTTGGAATTTCGCCAAAGCAATAATTTTTCTGGCATTGTACGAACGTGTGCGAACAATCGCATGGGAAAATAGATAATCAGGACCAGTGACCTGCCTGCATTTTCAGAGAGCAAACAAAAGACTTGAAAATCTGTCCCTTATGTTCCTCGTATCATTAAACATCTTTTGTGCTTTTATTATTTCATTAAATTAAATTATTTTCGGTTCACAGTAAATTCCAGTTGATCAATTTTATCCTGAAATTTGAGGAAAATTATGTGCCACGATTTTATACAAATTTCGAATTTTTCATTTAATCAGCAAGTCATGACTGTCTAAATTAGGGTGGTTAACAAAAAAATCATTTTCGAATTCGAGCACACACACTATATCTATTTTAGTCAACAAATAAGAAAACATAAACTTCAAATAGTATAAGTATTTAATTTGAATTTTGTCTTTTTGATCGATTTTTTGTTGTTTTTGTTTTCTGTCTGAAAATCTCTTGAAAATGCATGAATTAAAATATAAACTTATCTCGTTTCATTACCATTATTATAAGCAATTTAATGAAATTTTTTAAACTATTTTTCCAGGAAAATAATTTCTTCCTAATTGCTTTACATTTAGCTACAACAAGTAACTTTCTTAAATTCACGGATTGTATTTTTTAATTGGCACACGCTTATTCAAATTGTTATAAAAATGTAAAACAAGCAAGACAAAATTATTATTTGCTTCAAAAAATAGTTTCAGGACTTGCATAAAATGATGTACATTGATGTTAATGTAAAATCGAAAAATTCTATATATAACCCAATTTGATACGTGAATTTTCAATGAATTAAGAAAATAGAAACCACAAAAAGGCAATAAAAAAAGACAATAATCAAATAGGGGACCTCTAAGTCATAATTTTTTTTTACTCAAAAGGTTCAACTTAAACTAATATTCGCTGAAAAATTCGAAAAACCATTTTTTTTTCTTTTAAAAATAAAGTGAACATGCAGATTGAAATTCAAAAAGTGGTATTTGGTAGGAATTTCCTTAATTGTTTTCTAAAGAAAAATTATTAAACTAAATCTATAGAAACACTGTTAGATACATAAAAATTAATTCTCAGAGTTATATATATGTTCTTTTTTACTAGAATAATTTTTTTAACTGAAAATTTAACTATTTCATTTTATTATTCATTATTTTAGCTGAACATTCATCTCTTTAGTTGTAAATTCAACTGTTTTTAGTTTAAAATTCATTTTATTGATTGAAAAGTCAAATATTATATTTTTTATTGAGAATTCATCTTTTTGGTTGGGAATTTTATCATTTGGTTCAAAATTCAATTATTTTTTTCAAAATTCAACCATTTTTTCAAAAAATTACTCTTTTGGTTTTATTAAAAAATCGTATTTTTGGGTTAAAAATTAAACTATTTTTTTTGAAACTTCAACTCTTTTGTTGAAAATTACTTTTTTTCGGATAGGAACTGAACTATTTTGTTGAGAATTCTTTTTTTTTTAATACACTGTTTTTCATTAAAAATTAAAATCTTTTATGTTTAAGATATAAACTATTACATTTTTCGTTGATATTTATTATTTTTTGGTTGAAACTTCAACTACTTTATTGAAAGTGGAACCCTTTTGCTAAAAATTCATTGACTGATAGAAAGTTCATAATTCTAAGTGAAAAATAATTTCTTTGGTTGAAAATTGAACTATTTGGTTAAGAAATAATTTGTTTGTAATAAAAATTAATTTTTTTAACTGCAAATTGTACTATTCTATTTTTGGTTATAAATGGTTTTCTTGAGTTGAATATTTAATATTAATATTATAATTATATTTATAATTTAATATTTAACTATTTAGTTGAATATTTAACTATTTGGTAAAAATTTAAATAAATGGTTGAAAATTTAACTACTTGGTTGAAAGTTGAACTTTTTTGTTAAAAATTAATTTTTCTGGTTGCAATTTGAACTATTTTTGTTTAAAATTGGTTATTGTTTGTTGAAAATTATGTTTCTCGACTGAAAATTTAACTGTTCTATTTTTGGTTAAAAAATAATCTTTTTTGTTGAAAATTTAACTGTTTAGTGAGAAGTTAAAATAGAAATCATTTTTTTATTGACAATTGAACTATTTAGTTCAAAATACGTTTTTCAGTCAAAACAATTAATTTTCTAACTGAAAATTATACTGTCTCATTTTTGCTTACACATGAATATTTTATAGTTAAAAATTCAACTATTTAGTGTAATATTCAACTATTTGGTTAAAAATTCCTCTATTTGGTTAAAAAATTCAAATAATTGGTTAAAGTTGAACTCTTTTAAAAAATTCATTTTCTTGCTTGAAAATTTAACTATTTTTGTTGAAAATTCGTTTATTCTTGTTGAGGATTATTTTGCTGAAAATGAAAAATCATCTCTTTGCTTGAAAATTGAACTTCTTGGTCCGAAACACGTCTTTTTGTAATACCAATTAATTTTTTCATCTGCGAATTTTACTATTCCATTATTTATTAAAAATGGATCTTTTTAGTTCAAAATTCAACTATTTAGATTAATATTCAAGTTTTCGGTATAAAATTTAACTATTTGGTTGAAAATCAAACTACTTGATTTAAAGTTGAACTTTTTTGTTGAAAATTAATTTTTCCAACTTAAAATTTAACTATACTATTTTTGATAGAAAATTTACATTTTCTGGTTAAAATTTTTATTATTTTGTAGAAAGTGTATCCTGTTTAGTTGAAAATTTTACAATTTACTTGAAAATTCGTTTATTTTTGCTCAGGATTATTTTGTTGAACTAAAAATTCAACTGTTCCATTTTTAGTTGAAAACTGATCTTTTTTGTTGAAAATTCAACTACTTAGTTGGAAGTTAAACTCCTTTCTTAAAAATTCATTGCTTTGTAGAATATTAATTTTTTTAGTTAAGAAATCATATCTTTGGTTTAAAATTGAACAACTTCTTTCACGACTCGCTTTTTTGTAATAACAATTCATTTTTCGAACTGCAAATTAAATTATTCCATTGTTTATTAAAAATGGATCTTTTTAGACTCGAAATTCAACTATTTAGTTGAATATTCAACTTTTTGGTAGAAAATTCAACTATTTGGTTGAACATTCAACTACTTGGTTTAAAGTTGAACTTCTCCGTTGAAAATTAATTTTTTCTGTTGAAAATTAAACTCCTTGCTTAAAAGTTGAACTCCTTTGTTACAAATTTATTTTCTTGGTTGAAAATTTCACGATTTTGTTGAACGTTCGTTTTTTTTTAACTAATTTATCCAACTGAAAATTCAACTATGGAAAATTCATCTTGTTTAGTTGAAAATTGTACTATTTGGTTGAAAATTGATTTTTTTGAAGATTACTTCATGTTTGGTTAAGAATTCATCTTTTTTTTTTAATTTTAGTATTTGGTTGAAAATTGATTTATTTTGTTGGAATGTCTTTTTTTCTGAAAAAAATCGTCTTTTTTCGTTGAAATACCAACCATTACATTTTTCGTTGATATTTATTACTTTTTGGTTGAAACTTCAACTAATTGGTTGTAAGTTGAACTCCTTTGTTGAAAATTTATTTTTTTGGTAGAAGATTCATTATATTAGTCAAAAAATCATCTTTTTGGTTGAAAATTAAACAACTTAGTTAGAAAGTCATTTTCTTGTTGGAAAATTTGTCTTTGTGGGTTAAAGATTCAACTATTTGATATGAAATCAACTTCTTCGTCAGAAATTTATAATTTCCGGTTGAAAATTCAACTGCTTTGTATAAAATTCGTATTTGCTTGGCTTGAAAGATTAAAAAATTGAACTTGGTTAAAAGTTGAAGAACTTTGTTATAAATTCACTCCTTTGGGTAATGATTTATCATTTCACTTGAAAATCGATCTATTTGGTTGAAAATTTAATGCGTTTAGTTGAAAATTATAGTATTTAGTTGAACATGCAAAAACTTGGTCAGGAAGTCAATATTTCTGTTTAAAAATTCATTTTTTTTAAATTCGAATTTAACTATTAAGATGAAAATAAACTTTTTCGTTGCAATTTGTAATTTCGGGTTGAGAATTAAACTGTTATTTAGAAAATTCGTCTTTTTGGGCTTGAAAGTTCAATGACTTGAACTTGGTTCAAATTTGAAATAATTTATGAAAAATTCACTTTTTTATAGATGATTCATCATTTTACTTGCAGATCCATCTTCTTGGTGAAAAATTTAACTATTTTTCTTTCAAATTAATTTTTTGGTTGAATTTTTTGTTTCTACTGAAAATTTAACTATTTCATTTTTAATTTAAAACAATATATTTCCAGATCCCTAGCGATTTATAGCCCAATATAGAAAGATTGTGATTTTTCCCTCTTCCTGGAATTCAAAATGATCTAAAACATTCCTTCTTGGTTCGATTTACCAGGGTTTTGTGATTAGAAGAACAAAACGATTTCGAATTAAAAAGTGAAATTTGATAATTCTTTAAAAAATGAGACATTTATAATGAAAATTTTGGACAGACTTCTGAGACTTGAGATGCCTTCTCACTTATCACAGAAGCGTCAGAATGTTATTACGAAGGGTTGGTAGTCAGAGAAAGGTGCTTGATTTCCTTGTGGAATTAATAATCTTCAAATGAATGGAGCAGCGACCGAAGAAAGTTTCAGCAAACTTTATTACATGGCTAATATATATTCCAGCTTCTATGAGGTATTGCAATAGTTTTCCGAAAAGTCCGCGGAGTGAATGGAACGGTGAAATGGCTAGGGCAAAACTTCAATATTTGGCGACGATAACGACGTCCCCTAATATATTTCCTTACGACTTTTCATCCTGCCCAGAAGGAGTAAGAAACCTGATTAAGGAGTTCGGACAGGGGTCGACCGAGAAAGAAAAAAAAACGCTCAGTCACGCTAATGGCGCTCTAAAGCAAACTTCCCAGATACTTAGGCGGAAGTCATGAATGGATGTTAGAATAAGTCGACTGATGTCCTACTTTTTCACTAATTATTCAAAAAAATTGGCTTTCTCACATATTAAAAAAAAACCTACAGAAAAGCGTTCCTTAACTCATTAAGATACTTAAGTCGTTAAATCTCCCTCCCTATTACTTCCTCTCAACACCTTTCCGATCGTTTCCAATCATATTCTATTTAGTTTTTCTCTCACGTACTTCCCCTCTCTACCTCTTTCCTAGTTTTTCTACAACACCCCTTTACTGATATTCCCCTACTCCGTATTCTCTACCCTTCTTCTCCTCTCCTACTTCTCGTTCCATTATCCCATACACTTCATTCCCTCAGCACACTTCCTTATTTTTCGAATCTCCCCCCAATCCCGATCACTTCATGTTCTCTTCTATCCTCCCCTATTCAGTGGTATCCAATCCTTTACCATTTTATCATCTCTTTACCTACTTCCTCTCTCCACCCTTTCCCTATTTTTTCTACAGTATCCCTCCCTCTACTGATATTTCCCTACTTCATACTTCCTAACCTTCTTCTCTACCCCGCACTTCCCATTCTCCCAAGACTTCCTTCTCCTGTTTTTCCTCCCATCCCCTTATATAACTACTTCATTCCCTCGCCTCACTTCCTCATTGTACAAATCTCGCCCTGTCTATCACTTCCCATTCTCTCCTATTCACCCCTATTCAATTGTATCAAATCCTATCTCAATTTATCATTCCCTTACCTACTTTTCCTCCCCTCACTTTTCCTATATCACCTACTCTGTCCCTTTCTCTACTGCTATTCCCCTACTTCATACTCCCTCCCTTTCTTCTCCTTCGTGCACTCCTCATTCTCCTCGCCACACTTCCTTCTCCTACTTCCCTTACTTCTCCGATCCCCTCATATCTTTTGTTCCTTGCCACACTTCCTCGTCCTTGCTTTCCCTCCCAATCGTATACAATCCTATTCCAATTTATCATCTCCTCACTTGTTTTCCTCTCCACAATTTCACTATTTCACCTACACTATCCCTACCTCTACTGATATTCCCCTATTCCATACTCTCTCCCTTTCTTCTCCTCCCTACACTACTCATTCTCCCCAGACTTCCTTCTACTTCTCCCATCAACTCATATCATTCGTTCCTTGCCACACTTCCTCATCCCTGCTTCCCCACCACACTCCTATGTCTCCTTCCAACTCTCCTCTTCCTTATCTTTTGTTCCCCCTCCTCAAATGTCCCATCACTTTTATTCCTATACTTTTCACCACCACTTCCTTAATCCCCTCCCCTACTTCCCCTACCGGAAAAAAGTGCGACCGAAAGACACCCGACCGAAAGTATGAGGGTTCCTGCCCGGGGGTCTAAGAAGCCCTAAAAATCACAGTGTCAAAGTGGAAATCGGGAAAACCGGGAAATGACTAGGAATCTGATTCAGTGACCGGGATTTTACCGGTGATTTTACATATTTTATCAATCTAATTCTCACTTGGAACCAGTGCTCCCAATTTGGCTCCCGAAATGCACTGCGCATGCGTCGCTCCAGCAGCCTCATTGGATGTTGATCGCGCGCTTATTTGAAATGATCAAGTATGCAAATCAATTTTTCACAATATACAATAATCATAAAGTAGAAACAAATATTATGAATTGTTTTAAATTTACACCTGTGCAAAAAGGTATTCCTTCCATTGAATTTAAAATCAATAATTTATTTATAAACAGTACAATCCAATTATTATTTTATCCTCCACTCTGAAAAACTATTTCATGATCAGAAAATGAATTGTTATTATTTCCGCAATGATGATTTATCATAAAAAATTGATTTACACATGTGGTAGTTTCAAAAAAGCGCTCCATTTACAGCCAATAAGACTACAGATGCAGCGCATGCGCAGTGCAGTTGGGGAGCTGAATTGGAAGCACTGGTTGGAACAAGATATTCGTGAAAAATCATTATTCTCACTTGGAATAGGGAATTTTCTAAAAGAATGGCAAATCTGACTTGGAACTATGCATTTTTTGTAAGAATTATAATTCGGAAATTAGGACAGGGGATTTTGAGTAACAATTTAAAATTTCTACTCTGAGGGAGGAAATTTTATAAGAGATTTACCATTTTGATTTGTAAGAGATAATGAATAAAAGGAATATAAAAAAAATCACGTAAAAAATTACAATTATTCAGACTTGGAACAGGGAATTTCCGTGAAGAATTATAATTTTGACTTTTGAAGGGAATTTTGTGAAAAATTATAATTTCGACTTGCGGGGCCGAAAATTGCCGCAAAGAATTAGAATTTTGAATTTGTGACAGGAAATTTTCTAAAATAGTTACAAATCTGAGATGGAACTTTGAATTTCCGTAAAGAAGTATAATTATTATTTTATGTTTACTTTAGAATAGGAAATTTTACTAAGAATGATAATTTTTACTTTCACTCAGGGAGTTTGCGTAAAAAATTATAATTTGATTTGGAACCGGAAATTTTGGAAAATAATTTTAATTCTGCTAATCCTGAATTAAAGTAGGGATTGTTTGTAAAGAATTGAGCTTTGACTTGGAACAGAAAAATTTTTAATTTTGAAATTTTGTCTAGATTAATTCGGCTAACCAAGCTTGGCAAAAGAATAAGTTACCGTGAGCTGGGGCAAACCGGGACACGCCAAGAAAACCGATCCTCTCATTAATTGACATTTTATAATTTCATTTTCCTTTTCGAAATACAATCCCAAGATTTTTTATTATTTTCTGTAAAATAATGTCTAATTTTCTATCAAAGACTGTTTGGTTAACCACCCTTAGGACACGGGGTAAAGTTGGCTAGGGTACGGAAAAATTCGGGTAAGGCACGGGGTAAAGACGGCTAAATTACAGGGTAAAATTATCCGGGTTACGGGATAAAGTTGACTATATTACGTGGTGAAATCGGGTAGGGTACGGGGTAAAGTCGACTAGGTTAAGAAGTAAATTCGGCTAGGGTACATGATAAAATCGTATTCTGGGCGGGGTAAAGTCCGGTAGGGTACGGATTGAAGTCAGATAGTGCATGGGGTGAATACAGCAAGGGATAAAGATAGCAAGATTGTGGGGTAAAGATATCTAAGGTACGAGGTAAAGTCAGCTATGGTACGTGGTAAAGTCATGTAGGGTACGGGGTAAAGTAGTTTAGGGTCAGTAAAATCGGCTAGTGCATGGGGTAAAGACGGCAAGTGTATGAAATTAAGACGTTAAAGGTTCGGGGTAAAAATATCTAGGGTATGATGTAAAGTCGGCTATGGTACAAGGTAAAGTCAGGTAGTGTACGGGGTAAAGTTGGTTAGGGTATGGGGTATAGTCGGCTAGGGTACGGGGTCAAGTTGAGAAGGGTACAAGGTAAATTAGGTTAGGTGACGGGGTAAATTCGTCTAAGGTAGGAATTTAAGTCGGCTAGCGTACACGGTAAAGTCGGCTAGGTTGTGGGGTAATTACGGCTGGGATACGAGGTAAAGTCATCTAAGGTACAGGCTAAATTTGGCTACGGTTCATGATAAATTCGGCTACAGTATGGGATTAAGTCAGGTAGTGTAAGGGAGAAGTCAGATAGGCTAAGGGGTAAAATCGGCTATAATTCATTGAGAAAAATCTAAAAATATGTCGTGCCCCGTCTCACTGTAATTAATTCCAGAATAACTGCTTGAAAATAAGGTTATCTGCCTAACATTAAAAATTAAGGGATGAGAAGACAGAAAATTAAGTTAGACCGTCTGAGAAGGATAATTTTCTGCTAAAATCAAGACTTTCTTTATAGATGGCATTCCGGAAATATCCTGCATTAAAGTTTCTACGGAACACATTTGGAAGATCTCCGTCTGTGCATCCATTGTTAAAGCTTCACTAACTGGTAACGTAAGGCAAAAGGCATTCTTCACTGAACAGCCAACACGTAGCGACCGTATTTCAACCGGAAGATTATTAGCACATTCTAGAAAATAAGTTTCGTACGTGAAAACGACGAGTTTTCTGCGAATGGATGCAAGACTTTTTGATGACGAGTTAAGCCATTTCGAGCACGGATTGCACTCGGATGGGTAACTTTATGTTATACGCCTAGCTTGTTTTCTCTTTGTTTAAATAATGTCAATCTGAAGATTTTCCACCGAGGATGACGCTGTAATATCGAATGTTTATATTTAAACTCGAGTCAAAAAACTGACTGTACTTTGATAGATGGTATTTTGCAGTTTTCCTCTCCCCTGGCCAAACATCCCGGCAAATGCGAGCACGTCTAATAGTCAGATGCAGCCACGCTTTATCATTTGATATAATTCAACTCATACATTTATTCTCAGCCAACTTCGGTAAAAATTAATTTTTTTCATGCCATTACCCGGTGAAATAGAATCATGCGGCGATAAAGATACTCGTGGCAAAGGACTCAAATGATACATCAGCAGTGGAGACTGTCATGGAGGGGCGGTCCCTCTTTTAGCGGGGTTTTTGAAATGAAAACATGGTACAATAGGTTTTCTGCAGTTTTCCTCTCCCCTGACCAAACTTGCATGCCTCCGTCTGCGCAATCATTGAAGAAGATTTAATAACCGGTAACTAAATGCAGAAGGCATTCTACGTGGAACATCCAACACGTAGTGACCGTATTTCAACCGGAAGAGTATTAGCACATTCTATAAAATAAGTTTCGGACGTGGTGACGACGAGTTTTCTGCGAATGGATAAAAGACTTTTTGATCGAGAGTTCGCCAGGGAGTACTTACGTGAGACGTATGAGCAAAACTGACACACAATCGGATTCGATTTACGTACACCCCGTGAATCGGAAACTCAATGACGGATTCTGAAATGAAGTACTCTATACGTATAGCATTTGGCAAATTCAACAGTGCATTTTACTAGAGGGACCTAATAAAGTACCTGTCTGCACTTCCAGTTTCAAAAAAATCGTCTTTCAATCCAGGTCCATGGTATTTTATGATCCATTCTGTCGAATTTTTACAAATCGTTTTTAGCATCGAAGATTTCCCTTCCTTTTAGCTTATTTTGGATTTTTCTTTGAATTTATGAAGAAGTGTCTTGGAAGAATTAAGGAACTTAATGAAATATTAAGAATTAGGAATTGAGAATTGGGAATTGGAAATTGGGAATTGGGAATTAGGGATTAGTATTTAGGAATTAGGGATTAGAATTAGGGATCAGGGATTAGGGATTGGAAATTAGATATCAAGGATTAGGGATTATGTATGAGGGATTACGGATTAGGGATTGGGGATTATGTATTATGTATTATGTATTATGTATTAGGGATTAGGGATTAGGGATTAGGGATTAGGGATTAGGGATTAGGTATTGGGGATTAGGGATTAGGGATTAGGGATTAGGGATTAGGGATTAGGGATTAGGGATTAGGGATTAGGGATTAGGGATTAGGGGAAGGGGAAGGGGAAGGGGAAGGGGAAGGGGAAGGGATTCAGTTGTTCATGATCAGAGACTTTTCTTGGCGTGAATTTCATACGCATTATCTTATAAGTGCGTATAGTATAAATAATTTCTCGCACGAAGCCTAATCAGTGGTGCGAACCGGAAAGGGACTAAGAGTAGAATTTATCGCTGAAAAGAAATAATTTCATGTGAATCTTAATTAGCTAATTAAAGCAAGGGCATGAGAGAACACAGAGAAGAGCTCCATGTACGACTGCAATCGACCGTGAAACAGACTATCGATATTTATAGATTGGAAAGCAAGTTACAAGGTAGGAAGTATTCTGAAGTGGCATTTAGAACCGTGGCAAATGGCAAGCTTGTCTCTTTGACCCTAGAATACAGTACAATAAAGGAAATGAGGATTATTCCTAACATTCTCTTAAAACTTCCCTCTTCCTTTTCCCCTTTCTCAGCGAATACCTACTAGATCACAACTTTCTCCAAACTATTCAGCAATCCTAAAGTTCCAAGTTCTTCAGAAGCTTCAGTAACTAAACTCGAAATTAGGAAAATTAATTCTAGTGCTTTTCAACAAAATAGTTGAATTTTCAGTCAAAGAGATAAATACTTAACAACAAATTTTTTTAACGAAGTAGTTAAACTTCCAACCAAATAGTTCGACTTTTAACCCGGTAGTTAAATTTTGAAGCAACAAAAATTAATTCTCAACAAGAAATGTAATATTTGATACTTCACAAAAAAAAAGATTTTAATTTTAAATAAAAAATAATTGAATTAGACCAAAAATATGAATTTTCAACTGAAAAAGATCAATTTTTTAACATAAAAAGGAATAGTTAAATTTTTCAGCTAACAAAATTATTTTGAATGAAAAAAAACGACTTTTCAACAAAATAGTTGAAATTTCAGCCAAAAAGATGAATCCTCAATCGAAAAAATAAATTTTTAATGATGTAGTTCAATTTCCAACCAAATAGTTAAACTTCTAACCCGGTAGTTGAATTTCCAAGCAACAAAAATTAATTCCCAACCAGAAGTGTAATATTTGATACTTCACAAAAAAAAAAATTTAATTTTAAATAAAAAATAGTTGATATAGACCAAAAATATGAATTTTCAACAAAATAATTGAATCCTCAACCAAAAACCAAATAGTTGCATTTTTAAACAAAAGAGGTGAATTTACAACACAAAATGACGAATTTGCTATCCAAAAAGATGAATCTTCAACCAAAAAGATTCATTTTCTGCCAGAAAAGATGAATTTTCAATAAAATGTATGAATTTTCAACTGAAAAAAATCAATTTTCAAACCAAAATAGGAATAATTTAATTTTCACTTATAAACTTATTTTAAATGAAAAAAAAAACGATTTTTCAACAAAATAGTTGAATTTTCTGCCAAAAAGATGAATCTTCAATCAGAAAAATAAATTTTTAACAATGTAGTTCAATTTCCAATCAAATAATTCAATTTTGAAATAGATACTTGAATTTTCAACCGAAAAAAAAAAAAAAATTTTAATAAAAACTGTAATATTTCATACTTAAACCAAAAAAGATTTTAATTTTAAATCAAAAACAGTTGAATTAGACAAAAAAAATGAATTTCCAACAAAATAATTGAATCTCCAACCTAAATAAATTTATTTTTAACCGAATAGTTGCATTTTCAAACAAAATAAATAAATTGTCAAACCAAAAAGACTAATTTGCATCTAAGAAAGATTTTTCAGTATCGACAGAAAAAAGTTTTAACCAAATTGTAGAATTTTCAACATAAAAGTTAATTTTCAACATAAGAGTTAATTTCCAACAAAAAATTAATTTTTTACAAAATAGTTTTACTTTCATCCAACTAATTTAATTTTCGAGCAAGAAAGGCGGCTTTTTGACAAAATAGTTAAATTTTTAATAAAATAATAGAATTTTAACCCAAAATAGATGAATTTTAAACCAAAAATATAATACGATATTGTTTAATTAGAAAGAATTAACTTTTAAACAAAATAAAAAATTACCACTACCCAAAAATGAATTTTTAATGTAAAAAACGAATTTTCTACCCAAAGGATGAATTTTCAATCCAAAAGGACGAATTTATTTCCCAAAATATGAATGTTCAACAAAATATATGAATAATCAACTGAAAAAGATCAATTTTTAAACCAAAAAAGCAATAGTTAAATTTTTAGTTAATAAAATTATTTTTAATGAAAAAAACCGACTTTTCAACAAAATAGTTGAATTTTCACCCAAAAAGATGAATCCCCAATCAAAAAATTTTTTTTTCAACAATTCAGTTCAATTTTCAACCAAATAATTCAACTTTGAAATAGATACTTGAATTTTCAACCAAAAAAAAATCAATTTTAAACAAAAAATGTAACATTTCATACTTCAAACAGAAAAAGATTTTAAATCAAAAACAGTTGAATTAGACCAAAAAAAAATGAATTTTCAAGAAAATAATTGAATCTTCAACCTAAATAAATTTATTTTTAACCGACTAGTTGCATGTTTAAACAAAAGAGATGAATTTTCAAACCAAAAAGACTAATTTGCAACTAAGAAAGATTTTTCAATCTAGGCAGAAAAAAGTTTTAACCAAATTGTGGAATTTTCATCATAAAAGTTAATTTCTAGCATCAAAATTAATTTTCAACAAAATAATAAAATTTTCAAAGAAAAAAAATTAATTCTTTGCAAAATAGTTTTACTTTCAATCAGCTACTTTAATTTTCGAGTAAGGAAGATGACTTTTCGACAAAATAGTTGAATTTTTAACAAAATAATTGAATTTTAAACCTAAATAGATGAATTTTAAACCAAAAATATAAGACGATATTTTTTAATTGGAAAGAATTAACTTTAAAAAAAAATAAAAAATTACTTCTACTTAAAGATGAATTTTCAATATAAAAAACGAATTTTTACACCCAAAGGACGAATTTCCCTAACCAAAAAGAAGAATCTTCAACAAAAAAGTTGAATTTTAGACCAACAAAAATTAATTCCCAACAAAAAATGTAATATTTTATACTATAACCAAAAAAGATTTTAATTTCAAATAAAAAACAATTTAATTCGACCAGAAAATATGAATTTTCAACAAAATAATTGAATCTTCAACCAAAATAAATTTATTTTTAAACGAATAGTTGCTTTTTAAAACAAAAAAGGTGAATTTTTAAACCAAAATACTAATTTGCAACTAAAAAAGATTTTTCAGTCTAGACGGAAAAAAATGTTAACCAAATTGAAGAATTTTCAACATTAAAGTTAATTTTAAACATAAAAATTAGTCTTCAACAAAATAATAAAATTTTCAAAGAAAAAAAATTAATTGTTTGCAAAATAGATTTACTTTCAACCATCTATTTTAATTTTCGAGTAAAAAAGATGACTTTTTGACAAAATAGTTGAATTTATAAAAAAACAATAGAATTTAAACCTAAATGGATGAATTTTAAACCAAAATATAATACGATATTTTTTAATTAGAAAGAATTAACTTTCAAACAAACTAAAAAATGACTAAAGATGAATTTTCAATCCAAGAAACGAATTTGGTACCCAAAAGATGAATTTTCAATCCCAAAGGACGAATTTTCTTTCCGAAAATACAAATGTTCAACAAAAACAGTTTAATTTTCGAAAAAAAAATAACTTCTAGACAAAATAGTTGATTTTTCAACAAAATAGTAAAAATTTAAGCGAAAAAAGGAGAAAAAGGGGAAGTTTCTTGAAAACAGCGGAAAAAAGAGGAATTCTTGAAGAAAGTAAAATAAATTATAATATATAACTATATTTTCAATTTCAAAAATAAGATTTTTAAGTTTTGTGAAATTATATATCATAAGAAAAATATTGATAAGTATTTACGAATTTTTAAAGGGTTTACATTAGAATAATTCAGAAATTAATCAATTTTATCAACTTTTATTATCAATAATCTTTTACAGCAGTGTGGTCTGGGAGAGCGCACGTGCATACTGATTTGTCACTTTTTGCTCAAATGAGGGATAACCAGGGATAGACAACTTGCGTTTCCAATAAATTGAAAAAAATTGAAACAGAAATATAAAATTGTGACTCTACCGTGGACGTGCGGTCCACGGATGACGGTGCGGTCTGTGAGACCGCACGGCCACACGTTAATTTCATAATCGAACTAATACTCGAAACATAAACAATCATTACCTCTATTTATTATCTCAGTGTTTGAAAAAAGGGATTTATCAATATTAGCTTACTCCTTACTGATAATAAAATATAGAAAGGCTCGGTTTATCTAATGAAAGGAACTGCATTGAACAACTTCGTTTAGTGCAGAAAAAACGACTCAAAAAGATTGTTCTCATCGGTTTATCGAGAAAGGGTCGCTATTATAGAATCAGCGATTATTATTAAAGCCTATCGCATAAAATGCGATTGACAAGGAAATAAATCTGAATTGGTTATGGATTTATCATAGAACACGAAGGATATTGCGAGAGGTATTACCTGTTTGTTAGTCCGATAATGCAATCATTTTTCGCATTCAATTAATTGCTAATCACTAACGATTATTATTGCTTGTCAGATGAAGAAAACGGTAAAATCGATTAAGAAATTTTCTGCCTCATGAAGGATAGGTTCGTTCGGGGTGTTAAAATAGGGCCCTATTTCCAGCATCTCGAATAAAAATAGGGGCGCGGTGCCCCGAGCGACTCAAGAAATTGCACTTATCCAATTCAGCATTGCAAGAACGTTACATGTATATTATGTAAGAAGACGTGTAACGGTACTCTCAGAAAAATATTTGTTTTGCATTAATGAAAACGATAAGATAATTTTTTTCATTTAATCAAAAATAGCTTCGATATGAGGAACATTATTTTGAATTAAAGACCAATTTTTCTTAGAATAAAATACCATTACTTTGAACCAAAGAAAGTTTTCTTTCACTCGTGAATATTTTTCTTTGATTTAAAGAAATTTTTTTTTATCAAACAATCTTTTTTCTTAGTGTACATTTCAAACAATAATTTTATTCAACAAAATAGTTGAGGTTTTAAGTTAAAAAGTGGAATGTTTTAGAAAACGTTTAAAACTTAAAGCCGAAAAGATGATTTTTCAAATAAAAAAGAGAAATTTTCAAAAAAAAGAAAAAAAACGAATAGTTAAATTTGCAGTTAAAAAAAATATTTTCAATAAAAGATTTTATTTTACACAAAATATTGAAATTCTCAACTTAATAATGTATCTTCAACAAAGAAAAGAAATCAATTTTCAGCAAAGGAATTCAACTATAAACCAATTAGTTGAATTTTCTACCAAAAAGATTACTTCTCAACGTTTTTTAAACAAAAAAAAACTATCTTTAAAAAAAAAATTATTTTCAATTCAAAAGTACGAATTTTCAACAAAGAAGTTAGTTTCCTACTAAATAAATAAATTTGGAATCAAGCAGTTTCATTTTTAACCAAAAAAGATTAAACTTCTACCAAAAGAGATGAATTAATTTTAAAAAAAATCAACAAGAGTTTAGTTTTCAATCAAAAAAAATTTAGAGCCAAAAAATTAAAACTCAATCAAAATGTTGAATTTTCAAGTCAAAAAGACGAATTTTCGACAAACCTGTTCATTTTTTACCTGAAAATATGAATTTCCAACAAAAAAGTTAATTTTTAACCAAATACTTAAATTTGCTACCAAAATAGTTGAATTTTTAACCAAGCAAGAATTTTTGATCAGGAAAGGAAAAAAAATCAACGAAATTATTGGATTTTGAAGCCAAGCAACAAATTTTCTATAAAAAATTGAATTTTCAACAAAACAAAGTAATTTTTAAACAAATAGTTGAATTTTCAACCGATTAGTTGATTTTCCTACCATATTATTGAATTTTTCAGCCAAAAAAACGAACTTGCTACAAAAAAGGTTGAATTTTCAAAAACAAAATTTTCTTTTCAATCAAATAGTTGAATTTTCAAACCGATTATTTGAGTTTTCTACAATTTTATTGCATTTTCCAGCTAAAAATACGAATTTTCCAGAAAACAGATTCATTTTCCATAAAAAAGTTAATTTTCAACCACACGGTTAAAATGGCTACCATTGTTTAATCCAAAAAGACAAATTTTCAACACAACAATTGAGTTTTAAAATAAAAATATAATTTTTCAATAAAAAATACAATACTTAAATTTTCAGTTAGAAAAATTAATTTTCAACGAAATAGTTCCATTTCTCACCAAAGAGATGAATATTTAATTAAAATGATGAACCTTCAACCAAAAAAGAAATTAATTTTTACAAAGGTGTTCAACTTTCAACCGAATAGTTGAATTTTCAAATAAAATGTTAAACCTGCTACCGAAAAAAATGAATTTTTAAGAAAGAATATTTAATCTTCAACCAAGTAGTTGAATTTTCAAGTCAAAAAAATGAATTATCAACCAAAAAGATCATTTTTAACGAATAATGGAATAGTTAAATTTTCTGCTAAAGAGATCAATTTTCAATTAAAATTATGAATCTTGAACAGAAATAGTTAAATTTTCAATTGAAAAACTTATTATATAATCACAACAAAATTTATTTTTAACAAAATAGTTACATTTTCAAGACAAGAACATGAATTATCAACAAAAAAAATCATTTTCAACTAATAATGGAATAGTTAAATTTTCTACTAAAGAGATGAATTTTCAATCAAAATGATGAATCTTGAACAGAAATAGTTAAATTTTCAGTTAAAAAACTTATTATATAATCACAACAAAAATTATTTTAAACAAAATAGTTAAATTTTAAAGACAAGAAGATGAATTATCAACCAAAAAAATAATTTTTAACCAATAATGGAATAGTTAAATTTTCAGTTGAAAAAATTATTATAGAATCACAACAAAATTTATTTTTAACAAAATAGTTAAATTTTCAAGACAAGAAGATGAATCATCAATCCAAAAAATAATTTTTAACCAATAATGGAATAGTTAAATTTTCAGTTGAAAAAATTATTATATAATCACAACAAAATTTATTTTTAACAAAATAGTTAAATTTTCAATCGAGATGAATCTTCAACTAAAATTATGAATCTTCAACAGGAATAGTTAATTTTTCAGTTAAAAAAAAAAAACTAATTATAAAATCACAAAAAAATCATTTTTAAGTAAACAGTTAAACTTCTAATCAAAGAGATGAATCTTCAACTAAAATTATGAATCTTCAACCGAAAAATTAATTTTGAACGAAGGAGTTCAACATTCAAAGTATCAACCAAAAAAGATGAATTCTCAGCAAAAAATGCATTTTTTCATATTTCAACCAAAAAGTATTTTAATTTTTAATCAAAAACAGTTCATTTCAGGCAAAAAAGACGAATTTTCAAACAAACAAAAGGTTAAACTTCAACGAAAAACAGGCGAATTTTCAATCAAATAGTTGAATTTTCCAACCAAAAAGATTAATTTTTTAGAAGACAGTTGAGTTTTCAACCAAAAGAAAGACATATCTACGAAAAAAACTAAATTTTCAATCCAAAAGGATGAAATTTATATCGAAACAGACGGATTTTCAAAAAAAAAATGTTCATGTAAAAAAAAGTATTTTTAACAAAATAGTTGACTTCAAAAAATCAATCTAATTTCTCAGCAAAATAGTGGGTTCTATTAATTCAGTTCGCATTTGAGTTAAAATACGAGAATATGGGGCAAAAGGGGAAACAAGGGAAAAGGGGAAGAGGGGAAAAGGGAAAGTTTCTTTAAATCAGGGGGAAAAAAATTCCATGCAAAAAAATGTCTTTTAGCAAAATAGTTGACTTTTCAAAAAATCAAATTTTTCAGCAAAATAGTGGGTCCTATTAATTCAGTTCGCATTTAAGTGAAAATACGAGAATAAGGGAAAAAAGGGGAAAAAGGAGAAACAGGGGAAAATGGGAAACAGAGAAAAAAAGGGAAAAAGGGGAAACAGAGGAAAAGAGGGAAAGGGTGAAGGGGAAAATGGGAAAGGGGAAGTTTCTTTAAATCAGGAGAGAAAAATTTCCGTGCAAAACATGGCTTTTTAACAAAATAGTTAAATTTTCAAAACAACAATCAAATTTGTCGGCAAAATAGTGGGTTCTATTAATTCAGTTCGCATTTAGGTGAAAATACGAGAATGATGGGAAAAAGGGGAAAAGGGGGGAAAGGGAAAAGGGGGGTAGTTTCTTTAAATCAGGGGAACAAAATTTCCATAAAAAGAAAGTCTTTTTATCAAAATAGTTGACTTTTCAAAAAATCAATCAAATTTTTCAGCAAAATAGTGGGTTCTATTAATTCAGTTCGCATTTTACTGAAAATACGAGAATAAGGGGAAACAGGGGAAATAGGGAAAAGGGGAAAAGAGGGAAAGGGGAAAAGGGGGTGGTTTCTTTGAATCAGGGGGGAAAAATGTCCATAAAAGTCTTTTTGACAAAATAGTTGACTTTTCAAAAAATCAATCAAATTTTTCAGCAAAATAGTGAGTTCTATTCATTCAGTTCGCATTTAAGTGAAAATACGAGAATAAGGGGAAAAAGGGGAAACAGGGGAAAAAGGGGAAACGGGGAAAAACGAGAAACAGGGGAAAAAGGGAAACAGAGGAAAAGAGGGAAAGGGTGAAGGGGAAAATGGAAAAGGGAAAAAGGAAAAGGTAAAGGGGAAGTTTCTTTGAATCAAGGGAAACAAATTTCCATGCAAAAAATGGCTTTTTAACAAAATAGTTGAACTTTCCAAACAACAATCAAATTTGTCAAAATTTTGCAAAATAGTGGGTTCTATTAATTCAGTTCGCATTTAAGTGAAAATACGAGAATAAGGGGAAACAGGGGGAAAAGGAGAAACAGGGGGAAAAGGAGAAACAGGGGAAAAGGGGAAACAGAGAAAAAGGGGTCACAGAGGAAAAGGGTGAAGGGGAAAATGGTGAAGGGGAAAATGGTAAAGGAGAAAGGGGAAAAGGAGAAGTTTCTTTAAATCAGGGGGAAAAAATATCCATGCAAAAAAATGCCTTTTTAACAAAACAGTTGAATTTTCAAAACAACAATAAAATTTATCGGCAAAATAGTGGGTTCTATTAATTCAGTTTGCATTTAGGTGAAAATACGAGAATAATGGGAAAGGGGGGAAAAAGGGAAAGGGGAAAAGGGGAAAGTTTCTTCAAACCAGGGGAACAAAATTTCCATAAAAAAAAGTATTTTTAACAAAATAGTTGACTTCTACAAAAATCAATCAAATTTTTCAGCAAAATAGTGGGTTCTATTAATTCAGTTCGCATTAAGGTGAAAATACGAGAATAATGGGAAAAGGGGTAAAAGGGAAAGGGGAAAAGGGGAAAAATGGGGAAAGGGGAAAAAGGGGGAAATGGAGAAAGGGGAAAAAGGGGAAGTTTCTTTAAATCAGGGAACAAGAGGGGAATAGGGCTGACATTTTTCTAGTTTTATTTATTTTTCTGAACTCGGAAATAAGGATGTAGATTCTGCAAAAGAATGCACAGTAATTGATTCTTCTACTCTTTGAAGAGTAAGAAAGATGTGCCTTGGCAGTCACGAAGTAATAAGTAACGGCAAAGGCAATATTCCACCAGCCCAGATCGAACAAATGGCACGGAAGTCTATATAAAAGAAGACTTAATTAGCACCATTATCATCCTCTTATATTGGCCATTCCTTTCCAGACTCCAACAAAGGAAAGTTCAAAGGATTCGTCGTCATTCAGGAAGTTTAGTTGCAAGCTTAGTCTTCCTTTCTTACCCCAAAGTTCACTAGTTATTCGTTATATCCACGGTTTCTAGAATGGATATTTTGCTAAACCGTATTCCCAAAAATTGAGTCATATTCCAAATTTTAGAGAATATAATTTCCAAATTTGATGGCGGATACAAATATTTTATTCAAGATTTACTATAATTAGGTAATTTACTAATGGGCCCGAGTGGAGAGCTTTACATGATGACTTTGGGAAGCTCTTCGCATGGGGTGATTGCTAGAGAGATTGATCAGCGAATTGGATCCTCGCGTAGAACCGAATGAGTCAATAACCAGGGTGGCCGAAAAACTTCGTTTTCAAAATTTCCTTACTTTTCCCTGACTAATTTTTCAGTCTTTGAAACAAAAAAGATTAAACTTCAACAACAAAAAAAAGAGTTGAATTTTCAACCAAATAGTTAAATTTTTTAGCCAAAAAGACGATTTTTTTAGAAGACTGTTGAATTTTTAGCCCGAAAAGTCAAATTTTTATTGAAAAGATGAATTCTTAACAAAAAATGGTATAAATGATATTTCAACAAAAAAAACAACCATTTTCAACCAAAGGGTTGAATTGATAACAAAAAAAGTTACAATTTTAACCAAATAGTTGAATTTTCAACCTTCCAGGATGAATTAAAAAAAAATGTAATAGTTGATATTACAATAAAAAAAAGACGAAAGTTCTACCAAAAACGATAATTTTCGACTGAAATAGTTAAATTTTCAATTAAAAACTTACTTCTTAACAACAAAATAAACGAATTTTCAACCAAAGAAATGAATATTCAAGTCAAATGAATCAACAACAAAAAATGATTTTTTTTAACAAAATGGTTTAACCTTAAACCAAGTAGTTCAATTTGCACCAAAAAATATATAAATTTTCAATAAAATAGTTGAATCCTTAACCAAAGAAGATTAATTTTCAACCAAAGAGTTGCATTTTTATCAACAACAAAAAATTAAATTTTTACTAAAACAGATAAATTTTTAACAAATTACTTGAATTTTCAACAATATAATTAAATTTTCAACGTAATAGTTGAATTATTACTGGAATTTTTTAGCTACCAAGGTGAATTTTCTACCAAATAATCGAATTTTTAAACAAAAAATTACACTTCAATCAAACTAGTTGAATTTTCAACAAAAAGATGATTTCTCACCTAAAAGAATGAAAAAAATGAATTTTTAAGAAAGTAATTCAAATTTTAACCAAAAAAGGTAAATTTTCAACCAGACGAATTTTCTATAAAACTGTTGAATTTTCGACACGAAAAGATTAATTTTTGTATAAAGGTGAATTTTCAACAAATAAAGATGTCTCAGTCGAGAAAAACGAATTAACAACTTAAAAAAAAAAAAAATTCACACAAAAATGGAAAAGTTATACTTTTAGTTTAATGTATTAATTTTCAGCCAAAAAAGACGAATTTTCAACAAAATACATCAATTTTCTACAAAATAAATAAATTTTCAACCAAAAAAGATCAATTTTCAACCAAAAATGGAGACGTAAAATTTCCAGTAAAAACTTATTTTTAAAAGAAAAGAACTTTTAATAAAATATTCCAATTTTTCAGCAAACCGATAAATTTTCGATTAAAATGATGAAACTTCAACCAAAAACAATTAATTTCTAACAAAGTAGTTCAACTTTTAAGAAAGTCGTTGAATTTTCAAAAAAAATACGAATTTAAAAAAAAAAAGGGTTTTCAGTCAATAAAGCCGAATTTTCAACTTAAAGAAATTATTTTTTCACAAAAAATGGAAAAGTTACATTTTCAATTAAAAAAATTAATTTTTAACCACAAAAAAAAATTAATTTTGAACAAAATAGTCAAATTTCTAACCAAAGAGATGAACCCTTAACGATAAAAAAAATTAACTTTCAACAAAGTAGTTAAACATTCAAACAACGGATAAATTTTCAACTAAGATGAGGAATCTTTAACTGAAATAGTTAAATTTTCAGTTTAAAACATTCATTTCAAACCAAAAAGACGAATTTTTAAACAAAATACTTGAATCCCAACCAAAGAAGATTAATTTTTTCCAAAAAGTTGCATTTTAACAAGAAAAGATTAAATTTGTACCAAAACAGAATAACTTTTGTTTTTTAGGCATACCTAAAGTATACATTTTTTGATGAAAAAATAATTTTTTTTCAGTTTTTATTCTTATTACTAAAACTTACCATCGCACAAAAGAAATTGTTCATAGACAGAATTTACTTCTTGTCATTTCATACAAGCCTATATTTAAAAACAATTAATTTTGAAAATTTGAAAATTTTTATTTATTGAGACCCGGGCGAGTTTTTGACACTTTTCAAACATGTTTCGAATTTAACTTCAAAAAATATTTACTTACAGGAAATTTAATTGCGTATCTTTTTTTCTCTGGACAAAAACCTGTAGCTTTTTCTGTTTTTGAAGTAAACCCGAAAAAAACACGTCTTTTTAGAATACAAATTTTTTGTCATTCTTGACTTCAAATCGCCATAATTCAGCCGATTTTCGAAATATTTTAATGAAATTTAGAGAAAATGTTCTTCATGATGTTTTACAACTAATAGAATGAACAATTAATCCGAATTTCTGTTTAAAAAAAAGTTATAATCGTTTACCTAAGACATTACATCAATCATCCGGCCGAAAAAACACGTCTTTTTAGAAAACAAATTTGTTGTCATTCTTGACTTCAAATCGCCATAATTCAGCCAATTTTCGAAACATTTTAGTGAAATTTACAGAAAATGTTCTTTATGATGTTTTACGACTAATAGAATAAACAAAAAATTCGCATTTTTGTTCAAACCAAAGTTATAAACGTTTACATAAGAAATTGTATCAATCATTTGGCCGAAAAAACACGTTTTTTAGAAAACAAATTTGTTGTCATTCTTGACTTTAATTCGCCATAATTCATCCAATTTTCGAAATATTTTAGTGAAATTTACATAAAATATTCTTCATGATGATTTACGACTGATAGAATAAACGACTAATCCGCATTTTTGTTTGAACAAAAGTCATAATTGTTAACCTAAGACATTGCATCAATCATCCGGTCGAAAAAAAACACGTTTTTTAGAAAACAAGTTTTTTGTCATTCTTGACTTCAGTTCGCCATAAATCAGCCAATTTTTGGAATATTTTAGTGAAGTTTACAGAAAATGTTCTTTATGATGTTTCGCGACAGATAGAATAAACAACAAATTCGCATTTTTGTTCAAACCAAAGTTATAAACGTTTACATAAGAAATTGAATTAATCATCCGGTCGAAAAAACACGTCTTTTTAGAAAACAAGTTTTTTGTCACTCTTGACTTCAATTCGCCATAATTCAGCCAATTTTCGAAATATTTTAGTGAAATTTACAGAAAATATTCTTTATGATGATGTAAAACTGGTATTGTAAACAACTATTCAGCATTTTTGTTTAAACAAAAGTTATAAACGTTTACCTAAGACATTGCATTAATCATTCGGCCCCTCAGTTTTTAAGTCAATTGAAGCTAATTTCAAAGAGCACAACCCGGTGGAATAGAGGGAAAGATACATATTCGAAATACAAATATGTGCTGCTCGTTAGTTAGCCGCACCGTTGATTCGCATATTTGATTTAATCGGAAGCCATACCGAATATGCGAAGCATCTCCACCTCCAAGTCTGTTTACTTTTCCCTCCACATATATGAATAACTCCCATACTCGGAGAATGCAGAAACCGAGAATGCGAATCCTTGATCTAATACATATTATTATTTCTCGGTAAGAAATTTATTCTATAAAGAGATTTCATATCAAAATGAATTTCAAAATAAACAACAAACAACGAAAATGCGTCTATTGATACTATTTTTTATCTCTGAAGTGAAAAATATGAAGAAGAGGTAAGAATCTGCTGAGGTCTCGGTGACGTAATTGGTTAATACTCCACTCACGTATAGCGGCGTTCCCGGTTCAAATCCCGGCTGAGGCGGATTTTTTTTCGTTCGTAAAAAATTGTTTGTCCGAACTAAGCGGTTGAATATCGAAATTTGTATTAATTAATAATCTAAAATCTGAGAAATTGGGGAAAATAATTTTCGCATACGTTTAGAATCTCAATCATAAAGCCGATTTCCGTAAAGTTGCATGGATTGAATGAATTCCAAAACGTAGTGTCCACTCGAGTATTCAAGACTCGTCTTCCAATGGCACGGTGCCAAAAACGAACGAATATCTTTCAAGGAGGATAAATTAGAAACCCGGATCTTTTTATTTTCAAATCTCTTGCACCGGGCATTTTAAGATAAAAACACACTCAAGTGTGAAAAAGACCTTATCTTCAGATAAGTAACAACACAAGCGGACAAATTTGCAGACTTAACCCTCTTCCCCTTATTGCCCTATTTTCCCCTTTTTTAGCTATTTAAATATTTAGTCAAAAATTTAACTATTTGGTCAAAAATTTAACTATTTTGTTGAATATTCGTCTTTTAGATAAAAAAAAATCGTCCTTTTGGATTGAAAATTCATCTTGGGTTCAGAATTTATCTCTTTTTGCTGGAAATTTAATTACTTTGTTAAAAATCCAACTGTTTTTTTCAAAAAGTCATCTTTTAGGGTTAAAAATTCAACTAATCGGTCGAACCTTGAACTACTTGTAAAAAATTCATTTTTGTTAAAAATAAACTTTTTTTAAAATGAAATTTCGTATTTTTGGGTTTTGTAGAAAACCTGCCTCTTTTGCCTAAAAATTCCACAATCTGGTGAAATTTTTTTTCTTAGCTGAAAAATCTTTCTTAATGACCAGATTGTCTTCTTAAAAATTCAATTTGTTTTATTAAAAATTATTCTATTTTGGTTGATGACTCAACTATTTTGTTGAAAAATCGACTTTTTTTTGGAATTCAACTGTTTTTTTTTTATTTAAAATTTAAATTTTTTCTTGAAACATCAAATATTATATTTCTTAAATTTCAATCAAGAAAGATGAATTTTCAACGGAAAAAATAATTAAATTACAACCAAATAGTTGTTAAATGTTTGCTAAAATTTCGAGAAAAAAGAACATTTTTTTCATTGAATGATAATGATTGTAAGGAGTATTATAGTTAAAAGGTTAAACACATTATTACTATACGTTAACATTGTAACTAAATTGTAACCAACATTTTTCATAAATTTTTTTTTAGATTATTGTATCAAAAAAATATTTTGAAAAAATCCTTTTAGCACACAGTAAATTTGATTCTTTTTTCAATTTTTTAAACAATGGTCCATTTTCGAAAAAAATGTTGGTTATCTAGTTCTCTACTGCAAATGATGCTTTCTCGGAGAGTGAACCATTTCCGGATTTTATTTCGATTGGAAAAGAAAATGGAGGAAGAGGATGGTTTACAAACAATCCATTCAATTAGATTGAATGCGATCTAGCGAAAACAGCTTTACTTGGAGGCATATATATATATAGTATATACAACTATACAATATACAGTATATAACCAGGGTGTCAATTCAAATCCTGGAATATTTTTTTTTTAACAAAAGAGCTCAAATTTGAACCGAAAAGATTTTAATTTTAAATCAAAAACAATTTAATTCAACCTGTAATTTCCAGGGTTTTCCAGTTATATATAAATTTCCTTTCGGAATAGCTTAGAGATGCTTCCTTATATTCTGCTTTATTTTCTCTACATCTTGAAATCCTTTTCCTTTTAGATGATACTTCAATTTGGGAAACAGCCAGAAATCACAGAGCGCTAGTTCAGGACTGTATGGGGGCTGCCGAAGTTGTGGAAGGTGTTTGTGCAATTTCTGGCGATTCACCAGAAATTGCTGAATAAGCTGCGATGGATGCTACTTAGCAGAGAGGTCCTCCCAAAATGGTAAATACTTATTTTTGACAATAGCTCGTACAGTATACAGTATCCAAAATATCTTGAATTTGTGTTGAGAGTGTTGGTTGGAAGCTTTGGTCTGCATAGAAATAGAAACTAGGCGCGGATATCTATTACGGTTTCTATATCTATGGATCTGTATATCTATAGATACATTTGACCCAGCGCGGTGGTATATTCTGGACACGAGGAAAACCCCTCTGTTAGCAGTTAGCTGTTAGGTAGGTCGAACAGGCCGAACAGCCCGAACAGCCATTCGTGCTATTCACTCCTTGTAATATATTATGGGGGGTGGCCTCCTGCCACCTGTATTCCTATGCTCAGCCTGGGGCTAACAACCGCCCTTACGTCCCGGCATTGTCATCGGTGGTACTGAATTACGCCAGACCGCCCGGAGGCTGTCTACCCACCCAAAATCCAGGGAGTTTAATTTTAATACACCTTCCAGACAAGCTATAACTCTGCTAACTCACGCCACAGTTTTGACACTTTTTTTGGGTTGCCACTATTTTGTCTCTATTTTCCAAAAAATGACGCTACTGCCACTATTTTGACACTTTTTTTAGGTTGCCACTATTATGTTTCTATTTGCCAAAAATGACGCTAATGCCACTATTTTGTCTCTATTTTCCAAAAAAATGACACTAATGCCACTATTTTGTCTCTATTTTCCAAAAAATGACACTAATGCCACTATTTTGACACTTTTTTTGGGTTGCCACTATTTTATCTCTATTTTACAAAAAATGACACTAGTGACACTATTTTGTCTCTATTTTCCAAAAAATGACACTAATGCCACTATTTTGTCTCTATTTTCCAAAAAATGACACTAATGCCACTATTTTGACACTTTTTAAAAGGTGTAGCAGGCTGTCGAGAGAACCTGCTAATTGACAGGTGTGTCTGTAAAGACGCTGCAGTCCATCAACGCACCCTGTCAATGGCCTGCCAATTGAGCCAATGAGCCTGCCAATGAGCCGCATTCAGGACGTAACATCAGTGAAGGAGTCTCTCCGAAGCAGATACAAGCATCTTCTTTGAAAGATTTGGTTTTCCAGTGTGTCGGCGTTGAACAAGGTATCTGCGACTAACATGCTTGCCGACCCGGTTCAGCTCTACTCGTTTGGGGTGGTTCAATGGACGAAGAACGAGCTTATAGCCCTTGATATCACCACACGTAATTTCATGAATTATCAATTCGTCAGTTCCGCGATTATACATTTCACGCCGTCAAGACGGACGCGGACTTCTGAATCCCCAGTGTCTTCATAAGCGAATTGTTTTAAGTACAGCTTTCTTCGTTGCCAATGGCAGAGATCCTCTCCTAAAAATGGTCAGAGACCACGAGATGGTTGGTGAAGGAGCGTCTCTTTACAAAGCCTCGGAGCAAGCGGCCGAGACCCTTGGCCTGGATTTTAACACCAGAAGTGAGGAAAGTGCATTACTCCATCTGGATACTTCACTTCTAAAAGCCAAAGTGGAGAAAGCAGAGGTTGGAAAATTTCACCCACAGCTACTCGACAAGAAAATGCACGGAAACATACACAGAAATATAAAAAAACAGTCCTTGCCGAAGGAGCAAACTTTTGCTTTCCTCAGATCATCAGGTCTTAATTCAGTTACAGAGGGTTTTATTTTCGCATGCCAGGACGGTGTAATTTCCACCTTAGCATACCGTGACCGCATTTTATGTCAAGAACTTTCCAGCGATAGGTCATGCACACGCTCAATACCTAGAACACATACTATCAGGGTGTCCCACCCACGCAGGAACGACGTATATTTACAGACATAATGCGACCCTCAGAGTGCGTTATTACCATCTTTGTCGCTCATACGGTGTTGGCCGCGACCCTCCTGGTGAAAAATTCATACAAACAATAACAAATTTAGATTATGAAATCAAAAAAACAATAAACAATACACTGATGGTCGCAAATGACCGATTCGAAGTAACCTCTGTCCGTAACGCCATACGTAACTTTCATTAATCCTATCTTCACGGAGCTACCCCATCCTGCTACCGTGCCTTCTTCCGAGCTTCTCTCTACCTTTCCCTCCCTGTCGCCGCTACTCGCTCGCACCTGTCTCCCCACCCTGCTCCTCACGCCAAGCAAACTAACCTCTTAGCCTACCCAAAACAGTCTCAAGCTCACAAATGATCACCAAACTCTTCACTTCTATTATATTTTACATGCAATCTCACACTAACAAAATCCTCAAACACACTTCGCCCATCAACTCACCTCAAATTCCACTTCATTTTCGCTAAAATGTGCCCCACACAATCACCGCCACCTAACACTTTCATGCCGGAAACGGAAATGCGAATTGTAGGAAAGGAAACGAGAAGAGGAGAAAAAATGGTAATAGTCAAACTAAAGAAATGGAAACATAAGAGGGAAGTGATGACAAAGAGTAGGTTGTTTTATAGAAGCTCGGAGGGAATAGAGGATGATTTGACATGGGTAGAAAGGAATATGCAGTATAAGTTAAGGAAAATAGCGGAAGAGGAAAGAAGTAAGGGAAAAAGAACGTGGGTGAAGTATGGCAGAATACAGCTAGAAGGAGTGTGGTGGGATTGGGGGGACGAAGAAAGGGAAAAGATAGTAAGAAATAAGGTGCCGGGAAACTAGGAGAGAAAGGAATGGGAGATAGGAAAATAAGAAATAGTCAGAAGCCAAGAGAGACGAGAAACGAAGCTAGGGAGGAGTGCAGGATATATTACTGGAATATAGCAGGATTGGAGAGAAAGGATAGAGAGTTTATGAGAAATTTGACACAATGATATGTAGTAGTAATGACGGAGACGTGGCCAGATGAAAAGAATGAATGTATAACAGAGCAGGATAAAAAGGAGGTAAAAGAACACAAAGAAGGAATAATAGTAGAAGAGATAAATATGGGAAGAAAGAGGTGGAAGATAGTGGGAGTCTATGTGAACAGTAATATGTAGGAGTGATCAGAGGAGATGAGAGAACTGATGGGATAAAATAAGCAATAGATTAGACTAATATTAGGAGGAGATTTTAATGCGAGGAACAGAAGATAGAGGAGGAAGGGAATAGGGTGGAGAGCGAGGAAGAAAATCCAAAGACAAGATACTGAATGGGGAGGGAAAGAAAATGTTAAAGAGCCTGGGGGAGATGGGATGATTCATCCTGAACGGAAGTATAGAAGGGGGTGAGGAAGGGGAATATACACGTTCAGGAGGAAAGAGGGGAATGGTAATTGATTATGTGGTAGTGCACGACGAGGTAAGGGAAAAGGTTGAGAAACTAGAGGTAGTGAACTATATAGATTCAAATCACTTTCCCATAATAGTGACTTTAGAGGAAGAAATGGGTAATAACAATGAGGATAAAAAGGAAGCAAAAGTAAGAAGAGCAGGAAGAGGGCATTGGTCAATGGAAGGTAAAGAACAGTTTAAAGAAAAAGTCAGGATTATCAAAATGGGAGAAGGAGATGTAAGCAAGGAAATGGAAATATTGATAGAAGAAATAAAACGAGCGTTAGAGTGAACAAGCAACAAAGAAGTTAGTGAAGGAGGGGATAGAAATGGATGTGATGAGGAATGTAAACAGAGGAAGAAGGAAGTGAGAAGGGAATTAAGAAAATGGAGAAAAGGAACAAGTAGTGAAGAAGAATATATGAGAAAAAAGAAGGAGTGTACTGAGTTGTGTGATAAAAATAATGAAGGGAAATTATTGGTTTGAAGAAGAAGAAGCGGAGGGCGCTAGGATAAAAGAGGAGGTTTGGAAGGTAGTAAATAGAGAGAGAAGATGAAGGAAAAGAGTAAACTAGGATATTGAGAAGGTAGAATAGAAAAAATATGTTGTGGAATTACTAGGAGGGGTAGAGAGGAAAGTTAGGGAAGGAGGAATAGATAGCAGAGAAACAGATGAGGAGGAGGACATTACAAGGGTGGAAATAGTCAAGGTATTAGGGATGATGAAAGATTTAAAGGCTCCTGGTATAGATGAGATTCCAAATGAAATCTGGAAATATGGGGGGACAGAATTAGAGGAATGGGCATGGATAATGTGCAATAGAGTATGGAGAGTAGAGGGGTGGCCAGAGTTATGAAAAGAAGGTATTGACAGCAACAGTGAAGAAAGGCAAAGGGGAGGGCTTAATGATTATAGAGGACTGACACTAATGCCAACACTGTATAAAGTATATGTGACAGTTTTATCGGAAAGGTTAAAAAAAGAAGTTGTGGAAAAAAAGATGGAGCCACCGAATCAGATAGGGTTTAGAAAAGGTATGGGGGTGATGGACAATATATATGTTCTGAACTATCTACTGATAAGAGGATGAAAAGGGAGAAAGGGGCAATGATAGCAATGTTCGTGGACTTAAAGGTGGCGTTTGACTCATTAGACCGAGGCGAGATAGAAAAAGTAATGGTGAAAAAGGGGATGCGAGAGGGATTAATAAAGGGAGTATTAGAAATGTTTAGAGAGACAAAAAGCAAGGTAAAAGCAGGAGAAAAAGTAGGAGATAGCTTCTAGTTGCTCAGAGAAGTAAGGGAAGGATGTCCTCTGAGCCCACTTGTATTAAATATATTAATATTAGACTTGGAAGAAGAAATGAAGCGAAAAGTGTGGGGAGGAGTTAGGATAGGGAACGACAAGTTATTTACACAGGTGTACGTAGACGATATAGTGTTGATGGCAGAGGATGAAAAGGGGATGGCGGGCTTGATTACAGGATTAGAGAAATACTTAGATGGCAAAAAGTTGAATTTAAATGTAGAAAAAACAAAGATAATGAGGTTTAGAAAAGGAGCGGGAAGAAAGAAAGAATGGACGGGGTGATGGAAGGGAATAAAATTAGAAGAAGTAAAAGAGTTCAAGTATTTGGGATATACATTGCAAACAAATGTAGATCATAGAGCTCATATAAGAGAAAGGATACAAAAAGAAGCAGGGGTAATGAAACAGATATGGGAAATAGGAAAAAGAAGGCTAAAAAAAAATTGGGGGAGAATGTGGTTATTTGATACGCTGGTATGGCCGGTATTAGCTTATGGAGTAGAGATATGGGGATGGAAAGAAAGTAAAGAGATTGAGAGTTTACAAGAAAGGTATATAAGGTGGACGCTGTTGGTAGACTGGAGGACGCCGGGATATATGGTGAGGCAGGAAGCGCAAAGGGATAAATTAAGTACTAGAGCGGGAAAGAGGGCATGGAGTCTTGAGACGAAGCTGTGGGAGGGAAAGGGAGGGGAGTTGGCGAGAAAGTGTTCAATGGAGGTAGAAGAAAGGAGAGGGAGGGCGATGGAATTAACGAGATGGGAAGAAGAAAGGAGGGAGTTCTTTAAGGCAATAGATGTAGAAGACGCGACTACAGTAAACTATTAAGAATTGGAAAAAAAGGTAGAGGGAAAGACAATTAATAGAAGGATGGGAGATGATTAAGGAATAAAAATATAATATATGGTAGAAGATGATAAAAAAGGAAGGAGTACCAAAGTATTTAGAAAAGAGATGGGGAGAGATAATATGGACCAGAATAGCAAGATTTAGATTGGGAAACGAGGTAAGGGCCGGTATGTATTGGGAAAAGAAAGAGAACAGGAAGTGCACAATCTGTGAATCGGAAGAGGAAACATGGGAGCATGTATGGGAAGGATGTAGGAGATGACTGGAAGATAAAGTAAGCTGGCAAGAGAATGTCGTAAAGATTCTAGGGGAGGATAGTTTGGGGGAAGAGTGGATGAAGGCGTTAGAAGGTGCTAGGGGAGCGAATGATTAAGATTGAAAGAATGGATGCAAAAAAGTGGCAAAATGGAGGTACAAGAGAAGTGACAGTATAAGAAAACGGAAGTCGCTTAAAATAGAAGCGTAAAGATCTGTGGGTAATGGTTATGTAATAGCATAAGTAGATTGAGATGCGTTTGCGTTATCGCTCTCTCTCTCTCTCTCTCTCTCTCTCTCTCGCACTCTCGCTTTCGATCACTCGCTCACTCGTTCACTAACACGTCCCAAATTGCGCTATCGTCAAATATAGAAATAAGGTTCTAGATATAAGATTTTCTATAAATAGGTATAAATAACTGTATATAGTAGGGATAAGATTCCATAAAATATGTAGACGGAAGTATTGTAAGAAATGGAAGTCATGTAAACCCTAAGGGGACACATTATGAATAAAAAAGAACTATGTTTCGAATGAATTCGAAATTTACCCGCATTTTTTTTAACTTGTGCAAATATAAAAAAGGAAATAGAATAGCTACATTTCTAACTAAAAACAACGAATTTTCAAAAAATATATAGTTAAATTTTCAAACAGAAAAATGAAGAAAGAGAGAGTTGAATCAAGAATTTACCGCCTGGTAATAATCCTTTGAGCCGGAAAAATGACACTGGAACCCGAACTGGAAAATCCACTCCACTTGACACTGGCATGAGAAGAAAACCTTGAAACTTGATTGATCAGGCGAGACCCAAGAAATTGCAGAAACCGAAGAAGGTAGAGTAACTAGGGGAACTTGAAGTAATAGATGAAATTTGAGTAATTGACAAGTTCACTTGACTCGAGTAATCGACGAACTAGAATATGAACTGGAGTAACTGGTGTTCATGGCGGAACTTGCAGGCTGACGGAGCCTGAGCAACTGACTTGGTCCAAAAGGTGCCTCCTTTTTCTTGAAGACTGGAAGTTGACCCTAAAGGGTTGACGGGCCTTCACAAAGTCCGGAATTCGCGAGCTGAGATCTGGTGATTAGATAGAACTGCAGTCCGAGCCAGAGACTACAGCTGCAACTAACTTCGTCCAAACGGTGCCTCCTTTAATATCCAGGTTGCTGAAGATGATGCACCACCCTCATCCACGTGTCCTTCTAGAATGTTCTACTCCCCCTGGGAGGAAGAAAGGTCTTTCTGGAAACGTGTAATCAATAATTAGTACTCTGTGGCAGGTTCATCGTTCTTTAGCATATGATTGTACCCCCTGCATTCCTCTGGGAGGGAAAGGTCAAGTCAACATCTAGGGGTGGTTCCTCCATCCGGTGAAAGTTCCTTGTCCCCTAATCAATATTTTCAGCATGTGTCGCAGTATAAAATGTTTCTCTCTCTTTTCTCCTCTTCGATTTACTACAGAAAGCCGAATCTCGGAATACAGTTTTATTGTTTTATTTTTATCAATCCCTTTATAGATTTTTATTATTGGCACTGGTCACGCAGTATGTGACAAAACAAATAAAAACAAACATACTCAGTTATAATAAGCCTTCGACCGATTTGTGCTTCAATAAATTTTGCCAATTTCAACAAAAGATGATTTTTTTCTAGGAAAAATGAAAACATTTTCTTAAGATTTTACATTTTCCGGGAAACTCTAAAGTGCATGTTTTCATCGATTTTTGCCAAATAGTAGTTGAATTGTCGATCCAACAGATGAATTTTCAAACAAGATTTATTTTCTACCAAAAAACAACGAATTTAAAGAATGTATAGCTGAATTTTCAACAAAGAGAAAAAATAATTTTCAATAACATTTTCTTATTTTGCACCATTTTTCGCCGCCATGTAGTAAAATATTCATTAAGACTTTGATAAATAGCCTTTGAAATTAATCTTTGAATTAAAAAAACGCATTCTTCTTTATTTTGTTTATACTCTCTCCCTTTTACGGCTTTGAGAGTCATTACATAACAATTACATAAATTCTTACACACAAACCACTATTGGCTACATATCGTCTCAAATTATTATTCTTATTTCTAAACGCTTGCGACCTTGCCCTGGGCTTCCATTTCCTCTTACCATTATCAATCTCAGAAGTGGACTCTATTCAGCAACACTACTTCGTAATTCTCCTTCTTTAGGAGTCATTTTTGGCTTTTTTTCTACCCTGTGCATTCAAAATTTCATGACTTTTCCAGATCTTCCAGGTAGTTTATCAAACAAATACTAAATAACATAATCAGTTACAATAAGCCTTTCGACCGAAATGTGCTTCAATAAAATTGGCCAATTTCAACAAACCTTGCTTTTTTGAGAAAAATGATGAAATCTTCTTAAAGATTTTACGATTTCCGGGAAACTTTCAAATTAAATTTTTAATTGATAAATTACATTTGAAAGAAACTTAAAAAATATTTTCGAACATTTCAAAGTTTAAAAGATTTTAGGATTAAAATTGTTCAAAAGATTCAAAAATATTTTATTTTAAACTTGAAAAGATTTCAGAAAACTTAAAACAAAATGTAGAAGACAAAATATGTTGCACAGTTCAAAAAGTTCTACAAAAAGTTCCTTCACTCATTTATGATATCTTGTACCATTTTCGAGAAAAAAAATAGGTGAATGACATAAAAAAGATTAATTTTCTACATAAAAAGACAAATTTCCAACTAAAATGATGAATCTTTGACCAAAAAAATTACTTTTTAAGTTTAATTTTTAGCCAAGCAGTTTAATTTTTAACCAAAAATGTTGAATCCTGAATCAAAAAGTTATATTTTTAACCTACAAATTAAATTAATCTACAAAAATGGAAATCGGAACGACGTTGCCAACTATCGGCCCATAACTATTCTCAACGCGATCCCGAAGGTATTTGAAAGCATTGTACACGACAGATGGTACCAAGCTTCTGCTAATATCATTGCAGAGGAACAGCATGGTTTCATGAAGAGGAGATCCACAACTACATACCTCTGCGTTTATACGCACTATCTCGCAAACAAACTAGAATCGGGAGATCAGGTGGACGCAGTCTATACAGATTTCCCTAAAGCTTCCGACAAAGTCGATCATAACATTCTCGTGTCAAAGCTTGGAGAACTTGGTGTCTCCGGAAAAATGCTCTCATGGTTAGCGAGCTATCTAAGCGATAGATTGCAGGCAGTTCGTGTCGATAATAATTTCTCCGAAGAATTTCATGCAACCTCCGGAGTGCCACACGGATCGCACCTTGGCCCGCTCATGTTCCTCCTCTACATCAATGAGATCAAAGTCATCTTAAAATTCTGGTCATTTCTTTTCTTTGCCGACGATCTTGAAATATATAAGGCTGTTCATTCAATTTTGGATTGCGTCAAGCTGCAAGGCCTCACCTCGAATATGCATCTGTAATTTGGTCAAATTTGACCATGACTACAGTGACATAAGAACAATACTGAATGTTCAGCTAATTTCAGTACGATTCCTATTCGCCGATTTGTGTTTTCTCTACGACGTCATCAACTACTATGTAGATTGTCCAAGCATTTTGTCAGAAATAGAATTTAATGCACCCTCGAAAGCGACAAGAAAAAGAAGAACGAGACGTAATCCTTACTGTGCACTATTCAAATTAGCATATCGTCGTACGAACTATGGGGCAAACACTGTGTTGACCAGAATTTGTAGAGAAGCGAACAGATTTAGTAATGAACTTGACTTTTATGAGGTCTTATCGTTTCGATTTCGACTAGCTTTACGACAAGTGATAAATATCAGCGATAATAGCGCGGCCTAGGACGAGCGTTATTAGCAATAGGAAATTTCTGTCAATTATATTTAATTTCTTTTGTACCTAAAGGTACCCGTTCACTGTGCAAATAAATAAATAAATAAATGATTCTGTCTAGTAACTAGCTGAAATCTGGACAGTCTTCATATATTCCTATTTATAACGTACTCATAGATAGCGCCAAGACTGGGACTAAATAGAAAAAGCTTCAAGTCGAACAGTTGAGAAAACTAAACAGTATCAAGATAGCGCCGGGCTAGTATTCCGTGAATAGGCCGCCTTAATAAAAACGGTACTAGCTTTAGCATGAGCATGAGGACTGCCTTAACATTGGGTCCTGTATCTTGGAAATTTTTCACTGGCCCATTTTCTTACTACGAACCTTTTTTGGAGCCAGAACGCCAAGCTTTTTTTTAAGACTGTTAGAAAAGAAAAATTTTGGAAAATCCTCATAAAAAATGTATATTTAATATACCCGTGTAGAATTTGTGTTTGACTCCACCCCCCCCCCCCCCGTCATTTGCAGAGGGGTGCCCAGCGGGCACAAAATTTGGCGACGTCTTCAGGACATCGTTGCGACATCTTTACGACAGCTTTACGACATTCGATGTCCATGTCGTTAAGGAGTCTTTACGATATCGTGAAGATATCATCAGATCGTACGACGTCTTTACGATGGGACGAAGACACATTAACGACATGGGCATAGGATGTCGTAAAGTTATCATAAAGATATCGTAGCGATGTCTCAAATACGTCGTCGTATTTTGTGTCCACTGTGTGGTGATCCTGGTCTATAAATTAGTAGATTAAGTACTGTTGGATAGGTGAACATATTCCAAAAATTTCAAGAAAATCCAAGAATGTGATTTTTAAAGTTGGAGCAGTTGAGAAAAAATGCCCTTACTCTCCTTTTTTTAACTTTTTCAAGAATTCTGGTTCCCCAAACATCTTAACCATCTTATATCATTACTTTTACTTTTACATATATGCGCAGTAATCCTTGGTAGGTCGTCGACATGTCTTCGGTCATGGTGGCTCGTAGGCATGCGCAGTGGATCATGATGTGCTGTAGACTGCCGCAGTGGGTTATGGTGTTCTGTAGACGTGCGCAATAGGTTATTGCTGGTTGAATTGGTGCACTATATGTCACCGTAACAATCATGGTTTGAACTATGGTGCAGGCCACGATCACAAACATAAACGGTTAGCTTGAATTTTTTGAATAGAGGCTCCCTTTTTAACACTGAAAATGTAACACTAGTGCGAGAAATTCTGCGTTCTATACCTCTATTTTATTGTCGCAAACTCATATAACTGGGGTGTAAAGATCATGTAGGGATCATACAGGTAACTCATTAAAAAAATTGTAAATAACTATAACAAATGCTTGAAAGAAATTCTAATTACATTTATTAAAATGAAATACTTGCGATGAATGCATTTACCATTGCCGTCATTCAGTCACTACATATTTTAGATGTAGCCTCCAGGGTCCACGACGAGGACGTAGAAGATTGGATTTGGAGACCCCACACAGTTCAGCCAATCAAGGCAAGACGGGTTGCTCAGTCGGCGAAGACAAAGCACTGTTGCCCAGCCTATTAAGGCAAGACGTGTTGCTCAGTCGGTTAAGACAAGTCGCTGTTGCCCAGCCAATTAAGGCAAGATGGGTTGCCCATTCGGTGAAGACAAGACGCTGTTGAGCAGCCAATTAAGACAAGACATATATTGTATGTTCATGCGCGTATGCGCGCGTGTGTGTACCAACATGCACACACACATTCGCTTCTTATTCATTTACTATTTCTACCTCTCTATTTGTAGCATTCAATGTGGTATTTAGTAATGAGTTATCGGGGTATCTGATATTGTCTTGATGGCGTGCATATCCCAGATACCATAACACACTAGCAACATGTGCACATGTACCTAGAGTCCGAGCTCCGCTTTGACAGGTACAATAGCATCTTATCCTATCCACTGACCGTTCCTTCATATTAAGATATCTACCTCTACTCTCGCCTGCTCAACATTAGGCATATTTGACCTAGCAATCATTTCTCTGGCTAGTTCGATGCCCGCGTCTTGCATATATGAATAGTAGGACGATATCTGTTTAAGATAGCTTCAGCTATACGATAGTAACTATTGAGTTTCTTTGCATGCTGCAGGCTTAGAGTTTGTGATAGAAACTTAAAAACAGATCTTAGGTGCCCATTTCGTACCTCGACAATCCAGCGAATTTTTAGTCACTATTTGCGATTCATTTGCCTCTTCTGTTTGGAGATGTCTTCGTCCAGGTTTAATAAGTGCATGCATTCTATGATCAATGCCGAAATCTTGCAATAAAGGTATAGCATCGCGATAACCTCTATCCACCAAAACAATGTCACCATCATGGTAACCAGTTTGCTAACGTGACAGCATGTCTTTCAAATTCTTCACGGAGCATTTTAGCATAATTATTACGGACGTCAGCAAAATACGGACCAATAATCGTTAGAATATAACCATCCAGAGCTACTATGAGAGCTGGTTCTAATAGGTGCCGATTTTTATGAAGAGAGTAAGACTGTCGCAATACCCTAAAGTTTGTAGTTGTGTGTATATAGGCGTAAGTAGCATCAATCACAGCAACTGCTTTTGGTTCTTCAGGTTGAGGATTGTAGAGCTCGTTTGCAAACCCTGTTACATTCTGATTTATAAATTGCTGCCTAGTTATGGATTCAGTTCCGATATTATTCAGAACAAATCTTTGTAATAATGATAACCTGACATAATCAATGACCGAACTCACATTCCCTCTACTACTGTAATCAAAAATCAATTTCAAAAAGTCATCGCTTATTCCCTGTCTCAGTTTACACAAGAAATGTAATAAATCTTTTCTTTGTACATATCTCAATTTTCCATATTGAAGTACCGGGGAAGTTCCGGTATATAAATATTTCTTTTTATAAAGATTTGAACCCTACATTGTATGGATAATCTATGTATGTCATTTTGCGCATTACGAAAGATACAAGTTTGGGATGCTGTTTGGGTAAGAACGTTCAATCGAAAACAGCGTGGACCGGCATTAATTGCAGCCATTTCATTAATTATTGAGCGACTACAGTTAACGCATAGCCTCGAATTTTCATCTAGAGCTAAAGGTGGGTGGTTGAGCTCATCCCGTCTAGTAATTGCAGCTTGAAGTTAATCAATATTCTCATCACCATTCATAAATTCTGATTGACGCACATTGAGTGGTCTATTACAAACATAGCACCGCATTTTTTTACAAAAGTACGTTTGAAGTTGGTAGAGTTGAGAATTTTCAGAGGCGATAAAAATATTTGCAATATTTCTGAATATTAGCGAACTACCCTGAAAAGGAGTATTGGACGAACGGAAGCAAAAGTCAGCAAGCGAGCGATGATATTCTGAATAACTATCCTGAAAAGTATTGTTGTTGCAAAAAACCACCGTACCTTGAACGCACCCGATGAGAATATTCACTAAGGGAGTGTCCATAAACCACGTAGCCTGTTTTTCTTTTCTTTATAACGCTGTATCCCTTATCACTTAACAGCAAATGTCTTTTCGTCTTTATTCAAACAAAAGAAGAACAGGCTACATAGTTCCATAAACCATGTAGCCTGTTCTTCTTTTGTTTGAATAAAGATGAAAAGACAATTGCCGTTGAGTGATAAAGGACTCAACTGAGTATATTGTAAGAAAAATTTAGAACTACCCGAACGGCACCAGATTCTCTGATCGAATCAGAAAATCCTAACGATCCTGTACAAGAGCCTCCCAAGAAGAAGCGTTGCTTTTGAATTTGGTTTCTTTAGAATAAAGTTTATGTTTATCTTGTTATAAATTGAAGTGTATAGCATATAATTAGTTTGATTAAATCTACTTGTATTTTAATTTGCGGAAAAATACCAAAAATATATGTGAACAATTGTGATAGTAAATACTAAAAGTATTGATCGAAAATAACATTTTTTTTAATTCTCTTCACGAATATGTTAACAAATACACGGGAGGAACTCATGGACGAGGCACCCGAAAATATAACGGAGAAGAGGTCACGTTGTTACGTGGCAAATCTTTCAATCGACGGAATTCTAACGAAAGCTCTAATCAACACAGGAGCGGAAGTGACATGCATTTCTGAAGACTTTGTAAATCAAAACAAAGAACGCTTCCAAAAATGTCTCAGTCTGCCCATAACAGGAGTCGCATTAGCGAGACCCATGGGAGGAAAGGCTTTCAGATTAAACAAAACAGATCTATACTGATCTGCAGCTACCGAACCATGTACTACAGCTAGTCTTCATAGTTGTACCAAAGCTTTCTCGATCATGTATTATTGGGATCGATGTTTTGGGTTCATATAAAACTAGCATTGATCTCGATAATAAAACCTTAACCTTTCCATATTTAAAAGGACAACCCTCAATTAGAATCTCTAAGGATGAAGGAAGTACAGAAGATCAACAGGACACGTATAATCGAAATGTGTTAGAGGATGTCAAAGTATTATTCGATACAAAAGATGAAGAGGATTTGCGCATTGAAGTCAGTTGGAATAAAATTAACAAAATAATCGAGGAAAATGCCGAAATCGACACCGTGACAAAGAAAAAACTCAAAAATCTTCTCTGGAAATACAAAAATGTGTTTCGACGTCAACCTGGACTACTCACTTCTTATGAACATGAGTTAAAAATTGAAGAAGGAAAGCCTTTCAGAGAAGGAAGTTATCCAGTACCGATGGCCTTCAGGAAAAAAGTCGAAGGAGAAATTCAAAGAATGTTGGATATAGGGATCATTCAACGTTCTAATAGTCCCTATTTGCATCCGATTGTACCAGTAAAAAAAAAGATGGTTAAGTAAGACTGGGCCTAGACTTCCGAAAGCTGAATGAAGTTCTGATCGAGGACTGGGAATGCCCTGAGCCAACAGGGATATTATTCCATAAATGTCGAGGAATGAACATAATGTCAGGCCTCGACATGACCAGCAGCTTTTGGCAAGTGCCACTGTACCCTGACTCACGAAAGTATACAGCGTTCCAACATCAAGGAAAAATCTATGAATTTCGAGTAGTACCGTTCGGTTTGAAAACCAGTACTGCGGCACTTGTCAAAGGACTCGATCAGGCTCTACACGCAATCGGGGATCATATAATATCTTTCGTGGACGATAGGTTGATAACGTCGGAGACACACGAGCAGGATCTCGAACACCTGGAGGAACTGCTTCTAAGACTAGAGAAAAGTAATCTGACGTTAAATTTGACAAAATATAGTTTTTTCAATCGAGAAAATAAATTTTTAGGCTTCTTTTCAACCAGGGTTGGAATTAAACCAGATTCAGAAAAAGTGGAGTACATAAAAAATTGTCCACCACCCAAAAACATCAAACAGTTAAGAAACTTTCTATGATTGGTAAATTTGTACTTAAAATGTAACAACCGGCATGCCGAAGAAATAATACGACTATTAAAATTACTCAAGGAAGGAACAACTTGGAACTGGGATAAGCAAGGGCAGGAGAGTTTCGAGAAAGTAACAAATTAATTTTCTAAATCTATTTTACTTTACTTTCCAGATCCAAGGAAATATCATTATTTGGAAACTGATGTCAGTAATTACGCATTAAGTGATATGCTCTACCAGCTTAATGAAAAGGAAGGAATGAACATTTTTCGAAACTTGCAAATTTACCAACGCTTGATTAACGAGAGCGATGCTCGCTATCCAGGCCTGCAAAACAAAATATCAACAACAGCATCACAAGCGTTACAACAACCAGTATTACCAAAGAGACCTTTAGAATTAATATCGTTGGACTCCTTTGGACCTCTAACAACTTCAAAATTCGGAAATGAATACATCCTTGTATTGCTAGACACGTTTACAAAATATTTAAAATTATATCCACTTAGAAAATCTACAAGTGAAGCGACTATTAAGAAGCTGGATAATTTCATCTAAACCTTTGGGAAACCCGAGAAGGTACTATCCGTTCGGGAAACTTAATTTACTAGCAGAAAATGGGCACAGGCACTCGAAGAAAGAGAAATCCGAATGATATTTGGTTCTATTCGAAGTCCGCAGGCCAATATGGTCGAGCGAGTTAACCGTGAGTTGGCTCGATTTCTACGTACACTGCTATCTCCAAATCAGCATGGCCATGGTCTTCACATGTTGAAAATATTGAGACTATTATCAATGAAAATTCCATGAAACTACGGGAGTCACGCCCTATGAAGCAATGTGGGGTAGAAAGCCTACGAGATGGTTGGAGAATTTGATTTCCAACGGACCACGGGAAGGACAGGTAGATCACAATGACAAATAAGAATGATCCACGAGAGAATTAAAACCAAAAGAGAGAAGAGAATACAGCGAATCAACAGGAAAAAAAAAGATATCTCCTTTGAGATCGACGCATGTGTCATTGCAAGAGCATGCAATGTATCCAACACACAGATAAGAACCATAGCAAAACTGTTGGCACTGTATGAAGGACCCTACACTATCAAACAACAGGTAGGCGGCAATGTGCACATCTTGCAAGAGCCAACGAAAGAAAAATCAGAGGGCAGTACCATACTGATGATTTGAGAAAATATCGAAGGGAGGAGGAGGACGTTGCCAGGTAGGAGTAGGGAGAGGTCTACCGAACTCGGAAAGGACGTGGAAGCTGAGACGCTTCAATTAGTCGTGTACTTGACACGAATAAGTTAACAATGCCGGAAATAGCTACGTAGTGCGAGAAGAAGGACACCACGAGGAGTGTGGGGATCCAGTGCAGGGGACGCGGATGATCAGGTGACGTGATATCAATTCGACATTCAGCATATCCAACGAAAATTGCTCGGCCGCGGGTACTCACAAACCCGAGAGCACGAGCCTTCCATCCACCTGGGACGACTCTGACAGGTGTAAACACTGATAGGATCATTATTAGTACGCGGAAACGATGGGTGGGAACTGATGATGGACGGTATGGACACATTAAATCTCAAAGTGTTCTGTCCACAAAAGCAGTGGAAAAACTAGGGAAAATGAGCAATCCAACAATTGCAAAGAGTGAACCTCAACCTGCCTCATCAAGAACAATAAGGCCACAATCCCCCGCGTCAAAGATAAAAGTGATAAACGAACTAGTAGAACCCCAACCATCTACCTCAAAAGCAATGAACAAACACATAGGGCCCCAACCATCTACATCTCAAGTGACCATCATGCTAAAAACCGTGACACATAATACGGTAATGACGCAAACTAAAGCAACGACGGAAAGTTGCGCCAAGCTCACCCAGAGATCAGCTCAGCTTCCAATAGGAAAAACAAAGAGACCCAATTGGGACCTGGCGAAGGAAGCAATTACGTTATATCCAGCACCTAAGAAGGAGGAACGAGAGGTATTGAGAGCAGTGACGCTCATGCCTTACGCCTAGTATCCACTTCAAGAAAAGTAGTAGGAAGAAACGAATTAGAAAATCAGATGCCCAGTAGAGAGAAGCAATTAGTGGACGAGACGGCTGCACGGAAAAGGAAAGCGGACAACCCCTGCGAGGAAGGCAGTGCAACACCTAAGAAAAGGACTGTGGTCGAAGGAGAAGCAACACCAAAGCAGCAAGTTCTCATTACAAGGAAATGGTGACCTGTACACAAAGATGACGAAATGTGGGAAAAGTATGCAGCATGGTCACCATCAGAGGACTGTCCAATCACTGAGAACTGGGAACGTGTGGAAAGGGATGTTCGTCGACTACCAGGGAATAACACGATCAACACCTACAATAAATTGTATTTTCCAGACATCTAGATAAGTCTCAACGAGATTTCTGTATTTTACACACACACACACACACACACACACACACACACACATATATGATCCAATATGGCGGACGAAAATACAAAAAACGGCTTGATTTGGAAAAATCTCGTTACTTAAGTGTTTTTGGGGTCGCTGAATCCGAATCGGAAGTCAAAATTCGAAAATATTCAAAATGGTGGACGAAAATACAAAAAACGGCTCAATGTGGGTAAATCTCGGTACTTACTGGTTTTTGGGGTCGCTGAATACGAATCTAAAGTCAAAATTCTAAAATGCAAAATGGCAGATCCAATATGGCGGACAAAAATACAAAAAAACGGCTGGATTTGGATAAATCTCGTCACTTACGTGTTTTTGGGGTCGCTGAATCCGAATCGGAAGTCAAAATTCGAAAATATTCAAAATGGTGGACGAAACTACAAAAAACGGCTCGAAGTGGGTAAATCTCGTTACTTACGTGTTTTTGGGGTCGCTGAATCCGAATCGGAAGTCAAAATTCGAAAATATTCAAAATGGCGGATCCAATATGGCGGACGAAAATACAAAAAACGGCTCGATTTGGGTAAATCTCGCTACTTACGGGTTTTTGGGGTCTTTGAATACGAATCTGAAGTCAAAAGTCGAAAATTAAAAATGGCGGATCCAACATAGCGGAAGAAAATACATTGTTTGAAAATTCAAGCTCTTTCGGTAGAATATTCACAATTTTCACTTGAAAATTCACCTCTTTTTTTAGAAATTTTATCTTTATGAATTAAAAATAAAACTGATTGAAAAATAATTTTTTTTTGTTCAATGATTCAACTATTTTGTTGAATAATCGTCTTTTTAGTTGAAGTCAATTGCTTTTTGTTTAGAATTAAAACTTTTTCCTTTGAAATATCAACTTTGAAATTTTTTGCCAAAAATTCATATTTTTGTGTGTGGAAAATTAATAATTTTTGGTTGAAAATTATACTACTTGGTTAAAATGTAGACTACTTTGTTGAAGATTCATTTTATTGGTTAAAAATTGAAATGTTTTGTTGAAAATTATTTTTCTTAACTGAAAATTGAACTATTCCATTTTTGGATGAAAATTGATCGTTTTTGGTTGAAAATTCAACTATCACATTTTTCGTTGAGAATTCCTATTTTTGGCTTGAAAATTCATCTACTTGATCGAAAGTTAAACTATTCCATTTTGGGCTGAAAATTGATAGTTTTTAGTTGAAAACTCTACTATTTGGTTAAAAATTCGTATTTTCGGTTTGAAAATTCAAGTACTTTTGGTAGAAAATGAATAATTTTCACTTGAAAATTCACATGTTTTCTTAGAAATTTTATATTTATAAATTAAAAATGAAACTGATTAAAAAATAATATTTGTTGCTTAAGGATTCAACTATTTTGTTGAATAATCGTCTTTTTAGTTGAAGTGAACTGCTTTTCGTTGAGAATTAAATTTTTTTTCCTTTGAAATATCAACTTTTAAATTTGTTGTCAAAAATTCATATTTTTTTGGTGGAAAATTAATATTTTTTGGTTGAAAATTGTACTACTTGGTTAAAATTTAAACTACTTTGTTAAAGATTCATTTTATTGGCTAAAGATTGAACTGTTTTGTTGAAAATTATTTTTCTGAACTGAAAATTGAACTATTCCATTTTTGGATGAAAATGGATCGTTTTTGGTTGAAAATTCAACTATCTACTATTACATTATTCGTTAATATTTTATCTTGCAGGTTACAACTTGAACTACTTTGTTGCAAAATGTTTTTGTTGTTGTTAAAAATTACGTTTTTCAACTAAAAATGTATATTTTCCATTTTTGGTTGACAATTAATCTTTTTTAGTTGAAAATTCATCTTTTTTGGTAGGAAACTAATCATGTTAGTTGAAATTTCCCCTTGTTTGGTTAAAAATGAACTTTTTTCTTGAAGATTCATACTTTTTGGTCGAAAATTCAACTTTGGGTTCGAAAGTTAAACTATACTTCGTTAAAAAATTAATTTTATTTGGTTGAAGATTCATCATTGTAGTTGAAATTTCACTTAAAATTAATTTTCTCAACTGAAAATTTAATTATTCAAGAATTCATCTTTTTTCGTTGAAAATTCAACTACTTAGTTCAAAGTTGTACTACTTTGTTCAAAATTCATTTTATTGGTTAAAACTTAACTACTTTATTAAAACTTCTTTTTTTTATTGGAAAATAATATTTTTAACTGAAAATTTCACCATTCCATTTGTTGAAGATTCAACTACTTTCTTAAAAATTTATATATTCGGATAAAAAATTGAACTGTTTTGTAGAAAATTTATCTTTTAAACTTAAAAATTTAGCAATTTGGCAGAGAATTCAACTATTTTTTTTAAGTTGACTTTTTTTTTTGAAAAATCATGTTTTGAGATTGAAAACTCAACTGTTTTGTAAAGAAATGATCTTTTTGGCTTGAAAATTTCACAGTTTGGTTGCAAATTTACTTTTTTATTGAAAATTACTTTTTAGTAGAAAATTTGTCCTTTAAGGTTGAAAATTCAACAATTTGACAGGAAATTAACTTTTTTTTTATTGAATATTAATTTTTTTGTAGATTGTTGAAAAATATTTTTTTGGGGGGAAAAATTAATCTTCATGGTTGCAAATTCAACTCTTTTGTTAAAAATTCATCTATTTGGTTGAAAATTAACTTTATTATTGAAAGTTAATTTTTTCTGGTTGAAAACTCAGCTCTCTTCTGATAGAAATTTCGTCTTTTTACATTGTAGATTCAAGCCGTTGGTGGAGAAATTAACTATTTAGCCGAAAATGAACTATTTTGGTTTAAAATTCGTTTTTCTTCTGGTTAAAAATTACTTTTTTTTAACTGAAAATTTTACCATTCAAGTTTATGGTTGAGAATTGATCTTTTTTATTTGAAAATTAAACTATTTGGTTGAATTTTTTTTAGATCACAATTCGACAATATGGTTAAAAATACATATTTGTGGGTTGAAAATTCAACTATTTGGTAAAAAATCAAACTCTTTTGTAGAAAATTCAATTATTTTGTTAGACATTAAAGTATTGTTTTTAAAGTCGTATTTTTTGGTGGAAAATTCAAATATTTTGTAGAAAGTTGAACTAATTTGTCAAAACTTCATTCTATTGGTTAAAGATTAAACTATTTTTTTAGAAAATTTAACTTTTCATTACATTTTTCGTTGAGAATTCATCTTTTTTGGTTGAAAATTCAATTACTTGGTTGAAAGTTAAACTAATTTATTAAAACTTCATTTTGTTCGTAGAACATTTAGTTATTTGATTAAAAACTAGTTTTTAATTTATTTGTTCAACTCAAAGTTTAACTATTCCATTTTTGCTTGAAAATTCGTCTTTTTTGGCAGAAAATTAATCTTCTTGATATAAAATGGAACTCCTTTTTTAATAATTCATTTTATTATTTAGAGATTTATCTCTTTGGTCGAAATTTAACTGTATTGTAGAAAATTGTTATTTTTATCTTGAAAATTCAGCTGCTTTGTTGAAAATTCATCTTTTTGTGTTGAAACTTCTATTATTTTGGTAGAAAATTCAACTATTTTGTTCAAATTTTCGTTCTATCTTGACTAAACAATTTTTCTTGGATAAAGATTCAACTATTGTTAAAAATTCGTCTTTTGGGTTTAAAATTTATCAGAGTTAGGAAAAAAAGTTAAATATCTTAATTAGGTAAACAGTTATAAAGGTTTCAAGAAAAGATTGTTCTTTTTGGGAAAACAATCCTCAAATTTAAAATACAGGATTTGGTCAAATACAAATTTTTAATTAAATGAAAAATGATTTTTTAATTTGATTATTAATTTTAAAGATATGGTTTTATGTCTTTTTTGTTTACAGGTAGAGTGGGTAGTTAAAACTCCAGTTTTAAGTTTTTTTAAATTAATTAATTCAATTCCTTTTTAAATTAATGATTTTTTTTTTAACAAATTGAAATTTTGGTAATAGTAAAAAGAGAATAGAATTTTGCTTATGATTTGTAGTTCAAGTTTAAAAGTTGAGGAAAATTAATTAACGTATTTTATTCCAAAAATATATTCTCAGAAATTGTGATTAATTAGATTAATCAGAATTGGCCTTGAGTCCAACTAGCAATCCTTTGAATATAAACACAGCCGATAAAAATAAAGGATCTCCATCTACCTACAGGGTGGCCGAAAAACTTTATTTTCAAAATTCCCTGACTTTTCGACTTGCCGAAGTTTTCTTTTTCCCTGATTATTAATATTAAAATACTAATTTTTTAATCTCAACCCAAAAAGATTAATTTTTTTACCGCAAAAGATGAATTTCCAATCCAAAAGGACGAATTTTCAACAAAACAGTTGAATTTTTAAAGAAATTGTTGAACTTCCAATAAAGTGGTCGAATTTTCAAAAAAAAATTTCAATCCAAATGGATAAATTTTCTGACCAAATAGATAAATTTTCAACATAACAGTTGAATTTTCGACCTAACCAGATTACTTTTTAACCAAATAGTTGAATTTTCAACCCAAAAAGTTGATATTTCAACAAAAAAAAAATAATTTAATTTTGTTTCAATAGTTGACTTTCTTACTTACTTTACTTTAAAGTTCAAAAAATTAAATTTTTAAAAATATGTTCATATAGAAAAGGGCAAGACGGAACTTTTTTATATTTGCAGTTTTTTTTCCGATAAATATTTTTAATAGTAAAAATGAAAAAGTTAAAAAAAAGTTTCCCCAAATTCAGTTATTTTTTTTATTTGTTTTGTGTAATAATAATTAATTGCAAATTGAGACCGGTCGATAAGCACGTTTTTTTAGTTTCAACAAAGAAAAGATCGATTTATTAAAAATTGACGGAAATATCCATTATGTAAGAGAGCACGCGACGCCATATACGATTGCAAGCGTTTCTCAACGTTCGCTTGTACTCTCGCCGGTACTCGCCTATAAACGACGCTTTCTTCCATAATGGATATTTCCGTCAATTTTTAATGAATCAATCTAAAAATTTCCAGAAATCTGACTTTAATAGTAGGGAACAAATGTCTCACTGACAGTTCTTTCAACTCTAAAGTTTCCTCGATACTTTTCTTTGTCGAAACTAAAAAAACGTGCTTATCGACCGGTCTGAATTTGCAATTAATTATTATTAAACAATAGGCAATTTTGATTGTTTTTTTATTTTGTATGCCTTGTTAGGATACACTGCGTGCGTATACCAAAATTTAAACAGTTTCAATCATATTTAGCTGAATATTGACGGTTTATGATTTGAAAAATAATTGAATTTAAGGAATTTTTTTTTAACTTTTTCATTTTTTTAACCAAATAATTAAATGGTCAACTAAAAAAAAAGTGAACTAAATAGTTGAATTTCAAAAAAAAGATCAATTTTCAATCAAAAATGGAATAGTTAAACTTTTATTTTAAAAAAATTTTAATTTAAGAGAAAGAGTTTTCAAAAAAATAGTTAAACATTCAACAACGAGATGTATTGTCAACGAATAATTTAATAGTAGATATTTGAATAAAAAAAAAAATTCAATTTCAAATAAAAAACAGTTGAATTTAACAAAAAAAAAGACGAATTTTCAAACAAAATAGTTAAATCCTGAATCAAAACATATTAATTTTTCACCAAGCAGTTCTATTTTCAATAAAAATAGATAAAATGTGTACCAAAATAGGTAAATTCTCAATAAAAATTTAACAGATAGTTAACTTTTCAGCTGGGAAAATTAATTTTGAACCAAAAAGAATTTTTAACAAAGTAGTACAACTTTCAACCAATAAGTACTTGAATTTTCGACCATAAAAGATTAATTTTTATAAAATAGTTGAATTTGCAACAAAGTAGATTAATTTTGAAGCAAATACTGAAATTTTTTACCTGGAAATGTGAATTTTCAAGCAAAAAGTTGAACTTTCAAGCAAAAAAGATTAAACTTAAACTAAAATCAGTTGAATTTTCAACTCGAATATTTCCAATTAAAAAAACGAATGTTCAAGCAAATAGTTAAATTTTCAACCTGAAGGTTGAATTTTGAACAAAGTAATTAAATTTTCAACAAAACAGTTGAAATTCTAACCAAATAGTTGAATTTTGAAACTACATGAATAAATTCTCAACCAAAAAATCGGCTTTGTAACCAAAGTTTTTTTACCAAAGATATGAATTTTTAACTAAAATGATGAATCTGCAACAAAAGATTTTTCTTTGACAAAAAGACAAAAGTTTCACAATTAAAGATTTTTGAGTCAATACATAAAGAAAAGTTCATTCAAATTGTTGAACGAATTTTCAACAATTTAGTTAAATTTTCAACCAAAGAGATGAGCCTCTAAGTAAGAAAATAAATATTTACCAATATTTCAACCAAGAATGATTTTAATTTTAAATAAAAAACAATTGTTTTCAACAAAAAAGACGAGTTTTCAAACAAAATGGTTGAATCCTCAACCAAAGAAGAATAATTTTTAACCAAACAGTTTCATTTCTATCAAAAAGATGATATTTCTACCGAAAGAGATGATTTTAAAACCGTGAGGACGATTTGTTGTAAATAGTTGAATTTGAATCTAAAAAATATTTTAACTGAATTTTCAACCCAACAAGAGGAATTTTCGACAAAATAGTTGAATTTTTAAATAAATGGTTGAATTTTCAACCAAGTGGTCTTACAGTGGAACCTGGATTTAGCTCTCCTGGTCAGCCCCAAACCCGGCGATAAATCCAGGTTCGACTGCATTTTTGAGATGCAAATTGAATTTTCTAGAAAAAAGATGAATTTTCAATCCAAAAGGACGAATTTTCGGTCCAAATAGACGAATGTTCAACGAAACAGTTGAATTTTCGACCAAAAAAGATGACTTTTTAACAAAATGCTTGAATTTTCAACAAAATAATGAAATTTTCAACAAAATAGTGGAATTTTCAAACAAAATATTGTTCTCTCAACCAAATGGTCGCATTTTTATAGAAAAAAGATGAAAAAATATAATTAAAAATATTATTTCAGGCTTGTCGCAAACTTCATTTTCAAAATTCTCTAACTTTTCCCTGACCAATTTTTTATTTTTCCTAATCATGAATATTCAAAGATAAGAATTTTAATATTTTAATATTTTTAATATTTTTAACTTAAAATCGTATACAAACGGAGTAAAATAATTTCAAATTCGATTTTAAACAATAAAAATTTAAAAAATATAAATTTATTGTCCTTGAGAGTATTTCAGAAATTCTCTGACGTTTATATTATTGATGTTTATAGTTGCCGACCAGATAAATGTATTAAATAATGTTGTTGTTAATTTTGTTTGTCTATGGGTCTGAAATAAATATTTTTTTAATATTGATTTTTATTTCTAAATTGTGAAAAAATTGCTCTCAAACTCCGCTGGGAACCGAACCCAGGTCTTTCAGATTGCCGGTCTGATGCTCTTACCCACCAAGCTACGGAGAGTCGAGATTTTTCTTCACAACCTCTATAACTTGAATTACGACGCAATTCCTTATACCTGCAAGATTCATTTTTCGAACAAGAAAATTCTAAATTATTGATGTTATGGTTGTCGATCAGATAAATATAATAAATAATTTTGATGTTAATTTTGTTTGTTTACTGGTCTAAAATTAATATTTTCTGCATATTGATTTTTTCACATCTTAAAAAAAATAATGATTTTAGACCAGTAGACAAACAAAATTAACATCAAAATTATTTCCTGACTTTTTCCTGATTTCAAGTTTTACTCTGAGCCACAGCTACCCGTAATTATTCATAATTACCAATTTCCAAATATAAATGTAAAACGAATTGGAAAAGTGAGGATATAATCACAATAATGACGAGTCGTATGAATGTAAACACAGCTGATAAATATAAGGGATCCCATTCCGAGAATAATAAAATTATTACTCTAATCATTAATGAAGCAGAAGTAGTTTCCACGTTTAAAAAATTGTTGGCCCTGAAAAGGGCCGGTTTTTCCAAAATGTAAAAGAAAATTCGAACCTACTTGGTATAAAAGGAATGAAAAAATCAGACAAACAAAAAATAGTTTTTGTTTCCTTATTATTATTTTTTAAATTATTTTTCTTATTATTTCTCCTTATCCTATTTCCTTATTTCTCTGTTATATTTCATAATCGCCTTAGTGCCTTCTATAATCGCGTGTTTTTTCAGCAGACCAGAAAAAAGATTTTTCACTGCCATTTCTATTTTTGGATGAACGAGTGTACTGCAGTTTTCATCTTTTGCAAATTTAGAAGCTTCAGAGACGATACGATGAAAAATATTATTCATCAAGTCATTCACGCTATTCAAGGCCTCCCGAGATATAGCCATATGGGGCTGAAGCATTTTGAGAATTTTTTTCAGATAATAAGTGTAGTTTTCTTTTTTGAGTATCACTGTCTTCTCTAAAGTTATTTTCTTGTCCCTCAGTTTCTTCTTCTTCGGATCTTTCTCCTTCCGCTCCTTTTCCACTGGTTTCTTCTTTACCCTCACTTTCTTTTTCTGATCTTTCTCCTTTTTCTCTATTCGTTTCTTATTATCAATTTCTTTCTTCTTTTCCGCTTTTCGAGTTGCCCTAGTGGACCTCATTTTAGAGTTTTCAGAAATATGCGATCTTCTTCTAAACAACAATTCGGTAGCGTCTGTTTTCGATGTAGAGAAGTCCGAACTGAAGTAAACAATGCGAAAGGCCGCGCGAGCCAATCAGTGGTGCTAACGGACCGCGACATTTTCAACTGCGCAGGCGTCGCGCAATGGTGGAGTAAGGAAGAACACTGATGTTCTCTTCGTCACTCCTTCTTTGCGCAACGCCTGCGCAGTTGAAAAAGTCGCGGTCTGTTGGCACCACTGGAGCCAATCAGGGAGTTAGACCACTCTGATTCGTTCGAAAGGTTCTTATATATTTATAAACGCCTTTCCGTATTTAAAAACTCTATTTTTTCATTTCCATATTGTCAAATTAGATTATATTCTAGGGATTTTAAATGATTTATTCTTTTTACTTTTTCCAAAGGTTTCAAGGAATTTTACAAAGATTCAAGGATTTCATTAAAAATCCATGGATTTCAAGGGGTTTCAAAGATTTGTAGGGATTTAAATGGTTTATTTTTCAGAGAAAATTAATGAATGAGTTTTATTTAAATTATATTCTAGGGATTTCAAATGATTTATTCTTTTGAAATGGATTTTTACTTTTTCCGAAAATTTCAAGGGTTTCTGAAGGATTTTAAGAGATATACAAAATTTCGAGGGATTTCAAAGAATTTTGCAGGATTTCCAAAGATTTTAAGGGATTTGAGGGCATCTCAAGGAATTTCGTGGAGATTCAAGAATTTCATTAAATTTTCAAAGATGACAAGGGATTTCAAAGATTTCTAGGAATTTAAATATTCCTTGATGTTTAATTCAATTTATATTCAAGGAATTTCAAATGATTGATACTTTACGAAATAAATTAAATGACGTTTTAAAGGATTCCAACGGGTTTCAGCAATTTGAGATGAGAAGATTAAGATTCGTAGAGCCTCCAATTATTTTGAAGATTTTACGAATTTAAATTGATTTGAACATATTTTAGAAAATTTAAAAGAGTTCAATTGACTTAAAGATATTTTCAAAGGTAACAAGGGATTTCAAGAGATTCTAAAAGATTTCCGTATGGATTTTAATTTAATTTTAAGAAATTTTAAAGATGTCAAGGAAATTCACAGATTTTTATTTTGTAAAGTTTTTTTGGGTAGAGTTGCTATTTTTGTGTACTTTCATGTTTTGAAAGATGTGCATTTTGAAAATTTGTTGAACAATCGAATATTTGGTTAAAAAATTCAAGAATTTAGTAGAAAATTGAACTACTTTCTTGAAAATTCATTTCTTTGGTTTCTAACAGTTTCAGGTTATATTCATATTTTTCACAGGAGATTGGTTATTTTAAACAAAAATCACTATATTTCGAAAAAGCTTTACAATTCTGAACAATTTCCTGTTAGGTCACTGTTAATTGTGCCGTAAATTACTGATATTTGTAAAAAAAAATTATTACATTTCGTCTTTTTAGCTTGAAAATTCAACTATTTGGTTGAAAATAAACTTTTTGGTTGAAAATGAACTTTTGGTTGAAAATTCTTATTCGTGGTTTAAAAATTCATCTCTTGTTGGAAATGCAATCCTTTTTCATATTCCCCTCTTTTTCACTTTTTAAAGAATATCGTTTTTTCTTCTGTTCTTGAGAAACTTCTCATTTTTCTACATAGATAAAAATTTATCTGTTTGATTGAAGATTCATCTCTCTGGTTGAAAATTTAGCTATTTTGTTGAAAATTCTTTTCTTTTTTGTTTGAAAATCAACTTTTATCAAACCGAAAATTTAATTATTACATTTCAATTTTAGTTGAAATTTTATATATTCTGTTGAACATTTGTGTTTTTTGGTAGAAACTTAATTTTTTTAGTTAAACATTTATCTCTCTGGTTCAAAATTCAATTATTTTGTTACAAATTCATATTTTTTTATTGCATTCAACTGTTTTTAATTAAAATTAAAATTTTTGTTGTTGAAATATCAACAATTACAGTTTTTGCTGAGAATTCATCTTTTTTCGTTGAGAATTCCAGTTCCTGATTGAAAGTCGAATTACTTTGTTAAAATACATTTTTTCTGTGAAGATTCATAATTTTAATTGAAAATTTATCGTTTGAGTTCAGAATCTGACCAGTTTTTTCAAACTGAATATATAACTATTTCATTTTCAGTTAAAAATATAAGATTAATTTAAGAGATGAATTTTCAAATTAAAAAAATATTTTTAGTTCAAAATTGATCTTTTTTATTTGAAAATTTAACTATTTAGTTGAAAAATCCTGTATTCTGTTAAGGATTTAACTATTTTGTTAAACTTTCATCTTCTTTTGTTGAATTAAACTATTTGTTTATTTTAAATTCAAATAGTAGGTTTTGTTGAGGATTCATATTTTCGGGTTGAAAACTCAACTGCTTTGTAGAAAATTCGTCGTTTTGGCTTAAACATTCAACAATTCGGTAGAAAATTTGTTGTTTTTTTTTGTCCAAAATTAACTTTTTAAACTGAAAATGTAACTATTCCATTTTTGGTTGGAAACTTATCTATTTTAGTTCAAAATGCAACTGTTTGGTTGAAAATTCAATTATATTGGTAGAAAATTCAACTGTTTGGTTCAAAATTAAACTATTTTTTTGAAAAATTAACTCCTTGGTGGAAAATTAACTTTTCTGTGGAAAATTCAGTGTCGGGTGGAATATTCAACTGTTTTGTGGAAAATTCATGTATGTAGTTGAACATTCAACACTTTTCTATAAAACTAGTTTTTTTTACTTCAAACTTCAAAAAACAATAATTTAACGTTTCTTGGTTACAAATCCAGCTGTTGGAAAATTATTATTTTTTGGTTGACGAATTGAGGATTCAACTCTTTTGTTGAAAGTTCATATATTTGGTAAAAAATGCAACGATTTGGCAGAAAATTCAACTATTTGATTGAAAATCAACTTTTTTGTAAAAAATAAACTTTTGGTTGAAATTTTGTCTTTTTGTTACAAAAGGGAAAATTCATAGGCCCCAAATTCGACATAGGGCCCAAAATTTATATAGGGTCCAAAACTAATATAAGTCTCAAAATAGACATAGGGCCCAAATTTAATACAAGGCCCAAAATTGGTGAAAGGCCCAAACTTT